>CAWUFW010001727.1:1800000-2180000 GCA_963921515.1 Calotriton arnoldi
AGAGGTAACAGGAGAGCTTGTTGGCCCTTAAGGACCCTCAGCATTCAAGGGAACTTCATCCCCCAACCAGTAGAGGGCCAGGAGGTGCTTTTGCAGAGTGTTGGAGAAAGGGGGCGTGGCCTCCAAAGACCTCTCAGCAATCCCGCTGTGTGGGACTTACTGGAGGTAACAGGAGGTCTTGTTGACCCCCAAGGACCCTCTGGAGCCAAGGGGACTTTATCCCCCTACTAGGCGCGTTTGCAGAGTGGTGAAGAAAGGGGGCAGGGCCTTGGGTGACTGTCCGGTCTTTCAAAAAAAAAATATTTTTAATTTATTAGGAGGGGAGGCCGCATGGACAGGCCTATTTTGAATAGAGGAGAGGGGGCGAGCGGCCCCCCTCCCTAGGTCGATTTCGGCCCCGGGAACCACATCCCCTGGGGCCTGGCCTCTTGTGTGGGTGCCCTGGTCCCCCTCCATATTAAGGTTTTATTTTGCCCCGGGGAGGTGGTGGTCGCCGGGGCTGCGGGGGGCCGCGCGGGCCCCTCGTATCGACTTCAGATTTTGCCCTGGGGAGGTGGCGGTCCCCTGGGTACGGGGGTTGCCGAACAGGCAACCGCTGCATTTCTATTTTAAACAAGCCTTGGGGAGGTGGTGGTCCCCGGGGGAGGTTGTACGAGCCTCCCCCGCACTAATTTTAGAAATAGCTCTGGGGAGGTGGCGGTCCCGGGGGCTTGGATGGGGCCGTGCAGGCCCCCATATTTTAATATGGTTTGCCCCAGGGAGGTGGCCCACCCAGGCAACCCCGCATAATTAAAATACACCGCCCCGGGGTTTTGGCTCACCTGGGGACTTCCTATAAAAGACGCACGCATATCTGGGTGGACAGGGTATTCCTACCTGCTCTCTTTTCTTTATTTCTTGTGGGACTCTGCTTTAAGCTAAGTCTCAAGATGGCTGGCAACACTTCCTGGTTGAAGTGTTGGCAGCCAATCAAATTTCAGTAGGATCCGCAAGTCCACTTCAAGGATCCGCGTCCCCAGATATCTATTTTTTAACTCAAATCGCTCTAAAACTACTAAACAGATTTACACCAAATTACAAAAAGCATGCTTTCTGGACCAAGGTCTAGTTTTCTGCCAAATTTGGTGCAATTCTGTTCAGCGGTTCAGGCAGTAGTCGTGTTCAAAATCCCTATGGGACAATGCATGAGGAAAACTTTCAACATAGCAGCTGAACAAGAGGGGGAATTGTTTTGAAAATTTCGTGAAGAATCGTCAAGCAGCGGAAGAGTTATTGGCAAAACGAAAAAAAGGTTTTCCTATGGAAACATAGACCTAACTATGAGGCTGTGGTAATGTATTTGGGTCTGATACAGATAACTTCATCTGTGTGCAAATATGTTATTGAAATGTATAACACAAATGTAAAAAAAAAATAATGGACAAAAATATGAATATAATGTATGGTTTGTAAATGTTTTGATATAAACAAAATAAATCAAGATAAAAAATAACATAAATAAATATTTTTGATAAAGTAACAATTGTTGTATGGATCCTGTCTCAAATTGAAGGCTAATAACCCATCGGAGCTTGTGTGCCCTACAGGAAAGAAATATAGGTCAAGTGGGAGGTTTTGATTATTTGTTTGGTGTTTGTTGTCCCCCTTTTCTCCCAGACCTAAACTGTACAATTAGAGGGGGGGTCCCTTCTTTAGAAACATAGACCTAACTATACCTACCTACTGGCGACCCCCAGTAGGAGGGTATATTATACATATCGTCCAAACAAAGAGGTCTAAGAGCGGCGCACTCTTGCTGCCGGTGCTACGTGGGGGGTTAAAAGACCACAATCCCCCAACAGATGCCTTCACAAGGGACAAAACGATGCACACCCAGAGACTCCAATTAGCAGTATTCTTTAATGAGCATCCAGCATTTGACACCACAAAGCGTTTCGACATCTAGTCTTTATCAAGTGGTTGCAATCATCAGCAGTTCTAAATACCATACCTTATGTATGATCCGGGTCTGCAACGTTTTCTCCCTTGTGAAAGCATCTGTTGGGGGTTTGTGGTCTTCACCCCCCACGGTAGCACCGGCAGCAAGAGCGCACCGCTCACACACCTCTTTGTTTGGACAATTAATTTACAGCTGCAGCGTCCGGCGAGGAGGAACAACAATGAAATGCAAGTCTGCGAGGAGATACTAATCCCCTGCGCAGTGTACTGAGCATTTGAAGACGGCAGACCATAAGGTTTTTACTTCAAGGGCGCCTAGCAAGACTTGTTTTGTGGGGACAGGCTCAGCGAGAAAAATGGTGAGCGTGTGTCCTCTTACATTTCCTCACTAATGTGACCCGTTTATGTTTGGAGAAAGGTCTGGAGATTGGCAGAACGCTTTTTTTTTTTTTTAAATTGGAAATGCAATTTGAACTGTGCCATGCAGTTAAAGTATATTTATGGGATTGTTGTAGTAAAATGTGTAAACCACCAAAAACAAGCACTAAGCTGTAATTGGATTTGTGATGAAAAAAAAACGATGGCAGGCCTTCAGTTGAACTACAGCACTACCAATCCCATAATGCTTTGGATCATATATAAAAAGACACACAAATGGACAGAATGCAGAACAAATCAAACATTCACCCCAGTCAAGAGATCTGGGTTATATCCATTGTTCTTCTGCTCACCATGCCACCCCAGTTTAGACCCAGCCATATGCAAATAAGTCTTGACCCTGCTCCTCATGGAACAGTTCAGCCCAAACTGCCAAGCCAGGTCCTCCCTGGACACGAAACAAGCATCCTGGGACCGGTTTCACCCCTCTTCAGCCAGGTTATCTTGAATCCAGCGGCACAGTGAGCCAGGGACCCACGTCTGGGAATACCCAGCACACTTAGGGCAGTTCAAGCTAGACTGTTCCCATGGAGAGCAGGGTCAAGCCTGATTTGCGTATGGGTGGTCCAAACTGGGGTGATATGGCAAACGAAATAACATTGGATTAAACTCAGATCTGTGACTGGGGGTGGGTGAGTGAAAAGTTTCAACACTCCGTCCATCATTTTATTTTGTGATGTTGGATCATATACAAGGTATGGTAATTAGAACTGCTAATGATTACAACCACTTGATAAAGACTAGATGTCAAAACGCATCATGATGTCAAATGCAGTATGCTCATTAAAGAACTCTGCCAATTGGAGTCTCCGGGTATGCAGCGCTTTTTCCCTTGTGAAAGCAAGACCATGGCGGTCGGCAGTAGGTAATTATACTTAGGACCTAGTTTCCACAGAAAGAGCATTTTTTCTTTGGCACCGTTAGGCGAATCCTAACGAAATTTTCAAAAATAGTGTGACGCTCACTTGAGCTCCTGTCTTGAAAGTTTCGAGGTGATCCATCAAGGAGGGGCCGAGAAAATGGGAGGGCTCCCAAAATGCATCTCCCTCATGTTAATTCCCATGGGACCTTTAGACATGGCTACAGCCCGAACTGCTGAATGGAATTACACCAAATTTGGCAGAAAGGTAGATGCTGGACAAGGGAAATGCCTTTTTGTTATTTGGTGTAAATGTGTTCAGTAGTTTTAGAGATATTAACGGGCATCCAAATTTGCATATCTGGGGAAGCGGAGGATACGCGACCCCTCCCTATCTCATGCTGAGATCTGACTTCCTGCCAACACTGAACCGAGTAACAGAAAAAACTTTTTTTTTTTTTAAAGAAAAAGAAAAGGGGGCAGGGTAGAAATGCCCTGCTCTTTAGGACTCTTGGGGAAGGGAGAGGGGTACCATAGGGACCCTGGGGGGCCCAAAAAGCATTTTTTTTAAAACTTTGCAGCACGAGTTGCGCTGGATCAGCAAATCCTGCCAAAAACTTTAAATGAAACAAAGCGTGGGCGGGTGTGCGAGTACTGGTGCAGGTCTGAGAATGGGTATGTGAGAAATTATGAGTGGGCATACGAGAGGTTGTATGGGGTGAGAGTGGATGTGAGTAGTTCTGTGGATGAACTCATGAGTGATGTCACTGACCAGGTCATGAGTGATTTAATATGTGAGGTCATAAGCAGTGCACTGCATGGGCGTAAGTTATAGTTAGCTCAAGTAACTATAACTGCAAATTTCTATGGTTTTGTACGAGTCAAATGTCAGCCTAACTATAACGTCCCTGTAACCTTTGTTTTTTTCAGTGAATTTTTAAGGTTTTTTTTCGATTCTATTTCCTATAACTACCCTGTAACCTTTGATTTTTTTTAGTGAATAAATATCAATTTCCAAGAAAAAGGAAAAGTTATAGTACCCTGTGAAAGGCTAAATTGACCATTTCTGAATTTCGCTAGAAACAAACTGTTACCAGAAAACTTTCACAAACCTTTATAAAAAAACAAGTTTAGGAGGCAATACGGTTATTGTAACCCAAGAGGCTAAAGCTTCTGTAAAAAAAAAATATATATATACTAAAAATTAAATAAAGAACTGTGCTGCTTATTTAAAAAGTAACATGAAACCGGTATCCTATCATGCCCTGAACGTGGTAGTGGAGCCATTCCTGTTTTCCAGCTCCTGCTGACAGGATCCTGGACCAACCTTTAAAAAAAATACCTTTTCTCAACATCTTTTAATTAACAGAACATTTTTCCTGCTCCTTGGAAGGATTATTTTTTGTCTTCACAAAAAGAAATACTGTTTTGTGAAGTGTCCTACATGTGAGAGAAAAAAGCCCACTCCGACCCGTATGTGGCCTGATTCTCATCACCTGGACTCCTGCAAATTTTGGAAGAACATGTCCAGGAGGATATAAAGGACAGGGAGAACACCAGGCTTGAAAGACCTTCACAGGTGTGAAGAGGAATCTAGTAAACTTGAAAGACATGGAGAGGGAGCAGCCTCTACCTCTGCTTCCTCCACCACTTCCAAGGACCCCATTTGAGGGCATATCTAAAGAAAGATCACAGAGAAGAAAGAAAGGGGGAAAAGAAAAGAGGGAGAAAAAACCCCTCCTCATCTATCTTATAAGGTCATTTCGAAGGTAGAGGTCTGCCACTACCACATCATTCCATCTATCTGCTGAAGGGGGCTGCAAACAAAACAAGCATTATAAATGCAATAGGTCTCGCATTTTTAGCTCAACAGCTACCAGGCAGAAATTGCCACTTTGCAGGTGCCGAACAGAGCATTGCTCCGTGAAACGGCCTGAAAGCCTAAAACGATGTCGATAGCCTACAAAATAAAAAGGCAGATCAGGATGACCAGGAGGAACTGGGGACGTATTGGGATGGCCAACGCAAGCAAACGATGAGTGAAATCGCCTGGGCGTGATCCAAGCATGCAAAGGCGGTAGAATCGGACACAATGCACCAATAAAAACCCTGTATTTCTAAATGGCACAACAAAGAACAAATGGCAATTCATGGGCATGCCAAAAGCCAATAGAGGAGATAACAACAGGTCTTGCAGACAGCGCATGCGCGCTGCCTAGGCTCGACCTAAAAAGGAGCGTTCCACATATGCCCAATTCCAAATACACCAGGACATCCTCTACTAACAGAACTATTTCCAGATGTGACCCTTTCCTCCACCTCAGTCACTAGAACAGTTTCTACCATACATCCTCCAGTGCCTCGGGTAGTGTTGCAGGGATTCTGCGGAGTCACAGAACTATGCTTGGGATCACAGAACCTTAGTAATGCGGGGACTGAGTCATCCTACCACCTGAGTACCCATGAGCCCGGGATCGACTAGCTATAATGTCTCACTTGCCCTGCTACTCACAGAGGAACAAGTGATTAGACACCCCAGAACACAACACTCCCGACCCTCTCCGGAATCACGGTTGCAGGACTCACCCTTTCGATCTCACACTCGTACTAGTCCACAATAAGATCTGACAGACATGAGAAAAGTTTAAAATGTTTATTTTAACTATTGTGCTCTAGTATGCAGTACACGTGCCACATTTAGTAAGAAAATGTCTAACACAAATATGGTCAGCATAGCAAGTAGTCCATAACTCATAAAAGGAGCTGTCATTATATAAGACAGGGTAGCCTAAACCCCTTCCCCTTCTACAGAAACAAAATGATTATATATCAGAAGATCTCTGGGTGTTGGCACCAGACCCCATACCTTAGCAATCACAGATGAAAGTTCTACATCTCAGGTGCGGTCATAATCTCTTCCCTGGAAAGATCCCTCTCCAAGTGTGTCTTGTTAACCATCTGTGCATACCTATAGGACAAAAGTATGTGTTCCAAAACAACAATTGCATCTGTGTGTTTTGTCTAGGTGCTAGGGCCTGACCAGGACACAATAGCAAGGGGCATTGTTGTTTGACCTGGTCTATGGTGTTCAGACTAAATCCCAGGAAAGAACAGGATGTGAAAACAACAGCAGGCTCTGTGTGAAAGTACAGTGTTGGCACAAAGCAAAATAAGTTTGTATAGTAATGTAAGCAAAGCAGAGGGCAATCTGCAACGTGCTCATGCTAACATAGGGAAAATGAAAATGGGCCTGAGCGGGACATGTGACAGTAGTTTCTTCTACCAATTGTCAGGATCCATCTGTGGCTCCTCCATCAGCTGTACTGCAGTCTCTTACTGATGTACCTTTGATGCCTGTTAGGAGCCGGAGATATTTGGCAGGCAGACTCAGAACTCAAAGACAATGTTTCAAGAGTCCTAGTTAAAGGTCATAGCATCATCACTGGCAGCAATCACCACATCATTATTATTCTAGAGTACATTGTTCTAAATATACAAATCATTCTAGATCAACAAGGTGTTCTAGATTAAGTAGGCTTAAGATCTCGTTACTAGCACAGTCACGTATTCTTGCTACATTACTTCACGTTTGTGATACTTTTTCACCCTCTTGGGTACAAAAAAGTTCATAAAATGTGAGAAGTCTTGAATGTTGGCACTACGCTATATCTACCACCATCAAGGATGGTTATTTTCATATCCCCAACTTTCAGAAGCATCAGAAATTTCTGAGACGTCTGCTAGGAAATATACTTGTACTAAGTTCTACCTTTCGGTCTCATGTTAGCAACAAACCTTTTCAAAGTGCATGGCGGCGGTCACAGTTCATCTCACAAAAATGAACATTTTGGTCCATCCCTACCTGGGAGACTGGCTCTTAAAGGTAACAACACCTCAAGAAGTCCAGCGACATTACAGGATTGCGCTTTTGGTACTTCTGCAGGCAGGACTAAATATCAATAATTCAAATCAGTAACAATTCCAGTGGAATCTATCCATTATGTGGGATCAATCAGACTCTTTATCAGCAAAACCTTATCTTTTGGAGGACACAGCGTTCTCACTGAAGTGTGTCTCAGACACTTTTTTATAAATGAAAACATTTGAAAGCCTATTTGATTTCTTCCCTATATTGGGATTTCTGGCATCAGGCATCTTTCTTGTTCTGAATGCCAGTCAGAGGATGAGGCCACTGCAGCAGTGCTTGGAAGACCACTGGAGTCAGCTCTCAGGTAGGTGCGAGGAAAAGTTAACTTTCAAACAAGCCGCAAAAAGACTCCCTTCAATGGCGGCTCTGATAAACAAATTCCTGAAGAGTGCCCCTTCCCAACCAGTCTGCTTCTTCCACTATTATGAAAGATGCCTCTTTGCGGAGTGGGGTTGGGTGGGGGGGGGGGGTTCAGGGGCTTAGCTATCAATGCATGCAGCATGTGCAGCGTTACTGGGGTCAAGGTATCTGAGATTCCCTCTGCAATTCCATTACGGATGTTTTTCACTTTTTTAACAGGGGGTTACGGAGGCCCTTCTTCCATGCTTGCATTAGGGATCATTGCAGACCTCTTAGGCCAATGTTGGGGGGCCACAAAGATGGATTTCAAGTACAAGGCGTTATGATCAGCACAAGAAATGATATCAACCTTCTAGAGCGGATGGTAGTCTATTAGGCCTTCAAGTCTTTTCCACAGTTTTGGAGCATATTCACTGCAATTTTTAATTTAATAAAAAAAAAAAAAATACAACAATGAATTACATTAACAAGCAGGAAGAACAAGACCCACTGCTATGTATATAGGCGCCCAAGCAATTTGGAAGTGGCCAACTGAGAAGAAGCTGCATATCAAAACAGTTCACCAGCTTGGCATCCAGAATGCGGAAGCAGATGTCAGGAGAAGAATACAACAGAATCACAAATAGATGCTTAAAATTAAAGTTTTGCACAACAGGTTTTACTAACCAGGAGCACTATCTTTTGATCAGTTGCTCAGAAACGTTTGTGTAAACATTTCATCTGATGGTGGACAGCAAGTTATGTTATGGGTATTTGTAGAGCACACGACTCCTCGAGGAGGGTATCCAGGTGCTAAAGGGCGCAGAGTGGGCAGAGGCTAGGTGAAGAGCCCAGTCTTTAATTTCTTGCGAAACTCAAGAACCAAGGAGGCGGTTTAGATGTGCAGAAGTAGGTCATTCCTTGCACTGGGAGCAAGCTAGAAGGCCCAGGTGCCGGATCTGGCCCTTCGTATGTAGGGGATGTGTGTGAGTAGAGTCCGGCTGAGAGAATGTAGGTATGTGGAAATGTATGCGATTGTGGAGGTAGGTTGGGCTGATGTACTAGGCTTTGTATGTGTGTGTGCAAGTTTGTGGATGGGGAGCCAGTGGAGGTCTTTGAGGTGCAGGGTGATGTGAGTGCAGGATTGGAGGGAGTACGTTTGAAGGAGAGTCTGGCAGATGAATGCTGTATGGTGTGGAGTCTTCTTGTCAGTTGCAGATTGATTCTTATGTAAAGGGAATTGGCACAACCCAGTTTGCTGGTAATGAGGGCCTGGATGACAGTGCTGCATTTGTTAAAGGGAAGCCACTTGAACATTTTCTTGAGTGTGAGAAAACAGGAGGCAGACATTGCATTTACTTGGCCTGTCATAGCAACCTGGTTGACTATTTTCCTTCCAAGGTTCTTCAGCTGGGTTGTCAGAGATCAGAAAGTGGAGTCTCAGAGTGAGGTGTCTTCACCGAAGAAGACTAACTACTTGTCTGTGTTGAGCTCGAGGCAGTTGTTTTTCATCCATCTGGCGACTTCAGACATGCAGGCAGAGAAGTTGGATCAGGTGTTAAATGTTTTGTAGGAGAGAGAGGATTTTAGGGTTCCCTGAAGGATTCTTTAGGAGAGGGAGAACTGTGGCGCGTTTCCAGGCTTCCGTGAAGGTGGCTGTGTTGATAAAAGTTTTTCAGGATTCAGAGAGTTATGCTGGTGGAGCTTACTTTCGGAGAGGTGAAATATTTCATGATGGCGAAGATTTCCTTGGCTCGGCTTCTGATGTGCTTGGAGAGGCTGGACCATTTGGTGGCTCTGATTTGTTGGTGCCATCATCTGAGGGGTGCTCTGTAGTTGCTCGTCTGCGTCATCCTAGCTTTGTGTCCAACTGAGTTCCAGCTGCATGCAGTGGCACTAGGCAAGTTTTAGCTCTTCTGTGTACCAGCTTGCTTGTGGTCTGGTTCTGGTGGCCTGGAGTGTGCCCCGGTGTCTGCGCAGGAGATGACTCAGACACTGAAATTTGAGATGGATCAGGGGAGGAAGTCGTTGAGGTCAGTGGTGTAGGAGCTCTGAGGTCTAGGATTCTTCAGAGACCTTGCTCCAATCCTGTTGTGAGGGTTTGGTGATGGCATTTCTGTGGTGGCGAGGGATGGTTATGTTGGAATGAAGGAGGGCACAGTCGGACCAGGTGATGGGCTTGGGGTTGTCCACAGTGATTTTGCTGAAACTGTTGCAGATAGGGTCCAGTAGGTGTCAGTCAGCATGGGTGAGGCCTTACAATCACTGGGTAAATCCAGGGTTTGTTATGTCCTGGAGGAAGTTGGCTGTGTCAAGGTCGATGGGATCATCCAGGTGGTAGTTGAGGTAGACAAGCTTGGCACTCAGGGTTTAGTTGGCAGTGATGTGGAGTTTGAAGGTCAGATGTTGCTAGCCGACGTAGTGAAGCACTGGATGCGTTTTTGAAGAGGATTTTGAATCCTCCTCCGGGTCTGTTAGCCCCGTCCTGTCCAACAACCTTGTTTCAGATGGGGGATAGCTGTGGTAATGTCAGGAGCCGACGTGGGAGTTGGCTAGGCTTTTGTCAAGCACAGCAGGACCGGTGCGTGGTGGCGCAGCAGGTCCCAGATTTTGATGATTTAGCAGCAGGTCCCAGATTATGATGATTTATTTAATGAGGGAGCGGCTGTTGAGAAGGCAAGATAGTAAGGGTAAGGAGCAGTACGAGTCAGGTGAGTGAGAGATGTGCGTTGTGTGTGGTTTATGCAGGGGACTGTTGTGAACAAATACAAAGCAGGGGCGAGCAAGCGAACTCCGCTTAATAAAGGCAAATATGATCCTTAATGCTCCAGATTTGCCACAATAATGGTTCCACACAGACCTTTTACCCATATCAGAACAGCCACAGTGGAGACTATCATCCACACTGGATTTCGTATGAGATCTGGACCACCTGCTGTAAAGTATTGTATGCTGCTTTCCATAGAGAAGCTCATGTTGATGATGGAGTTTTGTTCCTAAAGTGATTAATCAGATGATTTTGCTACTGACTTTCTTCCAGACTTAATTATCCATCAAACTTAAAGCCCTTTCCATTGGGTGTTAAAATGAGTTTAATTTTATTTGGAGATGACATACAAGGCATTTTTGCTTTGAAACAGGTTCCCGAATAGACTGCCAAATAGGTCAGGCTTCTCTTTGGAATCTTTTTCGTTAATGTAGCGAGCCCTTTTGCTTTGCCTGATTTCTCTGACTTTGGTAGCATTGGACTCGCTATTCTACTCGCTGCATATGAATAATAATAATAATAAAGGTTCTCTACAAAAGAATAGTTACTTCTAATCTTAGGTCTCCTCCAAGAGAATCTTCTTTATGGTCATGAGCAACCTTCCCTTCACGCTAGAGAAACGGCAAAAGGAACAATCCTCAGTTCTACATGGACCTTCATCCCCGTCAAAAAAACAAAAAACTGACTTAACTACCACTACAGGGAATGATGGGATATCGGTGATGTTGCTCTTTAAAGGAGCAGAAGGAGCTGCACCATTTTATTGTTTTTACAGCATTACGTGAATAAGTCTTTTAAACAACTCTGCCCCCATTTTCCCTCAGTCTTCCTTTACAAAGGTTTAATAAAGTTTTCTAGTTGTTTTTTTTTTTTAGTAACTGGTTCTTCTAAGAATAATTTAGTTTTCAAAGTAAAGAATTTGCAAATGTAGCTTTTCTGAGATTCCACAAATGGGTAGGACAATTCAGTGGTTAGAATTATAATGAAGATTCACCGGGAGGAGAAATAGGATTACAAGTAACAATTCCAGCTCAAAAACAAGTTTCTAGAGTTACATCAAACCAAATAAAGAGCCCTATGTGGAATTAAGCTCTAGTTTCATGCTAAATTTGCTGCAATGCGGTTTAGGGTTTTTGTTGCACAAGTAATCAGATTTTCATGAGGTTGAATGGGAAATATAACTTTTGTCCCTGCCCTCTAAACTCCACCGAAAACAGACCTGTTAGAAATTACAATATTTTGCCAGATAAAGATTTTAGAAGGAGTTCTCAACTGGTATCAAAATTAAAAGCACAAAATAAGATTTTTTTTTATTGAAAATGAACTTTAAACATAACTCCACAGTTACGAACTGTGTAACACACACTTTGTAAAATTACAACAAGAATTCAGTAAAGATATGTGATTTAAGTCATCAGGATTTAGCCAAGAAGACACTTGAAAAGTCCACAAGAACGATAACTTTTTAATGTAGCCAAAGCAGAGCTTATCTGGTCCAAGGAAATAATAAACTGAAGAACCTGAGGAAAGGGGGGCAGACAGAGGATCAACATGTTTATATGTACACCATGCCACGAACTTGCTCCAACGGCAGGGGTATATGGTCTTGGTAGAGGGACGCCTGGCTGCCAAAATACCATTGCAGACTTCGCGCAGAAGATCAAACACTGTCAACAGTCGCTACTCAGTCGCCATGCATAAAGGCAAAGCGTTTTCAGGTTCAGTGCAGAACCCAGCCATGTTGCTATGACAGAAAATGCTCCTGAAGAGGCAGTCTCAGAGGACCAAGGATCATGCTCAACAGCTCGAGATACCAGACTCTCCATGCCCAATCCGGATACACAAGAATGACTTGGGCCTTGTCATTCCTGATCTTCTTTAGAACTCTGGGCAGAAGTGGTATTGGTGGAAAAGCGTACAGAAGGTCAGAGCGCTAATCGAGATGAAAAGCATCTCTGAGCAAGAGCTGCCTTGGAAACTCCAGCATGCAAAACTGCTGACATTGCACGTTCTCAGGGGTGGTGAACAGATCTAACCAAGGCTCTCCCCACTCTTGAAAGAGGCCTTGACCACCTCCGGATAGAGACGCCTTTTGTCATCTGCTAGGCATTGACGGCTGGTGTACAGAGAGTCCGCCAGATATTGTTATGTTATGTTATGTTAATGAAGTTTATAACGCGCTCAGATACTCCCAGGAGTGTCCCGGCGCGAGCCTTGAGGTGCAGCTAGAAAGAGAATCGCAGGTTAAAACAGAAGTGTTTTGAGCTGTTTTTTAAAAAGACTAAGATCATGGGTGTTACGCAACGAGAAGGGCAACAAATTCCAGGCGGTGAAATGCCCTAGTGTTCCAGCCACATCCAGAGGCACAGAGCCTCTTGACAAAGAGTTCCCAACCCCACTCTCTCGGTTTGTTGCAGTACTACAAGGTAGTGGTGTTGTCCGTGATCACCTGTGTCAGCCTTCCCCCGATTTAAAGAACAAAGGTTTTCAATGCCAAATTGATCCCCCCGAAGCTCCAACAGATTGATGTGTAGCCCGGATTCCACCAGAGACAAGAGTCTTCTGATCTCCACCTCTCCAAGATGCCTGTCCCATCCCAGGAGTGACACTTCTGTCACTACAGTAAGCTCTGGCTGTGAAAGAAAGAGGGATCTGCTACTGAACCGCTGTTTTTTAGCCACCACTGCATGTCTTTTCCAGTTCCCTCCAAGATTTAGACCATGTTGGAGAGATTCCCCTGATGCTGCACCCACTGGAACTTCAGGTCCCACTACAGAGCCCACATATGCCAATGGGCATCGGTCACAAGCAGAATTCAGAAGGCGATGAGACCCAGCAGCCTCAAAGTCAGTATAAACAAAATCCAGGATAGAGATTGAAACATCTATATCATCGCCCGAATATCCTTGACTCACCGCTCAGGGGGATAAGCTAGAAACTGCACTGAGTCCAGAATAGCCCAGATGAAAGAGCGTCTGAGAGGGAGTTCAGTATGACTTTGGCACGTTGACCGTGAACCCGAGCGAGTGCAGGAGCTTTGCTATAGTCTGGAGGTGGGAGAGAACTGCCTGTTGAGAGCACCCCTTCAACAGTCACTCCTCGGTGCAGGGGGAAGACTTGAGCCCCTGACCTCCACAGATGAGCTGCAACCACCGCCATCACCTTGCTTAATACTGGAGGGGTGCTGCTAAGGCCAAAGGGGAGCAGTGACAACTGATAGTGCTCTTGGCCTACCCTGAACCGCAGGTAATGTCTGTGTACAGGCAGGACGGGGATGTGAAAATAGGAGTCCTGCAAGTTCAACACCATCATCCAGTCTCCTGAGTCCAGAGCAGACAGAACTTGAGCGAGCATGAGCATTTTGAATTACTCCTTCTTGAGAAAGAGACTGAGATGGTGCGGGTCTAATATAGGACAGAGACCACGGTCCTTCTTGGGCGCCAAAAAGTAGCGGGAATAGCGACCACGACCTACTTCTGATGCAAGCACCCTCTCTATGGGTCCGTTGGCCAAGAGAGCGGACATTTCCTAACAGAGTAGGAAGAAGTGGTCCTCAGTCAGCCTGTCGTAAGTGTGTGGCATGCTTGGAGGGGTGGACACAAAGGGGAGGGAATAACTCCTTTGGAGGATCTGCACATCCCAACAGTTGGATTTTTTTTACCTCCAGTGGTGTGGCAGATGGCAGATCCTGCCCCCAACTGGATGCCCATGATGGAGCACAAACTAAAGGAAATTGGAGACTGCAGCTGCCAGGGGGTGGTGGAATGGCCAGGCCTCTGCCTACAAGTTCCACGTGGGCTATGGGAACCACATCCTGAGCCAGGAAAAGGTTGGGAACCCTGCTGGCCATGGTAGCTGGGAGGGTAGAGACACAGTAAAAGTGGCTTTCTTGGCCACAAAAGAGGCATAAGGCAGACTATGGTTGGCAAGGTGCCATGGAAAAGCCCAAGGTCCCGGCCAAAGCCCTGATGTCCCTGAAGCGCTCCAGCGCCAGGTTCACCTGCTCTCCAAACAGGAGTCATCATAGGGAATGTCCATGAGCGAGGCCTGGACAACCCCTGAAAAGCCAGTGGTCCTCAACCAGGCGTGGCACGTAAGTGCCACCGACGATGAGATCACTCTGCCCAGCGAGTCGGTCATGTCCAGCCCACATCATATGGCAAACCTGGCAGCATCTCTCCAGTCTGCAATTTCATGAGAGTATGGCTCAGGGCTCCTCCGAGACCATAGGCAGCACTTGCGCAAGCGAGTCCCAGATCGTATGGGAGTATCAGTGAAAGAGGCATGCAGTGTTCACTGACTGTAGTGCTAGGCTGGCAGAAGGGAACATCCACTTCTCGAACGTATCCAGCCTCTTGTATTCCATATCCAGTGGAGCGGTAGGGAAGAAGCAGGGTTTGATTTTAGAAGTGGAAGCTTGGATTACCAAGCTCGGTGAGGCGCTGAGTGAGGAAACTGGGGTCCCTAGGAGCAGGGTGATGGCGGGCAAACAACATGTGCACAGGAGCCCCTGTAGAGGACTTGGACCAGGCGCCAAGTAGGACCGTCTAGGAGGGCGCTATTGAAAGGGACAAGTAGTTCGGATGGGGTGACTGCCAGTTGAAGAACCTCGTCAAGATATTTGTCTGGACTGACAAGGAAGACAATTGAAGGTCCAAGACCTCAGCTGCCCTCACCACCATAGTGAAGGAGGCACCATCCTCTGTAGCCAAGAAAGGGGGAGAGACCAGGCCACTGTTGGCGAGATGTCCAGTCCAGTGGCCACTGCCAGATCCTCATAGCAGGTGTCCTCAGGTTCTTCTAAGGGCTGGTAACCATAAGGGTCATCAGTCCGCTCCCATTCATCACCCAAATTCAGGCATGTCATAAGAACAAGGCACTGGCTCCAACAAAGGGGGGGGGGCACCGGACGCCAGTTTGGCTGCCTGGTCGGAGTCAAGAATGGGGATGGGGTGGTGCCACCAAAGGGCGTTGAGGCTGCCTGACTGGCACCGCTCCGGATCAGTCCCGAGATCCCAGGGGCATGACTGGCGCCAAGGGAGGCCCGCCAGCTGAAAAACAGTAGTGGCCCTACCCAATACCCATTGGGCCAGAGGACGCTCCAAAGGGGATGGTCCACCTAAAGATGAGGTGGGTGACTTTGTAGAACTCCTTTAGCTGGGCTGAGGTTGTTCCAGTTCCTGGAAACTCCTTAACGGCCGAGGCGCCGGTTCCACCACAGAACTAGGTCTCGAGTGCAGACAGCCCTGTGACTCGTCTGAAGACTTGCGCTGCGAAGTCAAAGACCTTTTCGACGACTTCTTGCGGAACTTACCGGATTTTCCTGATGACTGAGTGAGACAGCGATCGCCAGCAGCGGTTCCACGAACGATCTTGGGACCTTCCTTACGACAGATCTTGAACATTATGGAAGTGGGAACAGTGGGGGTGGGTAGTTCGGTGTTGGCCGGCGAGGAGCTTGAGGGACCGCCTTTGGATGCATGGCGCAGCAATTCTCACATCTTGACGTCATGATCACACTCCAGGCACCAAAGGCAAACTAGGCGCAGATCAGCCATCGACATCTGCTGGTTACAGGCGCCGTATGGTGTGAAACTTGCCTTTTTGGTAGACATCAGGAGAGAGTCTTGAAAAAATATTGACATGCAGTAAAAAGCCTGTCGAACAAGTTACTTACCCTCGGTAACGATATATCTGTAAGAAACATTAGTAGCGATAGATTCCTTACCTTAGAATATCCCCAGGCATCAGACTGGATCCGGAAAGTTTTCGTCAGCAGCACCCCTGCGCGTCGGTAGGTGGCGTCGTGCGGCTCCGCGTCCGTCGTTGGCGTCGTGGTCGCCGAGATGACGTTGCGGGCGCTACTTAGACGCCGCCCACGCGCGCTGACGTCAGTTCTGTAAACGGCTTTCCGCGCCAGGAACGCAGAGCCATGCAAGATACTGACCACTGGTGCATTGAAACTAGGGCCCTGAAAGGGATGACCTTAACCCTAGAAATCAATTCGCAGAACGGGGAGGATGGGTGGGGCGGTAAGGAATCTATCACTACTAATGTTTCTTACAGATATATCGTTACCGAAGGTAAGTAAATTGTTCATCTGAAAGAAACACATAGTGATAGATTCCTTACCTTAGAATAGATACCCCAGCAATACCAACCCCGGTGGTGGGTCTGCGAACTAAGATCACACCAGAAAATCGCGGAGAACAGAACGGCCGAAGAAGCCGTCTCTCCGGACTTGGCTGTCCAGGCAATAATGCTTGGTAAACGTGTGCAGCGAGGCCCACGTGGCTGCCTGAGAGATGTCTTGCAGGGGGACGCCGCGTCCCAATGCAGTAGTGGCTGCAGTAGCTCTGGTGGAACGAGCACGCAGCCCCACCGGAGGTTCTTTTTTAGCCAAAGAGTAACAGGCTTTGATGCACAAGACAACCCAGCGGGAGATAGTTCTCTTGTGTACCGCCCGACCTTTCTTGGTGCCAACGTAGCCAACCAAGAGCTGGTCATCCACCCGGAACTGCTGTGTGCGGTTGAGATAAAATGAGAGTGCACGTTTTGGGTCCAGACGGTGGAGCCTCTCTTCCTCTCTGGAAGGATGTGGAAAGAAGGTGGGCAAGGTAATAGTCTGCCCAATGTGAAAGGCCGTAACTACTTTTGGCAAAAAGGAAGGACGGGGCCTGAGCACAACCTTGTCCGGATGGACTGAAAGGAAAGGAGGCTTACAAGAAAGAGCCTGGAGCTCACTCACCCGCCTAGCGGAGGTGATGGCCACCAGGAAGGCAGTCTTCAATGTCAAAAGACGAAGAGGACAGTTGTGAAGGGGCTCAAAGGGAGCACACATCAAGTATGTAAGAACAAGATTCAAGTCCCACTGAGGCATCACGAAAGGAATAGGAGGAAAAAGGTGTGTAATGCCTTTGTGAAATCTATTTACAACAGGGGACTTGAAAAGAGAGGGCTGATCATGTAGCCTGAGAAAGGCAGAAATTGCAGAAAGGTAGCCCTTGATAGTGCCCAGAGCAGAGCCCTGCCGGGCCAAAGAGAGAAGGAACAGTAGGACCTCAGAAAGAGGGGCAGAAAGGGGATCCACAGCCTATGCTGTGCACCATGCCACAAACTTGTTCCACCTCCAGGCGTATACCACTTTAGAAGAGGGCCGCCTGTCTGCCAGAATAACGTCACAAACTTCAGGAGGCAAGTCGAAGGGAATCAACTGCCGCCGCTCAATCTCCACGCAAAGAGGTGGAGGCTGGACAGGTTCGGGTGGAGGACCGTCCCCTGCTGCTGCGACAGAAGATCCTCTCGAAGAGGCTGTCTGAACGGAGGATCGATGCACATACTGAGTAGCTCGAGATACCATACTCTTCGAGCCCAGTCCGGAGCCACAAGAATGACTTGGGCCCGGTCGTGCCGGATCTTCTTCAGCACTCTGGGCAGAAGTGGTATAGGCGGAAAGGCGTACAACAGACCGCAACTCCACTCGCGACGAAAAGCGTCGCCGAGTGAGTGCCGCCTTGGAAATTCCAACGCGCAGAACTGATGACATTGCGTGTTCTCTTCGGTGGCGAATAGATCTAACCAAGGCTCTCCCCACTGCTGAAAGAGACCTTGCACCACCTCCGAGTGAAGACGCCATTCGTGATCGAGCATGCACCTGCGGCTGAGTTCGTCCGCCCTGGCGTTCAGAGAACCTGCCAGGTGTTGGAAACACCAGGGACATGCCCTGATGTTCCAGCCATGTCCAGAGACGCAGAGCCTCCTGACAGAGGGTCCACGACCCCACCCCGCCTTGCTTGTTGCAGTACCACATGGCGGTGGTGTTGTCTGTGAACACCTGCACTACTCTCC
This sequence comes from Calotriton arnoldi, assembly GCA_963921515.1. NCBI lineage: Eukaryota > Metazoa > Chordata > Amphibia > Caudata > Salamandridae > Calotriton > Calotriton arnoldi. The sequence goes on from CAWUFW010001727.1 coordinate 1,818,118, forward strand.
CCTTGACAGAGGGAAGGAATGCCTTCAGTGCAAGCCGGATCACCCGCAGCTCCAGAACGTTGATGTGGAGCCGGGACTCCGCCGGAGACCAGAGGCCTCTGATTTCCGCCTCTCCCATGTGGCCGCCCCATTCCAGGAGGGACGCATCCGTCACCACTGTAAACTCCGGCTGGGGAAGGGAGAGGGATCTGCCGTCGACCCAATGCCGGTTTGTGAGCCACCACTGCAACTGTCGTGCAGTGCCCTCCGAGATCTGGACGTGATCGGACAGGTTCCCCTGATGCTGCGCCCACTGGAACTTCAGGTCCCACTGCAGCGCCCGCATATGCCATCTGGCATGATTGACCAGCAGGATGCAGGAGGCCATGAGGCCCAGCAGCCTCAGTCACTCTGACCGAAACCCGGGACAAGGGCTGAAAGATGGGAATCAGAACCCGAATATCCCGGACTCGCTGCTCGGGAGGATAGACCCGAAACTGCGCCGTGTCCAGAACCGCTCCGATAAAGAGGAGCTTCTGAGAGGGGATCAGGTGCGACTTCGGCACGTTGATGGAGAACCCCAGCAAGTGCAGGAGGTCGGCCGTAGTCTGGAGGTGGGAGACGACTGCCTGGGGCGAGCCCGCCTTCAACAACCAGTCGTCGAGATAGGGGAAGACTGAAACCCCTGATCTGCGCAGATGAGCTGCGACCACCGCCATCACCTTGGTGAACACCCGAGGGGCGCTGGTAAGGCCAAAAGGGAGCACGGTGAACTGAAAGTGCTCGTGGCCTACCGTGAACCGTAGGTAACGCCGGTGGGCTCGCAGGACGGGGATGTGGAAATAGGCGTCCTGCAAGTCCAGCACCACCATCCAGTCTTGTGGGCGAGAGCAGACAAGACCTGAGCTAGAGTGAGCATCTTGAACTTCTCTTTGCGGAGGAAGCGATTGACGTTCCGGAGGTCTAAGATAGGACGCAGGCCTTTGTCCTTCTTGGGCACCACAAAGTAGTGGGAATAGCAACCACGACCTACTTCTGGCGTCGGAACGCGCTCGATGGCCCCCTTGGCCAAGAGGACCGCAACTTCCTGCTGAAGAAGCACCAAGTGATCCCCCGACATGCGGTGGTACTGAGGTGGCATGGCTGGAGGGGTAGTCTCGAAGGGGAGGGAGTAGCCCCTCCGGACTCTCTCTAAAACCCACCTGTCCGAAGTGATGGTGCGCCAGTGGGGGAGGTGATGGCGAAGCCTGCCACGCACTGGCGTTTGATGGGCCTGAAAGTTCGGACTAGGAAGGTTTGGAGGCAGTGGTGGCCGGGGTGGTGGTGGACTGACCCGCCCGCTGGCCCCTTGGTCCGCTACGGCAGAACCCGCGTCCGCGCTGGGATGATTGCTACGCCGGCCTGTGGCTCTGTTGCGAACGCTGCGGGCCCCCCTTCCTTCTGCCACGAGAGGAGCGAAAAGCGGAAGGCGGAGGAGGGCGGACTGCCGAGAGTCCCAAGGACTTGGCTGTAGCCCGTGAGTCCTTAAACCTTTCAAACGCGCTGTCCGCTTTGTCGCCAAAAAGGCGACGGCCATCAAAGGGCATATCCATAAGGGTGTTTTGGACATCCCCCGAAAATCCAGTGGTCCTCAACCAGGCGTGACGGCGAACCGCCACCGTCGTTGCAATTGATCTGCCCAGTGAGTTGGCGGTGTCTAGGCCACAACGAATCATGAACTTTGCTGCGTCTCTCCCCTCTGCAACAGCCTGGGAGAGAGCAGGCCGGACCTCCTCCGGACACTGGGGCAGCACGTTCACCACCGTATCCCACAGAGAGTGGGAATAACGGCCCAAGAGGCATGCGGTGTTCACGGACCGCAGCGCAGAGCTGGTGGAAGAAAAAAATCTTCTTCCCAAACTGATCCAGCTTCTTGGATTCCCTATCCGGTGGTGCGGAAGGGAAGGCGGTTGGGGAAGCAGAGGCTTGGACAACCAAGCTCTCGGGGGTGGGGTGTTGGGAGAGGAAAATGGGGTCACCCGGAGCCGGGCGATGGAGTCGGGCCGCCTTCCTAGCCACAGGAGCCCCTGTGGTGGGCCTGGACCAAGTGCCCAAAAGAACGCCAGAAAGGGCTTCATTGAAAGGAAGCAGCGGCTCCGCAGAAGTAGCTGCTGGCTGAAGCACCTCTGTCAGGAGGTTAGTCCTGACGGCCACAGTAGGGAGCTCGTGGTGTAGGGCCCCGGCCGCCCTACGCAACACCACAGCATAACTAGCACCCTACTCCGTAGCCACGGTAGGAGGAGACAGCATGCAAAGGTCTGGGGAGGTATCCAGACCACTGGCGTCCCCCAATTCCTCAGCCCAGTCCTGTTCAGACTCGCAGGCTGCAGCGAGAGGGTCCTCAGACCCCTCCCAGTCCTCCCCTTGCTCCTCAGGCTGTTCAACAGGTCTAAAATAAGGAGCAGGGACATGGGGATAGAAATCCCCAAGCAACGTCGAGAACGGCATCCATCGACGCCGGCTCGACGCCGCGTCCACTTAGGGGCTGAAACTGAGGTCGACGTCGTCCCGAGGAGCGGGCGGCGTCAGAACTGGTGCCGGTGGAGTCGACGTCGGTGGAGGCGTAACAAGGTCAACCGGCGTCGACCGGGATCCAGGCCTGGATCCAACGGTGTCCTGCGGCGCTGGGGCCGGAGCCGACAGCGACGCCGGCGAGAAAACGTGAGGACACCCATGCGGGACCGCGGGGCCCGAAGGCGCACTGGCGGGACCCGACGGCCCAAAGAGGCGAGCCATGGCCGACAGGAACTTCTGTATTTGGGCCGGAGTCGCCGACGAACCCAGGAAGGGCGGGTAGTCGGGCGGCGACTGCATAGGCTCCGCCGGAGCCGCGGGGTGGCACCACCCACACCCTCAGCCGCGTCACGCGACCGGAAGTCGAACAACGATGGCGTTTCTTCGACTACTTGTGCTTCGTCTTACCTGACCCGAGTGCGAAGACTTGGATCCCGAAGACCGATGATGACTCCGCGCATGGTCCCGCGACCTCCCTCTGGACCGGGACTTCGAACGGCGCGGAGCAGACTGCCGGGCTTCCAGCAACTTTCGGGTCCGCTCCCGCAAAGTCTTCGGCGCCATGGCCCGGCAGTCGGGGCACGACTTGGGGTCGTGGTCGCGCCCCAGGCAGAAAAGACACACACGGTGCGGATCCCTCACCGACATCATGCGGTGACAATCCCGCAGGACTTGAAACCGGGCATCCTACTGCACCAGGAGTCGATGACTCGAAGAAAAATAGAGACAAAAAGCTTCAAAAAAGTCAGTCAAAAATTGACTGGGGGTTCCTGCTCTTCCCGGATCTGCGCTTGCTGGCGCGGAAAAAGAAAGAACGGACGTCAGCGCACGTGTGCGGCGTCTAAGTAGCGCCCGCGACGTCATCTCGGCGACCACGACGCCAACGACGGACGCGGAGCCGCACGACGCCACCTACCGACGCGCAGGGGTGCTGCTGACGAAAACTTTCCGGATCCAGTCGGACGCCTGGGGATATTCTAAGGTAAAGAAATCTATCACTATGTGTTTCTTTCAGATAAAAATTGATTGAGGGTAGCATGGAAACAAAAGAACTGAAGTCAGCGCGCTGGTGTGAGGTCTATATAGGCACTGCGCACTTTATATCCAGGGCGGACAACACAGCATGGAGCCGAATGACGCCATCTACCAGAGTGCAGGTGTACTGTTCATCAAAGTTTTCCAGATCCAGTCTGACGCCTAAGGGAATATTCTAAGGTAAGGAATCTGGGGCTAAATGTCTATCCGATACGGAGTGTAAAATATTCTACGAGCCTTATCATTTATCGTAGAGTTTCAAAGAGTGAATAAGCACTTGGCGAAGCATGAGCAGGGCTGCCAAGAAAGTCAAAGCCACTTTGTTATTCCAATTCCTGTTACTTTTACAAAAGGAAAAATAGCTGCGGCAGAAGCCACACTATTAGATCAGTGAACAAGACTACTGAATTTTGCACAATGTGCGACCATTCATAAGCTGTACATGTTCCCTGCAAACTTACTTTTGTAAAAGAAAATATTACAAGTCTCTTATAAAATATTTTATTAAACCAGACATCATTTAAGCTAAGGCGGCTCTTCCAAGCAGTATTTTATTTTGTTCTAGAAACACGCACTTTACTGCCAATCTAGACCTGATTTAATACTAAACAGTATTTAAAATGTGTTTATTTACTCTTGATTTCTTGGAGTTGAATAAATAGTTCTAGTAAAGGAAACAAAGATGAAACTGTTGGCATCCATCAAAGTAAATGTATAAAAAACAGTGCCATTACATGACATGTTATTATTATTTTTTTCCTCAAACTCTTCAGCTTGTTCTGCTTTATTTTCCACATGGCGTTCTTCATGGGTTCTATCTAGCAAGTTGAATTATATTACATTGTGCCAGAATATCAGATATTTAGAAAAATGCTATCCTACCACCGTCAATAGATTGAAATGCCAAGATAACATGGAACGTTTTTACAAATGGGCTTGCTTTAAGCATTTAAGGAAAGGTTATATAGATGGATACTGAATTGCAGATTGCCTAATCCAATTAAATTGTTCAGTCTACACTACCATAGAACAGCATCACAGTAAACCACTTTTGTCAGACAGCAACCAAAAATACGCTAAAGACACGTATAGTACATTTTAGTGAAAATAAAACGGAGGATATTTATTATCTTGAGAATGGTTTGTCATCCAAATTATCCCACATACTAGGGTACATTTCATGATGGTGGTTATTTAAAACTCCCTGCTGAAAAAAAAGTTAGCGTACACTCAGAGGTTCAATTACCTTGCAAATTAACATATGCATGCGGAACTCTGAGCCTTTGATTTGATGGTCAGGATTAAATGGGCAGATCATACCAATGGATGCCATAACGCCTGTCTGGAAAAATATGGAAGAGAAAATGAGCAAGAGCCATAAAACAACCTGAATAAATTACATTGAAAGACTACTACAGCTATCACTCTGATTACCCAGTCACCAAAATCCACTCCAGACTTTATTATTCCATACTGCACAGAGCGGCTTTGCAGCATTGTTAGATTAGAGGTACCTTCATACCCTTGTCTCAAGACAACCATAACATAGCAGTCTGTTTACTGATTCCAAGAACTGAATCACCAGTTGTGTGATTGCATTCATATATACACGTTTGCTTGTTTGTGTTTTTCAACTGATGGACTTCACTAATTAAGCTATGTATGGATTTGAAGTACTTGTTGAGAAGTGTCTGGCAAATTAGATTACAGTGTCTTGTTAGGGTAGACAATACTCCATTACACCAAATGAGTTGTGGGTGGCTTGGAAGGTGCTGGTTTAGTTTGTTTTGATGGGGATATACTACTATACGTAAAACAGTGCCATAAGAGTTGTTGAGATATAACTATATGGTGCCTCTAAATCGTGCTCCTCAAAACATGCCTAAACTTAGAGCAGTATAATTTATATTGCCTGATGCCCAAGACTTGAGGAATCCCATCAATGTCAATAACTTAACCCAGACATGTAGAAATTGTGGTTGCCCTCCTGGCTCGATTATAGCAACTAGCTAAAATATGTCACATTACAATATCAATGGCACTGCACCTCGCCATCAATTAACTATGGTAACCATGATAAGACGATTCAGAGCGGTGGATACCAGATACTTCCAGACAATCAATGAAATGGTAACAAATTATTTATGATAAATGTAGGGCAGTTTGTCTTTGGGAACCGTTTTCTCAGGTTCTGCAGCTGAAAGTCTTAGCCTGCTAATGGGCTGGAACAGGTTAATGGAATGTTTAGCTGTATATGGTCTTGGAGACAGAAAGTGGGAGTTGCACTATACATACACCAGGAGATGAATGCACCTCAGCCAAGTAGCACTGAGAGGACAAGCAGGGGGCAGCCCATAGGTCACGTTTGCTACCCCTTGGTTGTGGAGACACTCAAGGGAGTCAATCTCCAATAGACAAACCATGCCCCTTTTATTTTATTTTCACCTCACGGTCACGCAGAATGGGTCAGAGTGGAGGCTGCTTTTATGTGGTGGAGTTGTTTAACCATGGGCATGTGCTTTGTCAAGTCAAGCTAAAGGTACATTGAAAGTGCAGTTTAGTTCTTTCACTCACAGTTGGGAGACGATGTTCAGAGCAACCAGTGTTTTCTCCACATGTATCCCTCTGCCACCTCATCCATATATTCTCTTAGTTTGCATTTCCTTCCTTTGAATTTGGGACCAATCAGATATGACTCTTGTCCTCAGGCTACAAGAAGATATGCACTTCGCATTTCAAGCCTTTTGTCGACGGCATTCTCGGCGATGACGCAGGACTCCCACAGTCCTGCACAGCTTCTTCGGAACCACTGCTGAGCGAGGCATCCTCGACGCGGGATCTTGCAAACCTCAGCAAACCAGGATTTAAGGTACTTTGTTCTGTGGGCCTAACTTGGTCCCTGTATCCCTCTCACTCTCCACTGAGGTTGGCCTTTTCTTGTGACTTTGGTTATCTGGTCGTGCCGGATTGGGACACAGTTGGTGCTTTTAGGCACTATTTTCACTGAAATCTTTAAAATTGTTTATCTTTGGTTCTACTGATTGGATTTTTGTTTTTTTAATCTCAAAAAATGTATTCCATTTTAGTCTGGTTTTCTAAGTTGCCATGGAATTTTTCTTGTGTTGCGTTTTCACTTTATCGCCGTTTGAAGTGCTGCATAAATAATGTTCACATTGCCTCCAAGTTAAGCCTGGCTGTTTGTGCCAAGCAACAAGAGGGTTAAGCACAGGTTAATTTTAGGTTTGCTTGTGTTTCACCCTGACAGATTGTGGTTGCTGCTCAAGTAGGGTTTCCCTTCCATCAACCAACAACGCAATTTCCTAGATATCTGGATACTACTCTCCAGCTACCACGGTCCCTGTTGGACGAGACCCGCGCACCCCCTTACATTATATAGACATTGTCTTTGGTTACCATCTGTATAGACAGAGCACTACGTCTGCCACCAGCCCTCTGAAGTGATCTATGCATGCCTATTCTATCTTTTGAGAAGGGAAGCAGAGATTTAAATGTAGAAGCATCCTATATACATCTGGAGCAATATATCAAATGTCTTAACCTGGAATATTATGGTCCACTGTCTGCATCTCTTTATTTATAAAATGAGCCTGTACCAGGGGATCAAACACCTGCACAAGAAACCTCTGCCAAGCTTTGCATACAATGAGCACCGGCACTTTTACTTGCACTTCGCACATGAATCGCTTTAAAAATACTTCAAGACAATTAATCAAATATATCTGGCGCTTACTACCCCTGGTGAGGGGTTGAAGCAATTTAGGGCGAGTTGCACGCTACTCCAGAACCCAAGGTTAGTGGTTAATATAGTGGTTATTGTGCTTAGTCATGTGCTTCCATGAAAAAAAATTGCATGCGGTTAGAAATGGGGGTCTCTAGTTTGCAAGGGTCTGCACCTTTGTCCAAGTAGGGACCCTTCCTTCTAGTCCGGATAAGGGAGTTACACTCCGAAAATAACCCCTGCTCACCCCCTTTGTAGCTTGGCATGAGCAGTCAGGCTTATCTTAGAGGCAGTGTGTAAAGCATTTGCACATAACCAATAGTAATACAGTGAAAGCACTACAAAAAGGACACCACACCAGTTTAGAAAAATATCCAATTTTTATATATCCAAAACAAGACCAAAGACGATAAAAATCCACCATACAGTTCTCAGAAATCTTCAGTTGTCAAAATAGACTTGAACTACAGTTCCTTGAAGTCGATGGCCCCAGATGGAGCTATCACTGCATCGTGAACAACAAATCCAAACAGTTCTGGCTGACAGCAGCGATGCAGGCCAGCTACGGGGGTCGGGAAAACCCGCAAACCAGTACCTTTAGAAATGTAGGGCGTTGGCGACCTCTCGATGAGCCCCGAAGGGCAGGCGTCCGCAGGTTGGTGCAGGAGTCGGCGGGCCCTTGAAGTCACACGCGTTGCAGATCAAACTCCTCGCGGTTGAAGGTGGGAGAGCCGACGTAGTCAGGGCTACGGTGCGCCAAGCAGCGGTGCACCGTGCAGTGCCCTCAGGTCGCGGTGCAGGCAGCGGCTCTGTGACGGTCGTCCAGCGGCATCGGTGAGACCAGGACTGCAGTGCGAAGTGATGCGGTGCTAGACGCGGTGCTGGCAGGTCACGGTGCAAGCAGCGGTGTCGTTGTTGCTGAAGCGCTGTCGTCGGCTGACGAACTGGAGTCGATGGGCCAAGGCTGCGGTGTGGGATGAGGACGGTGCGTCGTGTAACTTACGAGCGGTGACCTCAAACCACGGTGCAAGCAGAGGCATCAACGGGGATACCAGGGCGACGGCGGGAAGCGAGGGAGTGCGGTGCCCACAGGTCGAGGCGCAAGCAGAGGCTCGGTGGCGGCGTCAGGTGGCAGCGGTGAGACCAGGGTTGCGGTGGAAAGTGCGGCGGTGCCCTCTGCGGTGCCTTCAGGACACGGAGTCAGCAGCGGCGTCGTTGACGGAGTCAGGCTGCTTTTCTTCTGTTGCAGCACAAAACACACAGTCCCCAGTGAAAGTAACAGATTAACTTGAAGTCTTTGCTGTTCCTGAGACTTCTTGAACAGGGGGCAAGCTCTACCTCAAGCCCTTGGAGAAACTCACAAAAAGGAAGTTGCAGAAAGTCCAGTCCTTTCACTGCCCAAGATAGAAGCAACCACTGCAGGCCAACACAGCAAAGCACACAGCAAAGTGGTAGTCTCTCCTCACAGCTTCTCCAGCTCTTCTTGGCAGTCTTCTTGGTTCCAAAACAGTTCAAAAGTTCTGGGGTCTGGACCCCAATATTTATACTCCAAATTCCTTTGTCCTCTCAGGCAGAGAGTGTCTGTGCTTAGTCCTAACCAGTTTGGTCCTCTCTAGCCCAGCTTCCCAGCAGGAGGCGGAGGCAGCATAGTCCAAGGCAGACGGGGCCTATTCAGGTGCAAGGGAAAACTCCTCCCACTACTCTGAATGCAGCCCAGGTCTATTCAGCCCAGCCCCGACTCATCCAGACTGGCTACTCTATGACACAACGACGACACAACACTGGTCGACTCTCTACGAGTTAGTGAGGATCTTTTTCCTCACGTACTAAAAGGTTAGAACCCTTCCTATCTTATCAGACCAGGCTGGTTTTCCAGCACGGACTATCTAGCCATGTTCTAAACCATGAATATTACTCGCTTTCGGATGTTGCCTGCTCCGCATGTAACCTTCTGAGAATCTGTTTTTACTTATTGGATTCTATAACACCAATGTCCTACTTTTTAACCTATCTTACTCTCTCTATTGAGAATGATCCAATAACTTATTCATGGGTATGCACACGTTGCACAATGCCACGGTTCCCATCTACTTTTTCATATCACCCTGAGATCTTTTTAACTTGGGCCTTCTGCTTCATTTTCTTTTTTACAAAACGGTACTGGGTACATCCATATGTACTTATGAATATTGTCTGAATCATTTACTTATGCATGCTATCACTATTATTGCAAAAAGAACAATTGATGGACAGAATGCAGAACAATGTCATACATTCACCCAAGTACAGAGATCTGGGACTAAATCCATCGTTTTTTTGCTCACCATGCCATCCCAGTTTGGACCCAGCCATATGCAAATCAGTCTTGACCCTGCGCCCAATGGGAACAGTCCAGCCCAAACTGCCAGGCCAGGTCCTCCCTGGACTGGAAACAAGCATCCTAGGACCGGTTTCGGGGTTTCACCCCTCATCAGCCAGGATAGCTTGACTCCAGTGGCATGGAGAGCACGGGACCCACGTCTGGGCATACCCGTCCCACCCGGGGTGACAAATGCAAAAATAACAATTGATGGACAGAATGCAGAACAATGTCATACATTCACCCCAGTACAGACATCTGGGCCTAAATCCATCGTTTTGCATATGTCGCCCTAAGTGGGAAGGGTATGCCCAGACGTGGGTCCCGTGCTCACTTCACCACTGGATTCAAGCTAGCCTGGCTGATGAAGGGTGATACCGTGAAACCGGTCCCAGGATGCTTGTTCCCGGTCCAGGGAGGAACTGGCTTGGCAGTTCAGGCTGGACTGCCACAAGGAACAGGATCAAGACTGATTTGCATATGGCTGGGTCCAAACTGGGGTGGTGTGGTGAGCAAAAGAATGATGGATTAAACCCAGATCCTTGTGACTGGGGGTGAATGTTTGCATTGTCCAGTATTCCGTCCATCAATTGTTTCTTTTGCATATATCACCCTAAGTGGGAAGGGTATGCCCAGACGTGGGTCCCGTGCTCACTACACCACTGGATTCAAGCTAGCCTGGCTGATGAAGGGTGATACCCTGAAACCGGTCCCAGGATGCTTGTTTCCGGTCCAGGGAGCACCTGGCTTGGCAGTTCGGGCTGGACTGTTCCCACAAGTAACAGGATCAAGACTGATTTGCATATGGCTGGGTCCAAACTGGGGTGGTGTGGTGAGCAAAAGAATGATGGATTAGACCCAGATCCTTGTGACTGGGGGTGAATGTTTGCATTGTCCAGCATTCCGTCCATCAATTGTTTCTTTTGCATATCACTATTATTGCAGCCTTGAAGTTACAAATATAACAAAACACGTGTCGGCTGTCATGTTTCTCCTTCACCTTGCTGTTTTGTTCTCCCAGCAACAAGAATCGTACTTTGAACATACATCAAGCCTTTGTAGACACAAGTGACAACTCAAATTATCAATCTGAAAACATTGTATGTATACTATGTATTGACTACACGTCATACGGACTATTAAATTTGAGAGAATCCCAGTACAAATTCAAACATTGTTGTTTCCTGTGATTTGAGCGATCGATAAAATATAAAGATTTTGTGCTTCAAATCTAAGCAAAAATGCATTAGTAATATTGTTGAGTGCTGGGGTACAATTGTTTGTTTTAAGTTTAGCACAGCGATCTTTCTAGAGAACTATGCATTAACACCCAAGGTAGTGGGGTGTTCCTGTTACCCTGATTGGCACCAAGACATGTTTTCTCTCATACATTGTATTTGTTAATACGTTGCCCACCTCCACTTTTCTTTGTTGTTCTGATGTGCGACCTTCTGTGCCACCACTAACCCCCTGTTTACATTATAAAGTTTATGTGGTAGTCTGCACTCAGCTTTTCACTTTGTGGGCACATACATATCCATCTTACTTATCTATTAAAAAAATGGCCACATTTGACGATGAGAGGGATAAACTTCTGATAGAGCTCCTCACGGGGTCCACTGACAAAAAGACTAAGACACCCACCAATACAAAACAAGAAGGCCTCAAGCAAAAATGTATTAAACTCGAACGTCTAAAAAAAAAAAAAACGGAAAAAAAAAACGAACAAGAGTTGTCCAGATGGTGGGACTCCACCATTCTGAAAAGATACATTGACATTAGACAGGTACCACGTGGTCTACGGGTAATAATTTTTCCCTCATTTGAGGACCTAGACCCGGATCTACTGAAAGAATGGGAGGATCTGATACTATCCTCTTCCTTTAAGATGATGGATATTCTTATTAGACATGTGGAGCGTAAACGTAACAACTTACTTAGTGACATTGATAAATTAGAAACTGAAATTAAGACCCTAAACCTGCCAGAAGCAACTGAGAAAAATTATAAAATACTGAAAGAGGTTTTAAGCACACACCAGTTACACATAAAAGAGAAGATGATAAGGAAACTCAGGAGGGACGACAACGACTACAAGAACGGCAGGGTTTTCACCTTCGCCAAAAGGTTTGATGTTTAAATCCCGACAGTTTGTACCCAGTGAAACTAACATTCGTCCTGTGGTTACAGCTTCCACTTGTGAATCTGATGTTTCTAGCATCCACAGTGAGAGAAGCACTGGGGATGAACCTGAAACATCCCACTTGGGCCCAACACATGATATGACCTCATCCTCTTTTTTAGAGGAAATAGTACGGTTCAGGAAAGACTCCAGGACCAATTTCAACAAGCCAAATTCAAGAAAACAAGATGGGGCAGACACCACAACAAACATAAGGGAGGACGCAACCACGAGATCACTGTCACGCAATCTGAAGAACTGAGCCAGACTACCAATATAAGGTCTATTGTGAATGACCAGAAATGTACGTCTTTTTCAAATAATGTTAACATTGTTAACCTGTCAAATGTGGCACTGTCTCAAAGTGATATGGATGTACTTACCAAAGGACTTAGCTTTTGTCCCACGGTACAACCAGACTTTACTAGAATACACATGGATTTGTTTAAGTTTACTCGCCAAATGAAACGTAAAAAAGTTTTGGAAGAAAGATCTGTGCCTGTGTACTCTGTCGACACTTTTGTACCACCTTGCAATAAAACTACAAAGGAAATACAAGACCTGCATTTACTCTTATCTCTTGACGGCTGTTCAAACACTCCTCCATCCATTCTGGACATTTTATCAGATCTAGACATTATGCCCAACCTAAATACAGATAGTGGCCTGAAACAGAAATCAGGTTTCATCCCCACGTTACCATCAAACAATCTAATAGATATTTTTGACAAGGCTGTGACTAATGACTTACACCTACTAGAGGACAGACTGTCTAGTGTACACAAACGTTTTGGATACAATCTGACCAAAAAAGAAAATCTTGCCCTGAAGGCGTTAGCGAACAAGCCAGATATTGTCATCAAAGAGGCGGACAAGGGAGGAAATATAGTGGTTATGCAAGACAGTGAGTATATACAAGAAATAGAAAGACAACTTAGGGATGGGAAGGATTACATCAAACTCCATAGCAACCCTGTCAACGAGATTTCTAAACACATCGAGCAGAAACTGACATTTTGGAGGCAACAGGGCCTCATCACAGATGTGGAATTTAAATATCTGTTCACTCCATCACCTAGGGCACCCTGTCTTTATATACTGCCCAGAATACCACAAACCAGGCATTATTCCACCAGGCAGGCCAATAATTTCGGGCACTGGTTCCCCCGACAGAGCACATATCTGAGTTTGTGGATGTATTTTTACAACCCTTAGTTTGCAATCTTAAATCTTACTGGGTTGATCCATATGTACTTATGAATATTGTACACTATGTCCAGTTACCCATTTGCAACTGTTTATAATTATGAGTAGCATTGTGTTTGTATACGATAGTGAATACTCCCAGAAAACTCCCACAGTTGAACCTTTCCAGGACTATTCATGGAATAGATTTTTGAATGTGTATGTGAGGCAAGCAAGTTGAGTGTGCATTTTATTTTTTTAACGCTAATATTGTCTATGAGGGAATCTAGATTAGGCAAGCGCTAACCCAGAATTACTATCAGGTTAGATTCGCCAGATAGAGTAAATGTATTGGGTAGGTGTGGGAGAGATGTTTTGGCCAAGCGGGAAAGGCAGCATTGGAGCTATTTGCAGCCCCTGCTACAGATGCAGATTTGAGCCAGGAACTGCCATGGTCACACAAAGTCACCTAAATATATCAGCTCATTTACTGCAGCAACAAGAGAACACCTCTGCTAAAATCTGCACTAAGCAGACGCAGCTCCTATATGAGGGCAGTGTGTGATTTGATCGAAAGTGGGTCCTTGTAACAACCCCAAAGATAAATCATACTTAACATACATAGACTACAAGAAAATTGATGAGGTTACATCTGAATAGTTCACAGGAATCTTGCTCTCCTATGACAAGTTGTGTGGAAATACAAGTACTATTGAAATTTAAAACCTAGAACAAAGAGGGAAAAAAACCAACAAGAGTAAGATTTATTAAAGGAACCTTACGAGCTAAAAATAACAGTCAATAGTAATACACTGAATTATTAGCCAAAAAGAGATCGAAAAAATCATTGGATTCGGGACCAAGTAACAGTTTAACACACTGTAAGTTGCCACTAGACTACGTAGCCATAATCACTTTAGTATAAATAATCAATCATTAAATTAAACCTTTGGGGGTATCTTCCATTTTCTAGTATATTACCTGTCTGGGTATACTGGAATAAACAGGATTCTGGTAGAGCTTACCTAGCGACAATTTGTTGCAAGGCTTATTTCATTAGACAAACTGTCTTTACACAATTTTGTTTGTGGATACTCTTGTTAGATACCATTTTAAAGGTTAGCTAGGTTTTAGAGAAATACATCAGACTACATTCAATGACTTACAGCTAGACCATCCCTCCTGGGCAAATATACGAACTCAACATTTATCGCTGTACAGACATGAAGAATATAAAAAACTCAATAAAAATCTAATCTGTACAGAGTTACAAGCTACATTTGTAAAAGACCATCTTCAAGTAAATATTATTCCTGTCTGACCAAGTTAAAAACATTCCAATCATCTTTATTATCCCAAATTTAGAAACACAATTTGGCTGCTTTTTAAACAAATGTCATAGAAGACAGGCGTATTAAAAACTATACTCCCCCACACCAAATTGATATTAATACAACGGTAGGACCTGGAGAAAAAGATTTTGAATTTCGTATACTAAGAGTCTGTTGGATAAAGTGAGCAGATCTATAAAAGAATTTCAAGATTTTGTTTATATATATATATATATATATTCACTGAAAAAACCATAGGTTTTAGGGACAGTTATAGTTAGTTGGACATTGCACTCGTACAAAACCCGTGAAATTCCCCGTTATAGTTAGTTCAGGTAACTATAACTCGCGCCCCGCAATGCACTGCTGATGACGTCACATATTACATCACTCATGACATGGTCAGTGACATCACTGATGACATCACTGATGACATCTCAAATGACATCACTGATGACATCCAGTGACTGTGTGTTTCTGTAAAGTTTAAATATGTTTAATATATATAGGGAAAGGCGTATTGAAGAATGAGTGGGTGTATAAGTGTCTGAATGGATGATTTAGTAGGTGCGTGACTAACTCTATAAGTGAGTGATTAAACGTATCTTACTGAATGCATGGGTTAGTGACTAAACTGGGTGAATGTCTGTATCCGTCTGTCTGTTGCTGTGTAAGTGGCTGCATGGGTTTGTGAATAGCTACATGAGTGTCTATATGAGTTATTGATTGGTTGTCTGAGTATCTGTATGGGTGCCTGAGTGTTTGTGTGGGTGGGGTGTGTGCGACTCTGTGCATAGATGTGTGAGTGGGTGATTCACTGGGTGGATGGTTTCAAGAGTGCATCTGTGATAGACTGTATGGGTGGGTAAGTGTGTGTAAGAGTGTGTTAGTGAGTGAATGTATGTCCCAGTGGTACATGTGTGAGTAACTACATATGTGAAAGGCAGTATATATGTGTGTTGGAGTATATAAATAGCTATAAGCGAGAGTGTGTGATTGTGAGAGTGACTGTATGGATGAGTGTGTGCTTGTATCAGAGATTGTATAAGAGCGTAAGAATGTGCTAGTATTTGTAGGAGTTAGTGAGCTGGTGTGTGTATAACTGTATAGGTGAGTAAATGGGTGTGTGCTTAATTTTTGCATGACTGACTAGGTGTGTGAGTACCTCTATGGATGAGTGGCAGTGTGTGAGTGTTTATATAGGTGTATGAGTGCATATAATAGTCCTGTACTGAGTGACTATAAGTATGAGTGACTGTACGGGTGAGTGAGTAGATGTGTGTGTGTAGACCTAAGAATCAGTGAGTGTGTATATAGTAATTGGTGTTGGAGTGTCTATGGTTTTGACAATGGCAGTCTGTAATTTACAGTGGGTGTATCAAAAGTTATATTAGGGTGTGAGAAGATGCATCAAATTATCACATGGATGATGTCATCAGTGATGTCATCAGTGATGTCATTTGAGATGTCATCAGTGATGTCATCAGTGATGTCACTGACCATGTCATGAGTGATGTAATATGTGACGTCATCAGCAGTGCATTGCGGGGCGCGAGTTATAGTTACATGAACTAACTATAACGGGGGAATTTCAACGGGTTTTGTACGAATGCAATGTCCAACTAACTAGAACTGTCCCTAAAACCTATGGTTTTTCAGTGAATTTGTAAGGTTTTTAAATGCTAATTTCTAACTATAACGTGCCTGAAACCTAAGGTTTTTTCAGTGAATTTCAAAGGTTTTTAAATGCTAATTCCTAACTATAACATGTCTGAAACCTATGGTTTTTTTCAGTGAATTTCAAAGGTTTTGTAAATGACAATTTTTAAATGTATTGTTATATTTATTTTTTTGATACTGATTTACTACATTTTTTTTAAACTATTTATTTTTAGATATTTTATTTTTTAAATTACATTAGAATTACATTATACATTACAAAATATACTTTCTCAGAATGAATTACTTTAGTTTAAATACTTTGCAAATAGGCAATAGACTTTTAAGTACAGTAGTTACAGTTGTTGCAATGGGCAACACAATTTCAAACACAATGCAACATTGAGCTCAATGTGAATTTCTAGTTAAATGCAATTAGTTACTTTATGGATTACTTTTCTAACCACAGGACTGGATCCTAGATTCAGTCCTGGGACATCTCCTGTAAACAGTTGAGTAAAAGCGTTTTGGTTACAGTAGTGTTTTTTAAGGAATATTATTGTATTTTAAAAGTTGACAAACTTTTTCACATAGAATCACCAATGTTATCCTGTGGGAGGAAATTCACTTAGCAGGTAAGTAGTGTTATCGTTACTTTTTCTTACTCAGTGGTGGATCCTGGATCCAGCACTGGTGCATCTCCTGTAAACAGTTGAAAGAATGCGTTTAAGTCATACAGGCGATTTTTAAGGAATATTTGTAGTTTGTGAAAATCGACACTTTGAAACTTTTCTGCTGAAAACCAGACAATGGATTCCTATGGAAGGAAATACAAGTTACTGGTAAATACGGTTAGAATTACTTTTCAGGGTCAGTGCTGGGCTAAAAGATGCAGCACTGGGTTCTCTCCTGATAACAGGTGAGTAAATCGGAATTCGTAGTTCGGCTGATTTTAGAGGAATATTATAAAGTTCCAAAACTCCACACTTAGAAGAATTTCCAAGTGAAACCAGTCAATGTTAGCCTATGGAAGGAAATTCAAGTTACTGGTAAGTACGGTTAAAATTACTTTTCAGGATCAGTACTGGGCTCAAAGGTGCAGCACTGAGGTCTCTCCTGATAACAGGTGAGTAAATCGGAATTCGTAGTTCGGCTGATTTTAGAGGAATATTTGCACAGTGGTGAAGGGAGGGGCTGGGCTTCAGTGACATGTCTGCAAACAGGCCCCGTGGCGCTGTTTTAAGATGGGGAATTAAATCCTCCTCAATCCCGAGGGTCCCTAGGGGCCAAGTAGCCCACCAGATACCTCCAGTATGCGCCAGAGAGCTGCGTTGCAGAGAGGTGTTCAGAGGCCACGCCCCTTTTGCACCTCTCTGCAACGCAGCTCTGTGGCGCTTTCTGGACGTACCTGGTGGGCTAGTTGGCCCCAGAGACCCTCAGGATTGAAGGGGATTTAATTCCCCATCTTAAAACATGCAACGGGGCCTGTTTGCACACATGTCACCTGAAGCCCCGCCCCTCCCTTCACCACTGTGCAAACGCGCCCGTGGCGCGTTTTAAGTTGGGGAATTAAGTCCCTTGAATCCTGAGGGTCCCTGGAGTCCAACTAGCCCACCATGTACCTCCAAAAGCGCCACAGAGCTGCGTTGCAGAGAGGTGTAAAAGGGCGTGGCCTCTGTACACCTCTCTGCAACGCAGGCCCCTGGCGCATACTGGAGGTTCCTGGTGGGCTAGTTGGCCTCAGGGACCCCCAGTATTCAAGGGGAATTGCCTCTCTTCAGCAAACGCGCCAGGGGCGCGTTTGCAGAGTGGTAAAGGAAGGGGGCAGGGCCTGCGGCACGATCGTTTTTTTTTTTAATGCTTTTTTCTGCCCAGGGGGTCCTTGTGGGACCCCTGAGCAGACCTAGGGGTCAGGGTGTTTCTACCCTGCCCCCTTTGTGCGTTTTGCGCACTTGTTTCTGTCCCTCGGTTCTACCGAGGGACAAAATGGCTGCCAACACTTCCTGATTTGGAGTGTTGACAGCCAATTAGCATGCAGCTCGTGATCGGGAGGGTGCGCGAATCCGACGCGGCCATAGATATATATGTGATTTTCATTTTGATTTTCACAGGAACTACTGAACGGATTTACACCATTTAACAAAAAGGGTTCTTTCTGAACCAAGAACTACCTCTTTGCCAAATTTGGTGTAATTCCGTTCAGCAGTTCGGGCTGTAGCCGTGGCTAAAGTTTCCTATGGGAAAATGAATGGGGAAAACACGTTTTGGGACCCCCCTTTTTTCTCGGCCCCCGCTTGACGAATCACCCCGAAACTTTCAGGGTAGGAGCGGACCGGAGCAGGCCATAAAGTTTGAAAATTTTGCGTTGATTCGTCAACCGACGCAAGAGTTATTTCAAATAGAATGTTGCGGATTTCCTATGGAAAATAGGTCCTAACTATCTACTGGCAACCGCCAGTAGATATAAAATATATATATATATATATATATAACACACACACACTAACACACACACACTAACACACACACACTAACACACACACACTAACACACACACACACACACACACACACACACACTCCAACTAGACAAAAGAAAGTGTACCCATACTTGCATAAGGAACTTTATAATATATATATATTTTTTAAAGTGTAAAAGTTATGAATTTTTATGTAGGAAATTGGGGTATAAGTTGGGTGGTGGATCCCACCTCGGGTAATAACAATCCTCGTCAGCTTGAACCCTCAAAAATCACTTATTTAACCTGAGGTCAACCCTCTAGTAGCTTTGGCGCAGGGCAGACCGGCTTAACTGCAAAGCAATGTGTGAACTATTTATGCAGTGCAAAAACAGTAATAAAGACGAAACGTGAAACATTACAAATCCAAAAAACAAAATTAAAAAAATAAAAGTTATATTTAATAAACAAAATGATACCAAAAAATACAAAATTTCAATAAAAGGGGAACCAGAGATCATTTTTTCAAGTTTTAAGTAAGAATAGCACAAGAAGCACAAAGTGCAAATAATAGGCAATGTCCATGGTAGATTAGGGCCTAGGTGCGATTTGGCGCTGACCACAATCAAGCGTGGGTCGGATAATACAACCAGGTTCGCCATGGTCAAAGATTTTACCTTCTAACTTTTGTCCTTTATGTCCGAATCTACTATGAAAGTACGCTTCTGAAGCCACCCAGGACCTCAGGGGAGGCACTTTGAGATTCACAGGATGGCAGGCAGAATCCAGTTGCCACTAGTCAGCTGGGCAGTTTGGGGAAAAGCCTCTTGGACCTTGTTGAATCACTGTAGCTTAACAGGAGGTTAACGTTACAACTGCTGTAGTACACTTCTTTGTCCTGGGTACAAGGAGAGCAGGTCCTGTCTTGTAGGCTCTTCTCGGGTATGGCACACAGGGATGTGTGCCTTGTCGACTCTTCACTTTTCTCTGTATCAAAACACGCAACCTGCAATGGCAGTGTGTGGGCGTTAAGGTACAGGGCGTCTAAGGTTGGCACAATAGGTGCTGCAGTCCTTAGAGGCCTTCCCTGGTCACAGTGCTCTTGGTACCCATGGTACCTTTTACAAGGGGCTTACTTGTGGCTAGGGATGTGCCAATTGTGGGTACAAAGGTACAGTTTTGGTAAAGAACACAGGCCCTGGGTACCTGGTTGGCAGGGACCCAGGGCACATCAAGTCAGGTTGCATCAGATGTCATGCAAAAAGTGGGGAGTAACCATGCAAAAAAGGGGGCGCTTTCCTACACACCCAAACTCATATGGTCACATGACTCCCTACTCTCACACTGGCACATCGCTCACATAGGCACTTCTGTCACTCACACAGATCACTCACATAGGCACAACACGCACCTGCACTCACACCACGCAAACAGGCACATCACTCACCCTGTACTCCCTCATCTCACTCTGCACTAACACGGACACTCTCACATCTCACCCTTCACTCGCGCCGCTCATCCTCACACAAAGGCCCACCACTCAGCCTGCAGTTACACAGCTGCACCAAGTCCTCTCACTCTACATGCACTCCTCTCACCCAACGCTCACATGGGCCCTCCTCTCACATTGCATTCATGCAGCTCACCCAGCACATTTTTCACCCTACACTCGCACTACTCATCACCCAGCACTGAGTTGAGCACACCTCTTATGCTGCACATATAAAAAAAAAAAATCACAACTCTAATGAATATCCACCTATTTCTACAAAGATACCAACAGAATACCTGCTCTTTCCATAGTACTAGATGCGTACTTAATTCCATCTGTAACAACAGGGCCGGTGCAAGAGGGGAGACATGTGGGATGGTGCAAGGAGGGAGACTAGGGCGGAGGCTTTGGGGTATGGTGCTGGATTTAGGATCGTGCGACACCTTCAGCCAGTCCTGGCTTTCCATTCACCACAATGCTTCATTTCGGGACATGTTGCTTTTTACATTGTAAGCTGGGTCTGAAAATCTAAAAATACTAAGTGTTACAGGATAAAATCCATGGTTGCGGATGAAGTCAATCATTTCAGATAATCAATTGGATGCTGTGAAATTGCATGTTAGAAAGTGGATTAGTTCATTTCCAATACTGTAACTGCTTGGTCCACATGTGAAACCAAATATAAACCCTGTACAGCTATTTGCCTATGGCAAACTGCAGGCCGACATGCTTTTAAGACATCATCATTGGCTGTGGGAACTCAAACCATCTAACTGAGAAAGCTGCTAGCCCAGCCATACCCAGCGGCATAGAACACATGCCACCACACCTTGCTGAAGGCCCTTACATTATGCACGTAATTCTTAGTATATAGGGTGGATCCAAAGCAAAATGCTGAAACTGCCATTTGAGGTAAATTCTTGTCATAAGAAATCTTGTACTCACTCGATTTATAGGGGGCGTCAATGGCAAAATTCTGACCCTTGTATACCAGAGGGAATTTTTAGAGGTACCCCCGTCTATGGTTGAAGTATCCAGGGCAAATGTATGGCAGTGTCATACTGTGTGTACTCCTTGGCATAAGGAACTCACCCATGAAAAAATGCTGACCTTTGTATAGGGCAGTAATTTCAGACTTGGGATCTGCCCCTAGGAAAGGCCAGGCTTCCCTGGTGAACCATGAAAGTAGTGGAAGATTTCATGAATGCCCTTTAAGGGTCTGTGGCATTTTAGCTAATTTGTCCCCAAAAGTTTCAAACAAAATCTCAGGGGAGGTCACTCTCCCTGAAACCACCTACAAGAAGTCGGTTTACTCATTTTGCTCACTGGAATTTGTGGGGGGGGGGGGGGTAAATCAGACCCCACCACTTATATAGCTCTTTAGCCTGCGCTAGTGAGCAGAATTTGCAGGGTGTAGAAGGGACTGTATAAAAGTAGAGTCTGCACTGTCACTGCAGAAAGGACAGGAGCAGCGGTTTCGTAATGAAATAACAGCATTGTCTAATTGTGAAATGGATATAATTGCGTACATTTAAAAAGTGGCTAAGCCTGTCGCTCTCTAAACCTACCTGTAATTTTTCTAAATTTATAATCAAAATTGAGCCATGTGGTCTGGGCTATCCCAATAACTGATTCTAGCTGCCATGGCTTCAGGGAGCTGCACGTGTGGGCAGCTGAAATTGGGGAGAGCAAACTGAGATAGTGCACCGATGCGGCAGATAGGATTAGCATGAGGCATGTTGGGGCTGTAGCAGCAGGCATGTCCATCATAGTACAGGGTTGAAGGGCAGAAACAATTGCTTATTCTTCACAGCACAAATGTAAATGGGGAAGAAAAAAACCTGCAAAGACTTCTTTGCAACATTAATGTGAAAGACACGGCCATTTTGAATGAGGGGACATCCTTATTGAAAACCTCTATTCGCCAACAGGATTAGCCTTTCAATAAAAACATGGTCCACAAAGAGAGCATGTCATGACACTTTAGGCATATTATTAGCCAATACTATTACCACAAGGTAAAGTAGTCTTCCTATTGCAAACTATCTGCCACATCATTACATTTTTTTTTTTTTAGGTGACTGAAGTCCCATAAGGAACCAACAGGAGTACAACAAGCACTGTTTCTGAATGGCAGCACACGCCTTCTGCCCAATCAAATATTGTACTCAAGGTAACCAACATGTGGGCGTAGACAAAGCCCCTCTCTTAGGTGCGCTTCTTAAAGCTCTTTTTATGTTGAATACATATAATCTAGTGACAGATGCAATGTACAGACAGACCTAAAAAGTAAAATTCCGAATCTCAGAAGTTCTGAAACACACTGGTGAACTATGGAACTTTAAAAAAAGTGCATCACTACACCATACAAGTGTCTTAACTTTTCAAGACTGATGCATGGAGTTATGTCAATGGTTGCAGAGCAGACATTATACAGGTGCAGTGGGTTTTATAACACTGTTTTATTCAAAGTCACATGGTTTTCATTTATTGCCAATAATCTTGCACAGTTCCTATCTGCACACATTGTGCCTCTGACTTATTGAAATATTAGTAAGTGGAGGAAAGTGACTACATGGAGCTCGGTAGTGCACAGTTGTCTTGTCAGAATCAAATCCTTTATAGTAGAGCATATTCATGCAACAATATATTTCTCCTAAATTAATATGGGCTATTTTATGGTTTGTTCTCTCCGCACAAGTTTAGTGAACTTCGTCAAATGTGTAACTGCATGGATACTAAACTGATGCATATCTGGCTCTCATTGTGCAATCATTGAACTAAATATATATTCTTTCCAATAATTGCCCCGGTCTGAACAGCAAACACCTACAGGAATAGCCACTGCTCAACCTTTAAATGGTGAGCAACATGGATGTTTAATTTTATTTTCTTCTGAAGAACAACCCAGGAGTAGGTAGCAGGAAAACCTGACATGAGCCAGGAACGCCATGAGGCCTGCTGCCTGCCTTGCTTCAGAGTAACCTCCTATTTCCTGGAAAGCTGACCTGAAGAGTAGATAGTGGTCAAGAGACCTTAACGAGACAGATCATCTGAACAGAGAGCCGAGGATGGGCCTCAAGATCACAAAAACAGACCTGCTAGAAGAATTCACAGGAAAAGGGTCCTCCAACCACAGTACCTGAAGCGGTACCTTGGCAGCACAGTCGAAGGCCTCACCAATTGCCCTTGCTGTGTGCCTAGAACACCTGCATTCCTTACAACCCTCCAAATAATTTTAGACCTCCTGCTTCCCTCTTCATTGCTCAATTATTGTTCAATCACAATTCCAGCAGTGAAGTTTACTAGAAAACAAATCATGAAAACAACCAGTTTTTCACCTTTAGCCTCATGAACACACAGGACTGCTAAAGCTTGTAGGCCAGCATGATCACCAGCAGACCCAAGTCCTGCTCATATATGCAAGAATATCCTCCTTAATAGCTCTGCAGCCAATCCAGCCAGAAAAATCAACAACTCCTTGGCTAAATGTCTATTCCCAACAGAACTCCCTAAAACAAAGGCATTCAAACAAAGGCTCCTTCTAACTTCTGGTCAATAACCAATTGTTTCTAGGCAAAAAGAATGAAAGATCAGCTTCAAGACAACTATCTACATTACTCGAGGAAAGTAACTTCTCTCAGATTACTAAAACAGATTCTGGTAAGGCTGTGGCACAAAAGTAGCACTGACTTACACATGGGATGGATTTAAACACTGGGATGGATATAAATGGAGAAAGATAACGCGTAACCTTGACCTCTCCCTTGACTTTGATTCTTTTCATCCCTACAAGGAATTGGACCAATCTTCCTAAGCAAATAACTATGCATCTGTATTCTAGCTACACCTCTATATTAGAGGCTGGCACCTCTGCCCATAATGCCAGCTCGTCAATAATAGCCTGATACATTCCTGCGTGGATTTTGCTCAATAGGCTACATATACGAGAACTGCTCAATGGGGCATGGTAACAATAATTGGATTTTTATTTAGCGTAGCACAGGTGTGTGGTAGTGCATTTACAGGCAGCAATGCAACCAACTTATTGCACACAATTAACTCAGAAAGAAGGAATGGTATTTTGAGAATTGAATCTGTGGGGTACCAGTTTACACACCCCAACGTAACAATTAGTACCCCACTAAGCAGTCCTTAATTTGTAAAATAATCAATGCTGGGCCCAAAGTCGTGCTCAGGAGTCTTTACGCTGCAATTTCAAATGTTGTGAGAGACGAATACCAAGACTGACTAGGCGTGATTCTACTGTGTGCCATTTTCATCCTCCCTCGCTTTTAACTCACTCTTAGAGGTTATTTTTCATCTTTGCTTTCTTTCTTGGGCACAATTTTGCCATCTTTCTCTTCCGCCTGTCTCCCTTTTGTGTTTTTCTCTCTTTTTGTTCTGTAACAAAGTCTGCTACTAAGCCTGATATTTTGAGACCTGTACAGAAGTGCAGCCTTACCCATGAATATGTTTAAACAGCTCACTGAGTAAACTAAAACTGTACCTTCAGTCAACAATGGGTCGAGAGCATTTTTCTGAACTTGCAATGAGTTAAAGCCTAGGGACAGTGTCAAATCTACAAAAAAATATGTTTGTTTTAATATTAGGTTTGTACAATAGGTTTAAAATTGCAAAATGTGTCCCTTCTTTTTCCCTCATGTAATGGCTGCGAGGTTAGCTTCGACCCCATTTCTGGAAATGCTGATGCTGTCCCATTGCTGGGAGTGTTAGCCCCCCCGAAGTATGGGTCTAGCTATGCCCCTGCTAAGGTAACTATAACTCACTCCCTTGCCATACACTGTTAATAACCCCACATATTACATCACTCATGACATCTTCTTTGACATCATTGATATCAGTGCAACATTTGCTGTACAATTATTGATGAGAAAACTGCATTGCGGTGGCACGAGTTATAGTTACCTTACGGCATGAGTTATAGTTTCCTGATATAACTCTAACTATAACCGCTGAATTTCTATGGTTTTGTGTGTGTAAATTCTGTATCCAACTAGAACGCCCCTGCAACCTTTGTTTTATTTAGAGTGTATATAACAACTATTTTCTGTTTGACAGAACTGTATACCAACAACTGCGTGGCGTTGCCATGGGTGCCTGTTTCTCTCCCAGCTATGCTTGCTTGCACGGTGGCTGGTGGGAGGAACAGGTACTTAGGGTTGACCACAGGGAGGCTTGTAGTACTAACATTATCAGTTGGCTCCGGTATATTGACGGCGTCTTTGTTGTATGGAATGGTTCTATTGAAAGTGCCCAGGAATTTGTTAAATCTATTAACTGCAACACCTCTAACCTGGAGTTTAATACCCACATCAGCAATAGTGAGATTGATTTCCTTGATGTCACGGTTTACATTGAGAAAGGTGAACTACATTCCAAACTTCACCGCAAGATTACTGCAAGGAACTCTACGCTCCATGCGACTAGCTATCACCCCAAACACCTTATAGCTAGCATACCTTATGGTGAGATGCTCCGGCTGAGGAGGATATGTAGCTCAGAATCTGATCTCATCAACTGTCAGGATGAGGCACATAATCGCTTTGTAGCCAGAGGTTACAGCCCATCATCACTCCATAAAGCCAGAACCAGGGCCAACTCAGTACCTAGAATCATACTCCTATCTCCTAAGCCTCTCACTGAGTTAGACAACACTGATAACAACACTGGTGATGAAGACCGGGGCACAATAGACACACGTCTCATTATCACTTATTGTAGAGAGGAACGAGCCATCAAGGCCGTCGTCAATCGACATTGGCGTATTGTCCAAACTGACCCAGTTCTTGGTCCTATGATTGCCAATAGACCTACTGTCACCTACCGCAGAGCGTTCACCATGAGAGACGCTCTTGTCAAAAGTAGCCCTGAGGTCATGAATAAATCTAACTGGCTCTCTGATATCAAGGGCTTCCGCAAGTGTAACTCATGTAGAGCTTGTAGGTTTGGCGTAAACACCACCCAAGTTACTGCCAAATTCTGCAACAAGCCCATCATTTTGCAACATAAGTACACCTGTAGGACTGACTTCGCAGTCTACATCCTCCAATGTAGCTGCAATCTTATGTATGTAGGTAGCACCAAGCTCCAAGTACATGTAAGGATCTTACAACATCTTAGGGCAATCGTCAACAACGACCCGAGTTACCCTGTGGCTAGGCACTTCAGAGAGGCACACAATATCAACCTTGATCACCTTCAATACTTTGTAATTGACAGTGTACCAATACTGAGACGCGGTGGCAACCGCGAAAAGAAACGGAGGCAACTTGAAACCCGCTACATTCTAGAGCTTGATACCAAGGCCCCTTATGGGCTCAACAGTAGTGAGGATTTATATAATTACCTCCGAGTTGTCTTTGCATCACGCAGTTACTTTGGTTTGCTTGATTACTAATGACTTCACTTCCTTATGATGCCTATTGCTCCTCTAACTTACTGATGTCTCGCTCCCTGCTGTTTGCTCTCACATCATGACCATCTGATCTTCACTATCATTTGCTGCATCTTGCTGCTACCTCTCATGATGTATCTGTTTTTCTCTTTTTCAGCTCTGCTGATTGCCTATTTTTTGTCTTTCCTCTTGCACTTTCACGCGTCTGCGCTTTGACTGTTTTCTCCACTATGGAGTTAGTATTTTTGCGCATTATGCGGTCAGTGTTTGTACTCTTTTATATCGTTTTCTCTACAGAAATATTATCTTTCTGGAAATCCGGCTGGGTTTCTGAGCATAGTTCAGTTTTGAACCTGGTCTCTTGACTTTATCATTTGGTTTTTATATATATTTTCTTAGACGTCGCATCACACACAATTGTCACATTATACTATGTTGCACCACTCATCACCAACTCACTCACCACCTTTTAACGGTAACTTATGAGGCATTTCCTGGTTGTACAGACAGAACACATCTACGTACATGGAGCTTTACTTTTCTCCTTGTGATGTGCTCCTCCAGATACCACACAGCAGTCCTGTGGCGATATTTATTTATATTTACATTATGTATTTAGAGTTTTGTACTACGGTCTTTAGTCTTATGACTCTCCGCGGCCGATGCCCTTCTTGTGTTTCATTTTTTTAATATTGTTTTCAGTATGTATTTATATACCTAGTAGGACGTGTTGCAATCACTATTTTGTTTCTGCCACTTTCCTTCATTTTTCATTCCTCTTTCTGCATACATTATCTTTTTTCCCTCCGTGTGTTTCAGCATTGTTGTGATTAACGTCTATCACGTTATGACCTCGTATTATGCAGACAGTGGGGCACATGCCCTGTACTACCTTGGGATGGCACTCGCATCTCACTTGGTCATTTCACGGCATGTGGCATTTATTAGCGAGGAATGCGTGTCTTATTCTTTTAAAATTCTAAATCTTACTTCCCACTATTTTCTTCTCTTTTCCGCTGCACGTCGCTTTTGTGAGTGTCTTCATTTCTCCCGGTTTCCTCAGTTCTGAGGTTAATCCGACTAACTCTACCATTTCTAAGGGCATTGAAGCAGCCAGCATTGTTTTGCTGCACCTCGCATTACAGTAAACCAGTTTCGTACACAGTCACTGCCTCAAAACTGTCATAAATTACAGTAAAGTATATTTTTGCACTGTCACAAATTCTAATGTATTACCATAAAGCACTTGCACCTTGTATGTTTTACTACATATTGCAACATTAGCACTTACCTGCCTATTTAAGCTGCTACTTGCACGTAGCGCTGCTATGTGATCAAGGCCGCAGGTCGGCGGCCGAAACGAGTTATGTGGACCATTCTTGGCTTGAAATAAACTCCTGATTTCACCTGCTGCTGTGGTCTGTGCCCGTGTGTTTCTTGCTGGTTGCAGTTACTACGGGACTATGTGCTGATTATGTATGTGCCAATACAGGCCCAGGGAAGGGGGGCCACGCGGCCCCCTTCCCGTTTTTTTTTTAATTAAAAATTTAAAAAAAGGGGTAAGGCCCTGGGGGATGGGGTCCCCAGGGCCCAAAAACAGGAAAAAGGAAGGGGGGCCACACAGCCCCCCTTCAGGGGACAAAAAAAATAATTTTTTTTAAAAAACGATCGGGCCCGCAGGCCCCGCCCCCTTCCTTCACCACTCTGCAAACGCGCCCCCTGGCGCGTTTGCAGAGGGGAACAATTCCCCTTGAATACTGGGGGTCCTGGGGGCCAACTAGCCCACCAGGAACCTCCAGTATGCGCCAGGGGCTGCCTTGCAGAGAGGTGTACAGAGGCCACGCCCCTTTTACACCTCTCTGCAACGCAGCTCTGTGGCGCTTTTGGAGGTATATGGTGGGCTAGTTGGACTCCGGGGACCCTCAGGATTCAAGGGGACTTAATCCCCCAACTTAAAACGCACCACGGGCGCGTTTGCACAGTGGTGAAGGGAGGGGCGGGGCTTCAGGTGACATGTGTGCAAACAGGCCCCGTGGCGCGTTTTAAGATGGGAATTAAATCCCCTTCAATCCTGAGGGTCCCTGGGGGCCAACTAGCCCAACAGGTCCATCCAGAAAGCGCCACAAAGCTGCGTTGCAGTGAGGTGTAAAAAGGGGTGTGGCCTCTCTACACGTCTCTGCAACGCAGCCCCCTGGCGCATATTGGAGGTTCCTGGTGGGCTAGTTGGCCCCTAGGGACCCTCAGGATTCAAGGGGACTTAATCCCCCAACTTAAAACGCGCCACAGGGCGCGTTTGCACAGATGTCACCTCAGGCCCCGCCCCCTCCCTTCACCATTGTGCAAATATTCCTCACAAATCTGCCGAACTACGAATTCCGATTTACTCACCTGTTATCAGGAGAGACCTCAGTGCTGCATCTTTCAGCCCAGTACTGATCCTGAAAAGTAATTTTAACCGTACTTACCAGTAACTTGAATTTCCTTCCATAGGATATCATTGCCTGCTTTTGTTGAAAAAGTTTCTAAGTGTTGATTTTGGAAACATACAAATATTCCTCTAAAATCAGCCGAAATACGAATTCCGATTAAATCACCTGTTATAAGGAGAGACCTCAGTGCTGTATCTTTCAGCCCAGTACTGGTCCTGAAAAGTAATTTTAACCGTACTTACCAGTAACTTGAATTTCCTTCCATAGGCTAACATTGACTGGTTTCACTTGGAAATTCTTCTAAGTGTGGAGTTTTGGAACTTTAAAATATTCCTCTAAAATCAGCCGAAATACGAATTCCGATTTACTCACCTGTTATCAGGAGAGACCTCAGTGCTGCATCTTTCAGCCCAGTACTGATCCTCAAAAGTAATTTTAACCGTACTTACCAGTAACTTGAATTTCCTTCCATAGGATATCATTGCCTGCTTTTTGCTGAAAAAGTTTCTAAGTGTTGATTTTTGAAACATACAAATATTCCTCTAAAATCAGCCGAAATCCGAATTCTGATTTACTCACCTGTTATCAGGAGAGACCTCAGTGCTGCATCTTTCAGCCCAGTACTGGTCCTGAAAAGTAATTTTAACCGTACTTACCAGTAACTTATATTTTCTTCCATAGGAATCCTTTGTCTGGTTTTCAGCAGAAAAGTTTCAAAGTGTCGATTTTCACAAACTACAAATATTCCTAAAAAATCGCCTGTATGACTTAAACGCATTCTTTCAACTGTTTACAGGAGATGCACCAGTGCTGGATCCAGGATCCAACACTGAGTAAGAAAAAGTAACGATAACAGTTTTTACCTTCTAAGTGAATTTCCTTCCATAGGATAACATTGGTGATTCTATGAGAAAAAGTTTCTAAGTGTCAACTTTTAAAGTACAATAATATTCCTTAAAAATCACGACTGTAACCAAAACGCTTTTACTCAACTGTTTATAGGAGATGTCCCAGGAGTGAATCTAGGATCCAGTCCTGTGGTTAGAAAAGTAATCCATAAAGTAACTAATTGCATTTAACTAGAAATTCACATTGAGCTGAATGTTGCATTGTGTTTGAAAATGTGTTGCCCATTGCAACAACTGTAACTACTGTACTTAAAAGTCTATTGCCTATGTGCAAAGTATTTAAACTAAAGTAATTCATTCTGAGAAAGTATTTTTGTAATGTAATGTATAATGTAATTACAATGTAATTTAAAAAATAAAATGTAAAAAAAATTGTTTCTAAAAATGTAGTAAATCAGTATGAAAAAAATTAATATAACAATTAATACATTTAAAAAATTGTCATTTACAAAACCTTTGAAATTCACTGAAAAAAACGTAGGTTTCAGACATGTTATAGTTACAAATTAGCATTTAAAAAACCTTTGAAATTCACTGAAAAAACCATAGGTTTCAGGGACGTTATAGTTACAAATTAGCATTTAAAAACCTTTGAAATTCACTGAAAAAACCATAGGTTTTAGGGACAGTTATAGTTAGTTGGACATTGCACTCGTACAAAACCCGTGAAATTCCCCCGTTATAGTTAGTCCAGCTAACTATAACTTCGCGCCCTACAATGCACTGCTGATGACGTCACATATTACATCACTCATGACATGGTCAGTGACATCACTGATGACATCACTGATGACATCTCAAATGACATCACTGATGACATCATCCATGTGATAATTTCATGCATCTTCTCACACCCTAATATAACTTTTGATACACCCACTCTAAATTACAGACTGCCATTCGCAAAACCATAGACACTCCAACACCAAAAACTACATACCAACTCACTGATTCTTAGGTCTACACACACATCCACTCACTCACCTGTACAGTCACTCATACTTACAGTCACTCAGTACAGGACTATCATATGCACTCATACACCTATATAAACACTCACACACCGCCACTCATCCATAGAGGTACTCACACACCTAGTCAGTCATGCAAAAATTAATCACACACCCATTTACTCACCTATACAGTTATACACACACCAGCTCACTTACTCATACAAATACTAGCACATTCTTACGCTCTGATACAATAACTGATACAATCACGCACGCATCCATACAGCCACTCTCACAATAACACACTCTCACTTATAGCCATTTAAATACTCTAACACACATATATACTGCCTTTTACATATGTAGTTACTCGCACATGTACCACTGAGATATACATTCACTCACTAACACACCCATACACACACTCACCCACCCAAGCAGTCCATCACAGATGCACTCTTGAAATCATGCACCCAGTGAATCACACCCCACCCACACACACCCACCCACACACACCCCACCCACACACACCCCACCCACACAAACACTCAGGCAGCCATACAGATACTCAAGAGAACCAATCAATAACCCATATAGACACTCATGTAGCTAGTCGCAAATCCATGCATCCACTTACACACCAACAAACAGACGGATACAGACATTCGCACAGTTTAGTCACTAACCCATGCATTCAGTAAGATACGTTTAATCACTCACTTGTAGAGTCAGTCACTCACGTACTAAATCATCCATTCAGACACTTATACACCCACTCATTCTTCAATACGCCTTTCCCTATATATATTAAACATATTTAAACTTTACAGAAACACACAGTCACTGGATGATGTCATCAGTGATGTCATTTGAGATGTCATCAGTGATGTCACTGACCATGTCATGAGTGATGTAATATGTGACGTCATCAGCAGTGCATTGCGGGGCGCGAGTTATAGTTAGCTGAACTAACTATAACAGGGGAATTTCACGGGTTTTGTACGAGTGCAATGTCCAACTAACTATAACTGTCCCTAAAACCTATGGTTTTTCAGTGAATATACATATATACACATACACACACACACACACACACTTTAGTAGGAACAGGCCAGAGATAAAAGTAAGGCTATAGGCTTTAGTCATACCTTTATGACTATTCTGTCCCGATTTTTGCTTCTCAAAAACGTATCACCCTACGTCTGGCGCAGTACAAATCCAAGATAACTTCACAATTAACACATTTCACTGCGCTTCCACAAGACTTTGTTTGACGTATAAGGCAGTTCATTCTTTTTAGTTACACTTAAAATCAGTGACAGCTTAGTGCTGCTATACAAAGTGCTTTCAGTGGAAATATAGATATGCAGGTACTCACCATTTACAGTACCTGCTTGCACCCCAAAGTGCATGTACTCTTCAATTAAATGTATTGCAGCGGCGCTGGGAAGTGCATGTACTTGATCCAGCGCGTATTATGGGGGTATTCATTTGAGCAGATTTCTTTTTGCGAAATCCTGCTCCATCATACTCTCACTTTCAAATTAAATTAAATAAGTGTAAGTGCTCAGGACCTGCCCATTACTGCGATATAACAATGATGGCAGTAACATGCATATAAAAGTATAACTAGGCATGACACTCAACAACGTAATACAAAGGTGTGTGTGTGTATATATATTCCTTACCTGCTTCACTCTGGGTTGCCTATATTCACTGGGTCTTGTTGACCTACTCTAACTCACGCTTCCGCGTACAAACTCTGCGCTTGGGCGCGGTCTTCGATTTTGTACCCAGTCACGAACACCTACTCTCTTTTCTGCAGTCGCGTCTCTTTCGGACGGGGCTTCTTTGCCATCAGCCCTCCAGCTTAATTCTTTGATCGTACTTTACTGGGAAAAAAATACACAAATTTCCATTCACGTACTCGCTTCAGACCGTTTCAGAAAGTGAAAACACGACATGGAAAAATGCGTGAGCTTTTCCAAAGCCTCATTTTAATGAGTCTCAAATACGCAATCTTTACTAAAACACCGTAAATAATCTTACCTCTTCAGTGCCACCGATTCAAAATGTTCCCAGTCACAATTGATTTTCGCTAGCACCTGCTTCGGTTATCCGACGGTTATTGCTTCCTAAACGACGTCTTCCGTTTATAAATCAAGTAGGCCCAGAACAGTCCACACCCGGTGCTCACAAGTTATAACGAATAGAGATGCTGCAAACACAATAAACAAGCGAGGTGATCTTGGATTGGTCGATAGAACTGTTGCGGTAGAAGCGCGGGAGGTGCTAGTTGCGCTAGTTTTTGATTGGTTGAAGGGCCTCGGAGGTTGGATACCTGCTCAAACATTGATTGGGGGGGAAAACGCACCAAATTCTTCATTGGCTACATCTACGTTTGCTGTACGTGTCTTTCTGGCCTTGAAGGCAGACGCTCTGTAATTTTACCGAAAGATTACTAATTTTTTTTATTATTTATGCGTTTTTATGTAGCGGGTACTTTACCCAGAGGTGTCGGGGCGCTTTACAATAGAGCGAAGTACATTACTTAATAAATTCAGAGGATCACCGTGGTAGGTGACAGTACGGATGGTCTGAAAGTATATGCTTTCCCTAAATTCATTTTATGAATTCAGTACGATACACATTTCTGTTTTATCTTCTGATTATTTATTTTTTGCAGTTTTATATAGCGCAATCTCGATCCGAAGGTATCGGAGCGCTTTACATGTGCACCAGTTGCATTAAAGACGGACACGTTCATTTCTAGGCACATGGAGATTAAGTGATGTGCCCAGAATCACAGGATGCTTTAGCCTCAGTCCAGACTCGAAACTGATGCTCCAGCTTCAAAGTGGACCGCTCTAGCCGTTAAACCTGATGCGTCCTTGTTGGCAAAGGGCGAACCATATGGCTTCTACCCGCCCTAAGGAGCGTTTTCCCCAGCACTTTGTACTTCTCTTCAGGAACACAGCTTTCTGTTTCCAGGTGATGACCCCTGGAATGTGGAACCTAGGGGTTGCTTAGTAGTGTTGCCTGACTTGTCAGTTGACAGTTGTAAGGCGAGGATGTTGGATGGGGTCTCTGTTAATGGTAAACTCAACAAAGTCCTCTTCAAGCTCATCTTGGACTCTTGACTACTTCTTCACAGCAAAACCTGGAGCTCACATTTGGCGACGATCGGAACTTGGAAGAAATCCATGTGAAAGATTCGAATTTAACAGAGACCCCAACACATCAAAGTTACCTGTCTCACCGAAGTCTGCCTGCTGGAGGTTGCGGTGCGGAGACAAGGGAGGCGACTGCTACCGAGCAGTGTCGAGGAGGTTCTCGCTGCTCCCCTGGACTGGTGCCCAATTTGGATTGGCGCGCTTAATACCACGGATCCTCCTGTGTTGAGACACGTGCGTGCCCAGCCGCGTGAAGTCAGCTTTGGCGAAGGGCAGTTGGCGGCACGTTAAGTCCGCTACAACGGAGGGCTGTGAATCATCACAAGTGAAGGTGACGGACGTGCCTCATACGCTCTCCGGCAACGTGAGAACTGTCCATGTGAGAAGCGTTCACCGGCGTGTGACGCTTTCTTACGTACGGCGTAGCAGTGGCCATCTTGGATCAGCCCCAGTAATCCTTTGGAAGCGCGCTGATGCGCACAGCTATTTGAATAATATTTTGCAGCAGCTGTGTGTGTAGTGCGATCTGTACTGCGAGCTGTGGTGCAGCTTATTTAGTCGTCACCCCACGTGCTGACACGCACAGCTCGGCAAAAACAGCTTGGGAAAACAATATCAGCTGAGCAAGCCGTGTGCTGGCGGTACGAGCAGCGTTAAGGCCTTTGGAAACACGCTGACGCGCATAGCTTATATGGTATTTATACCAACAATACAGGTGTTCTTACGCTGATGCGCACAGCATTTTGTGGTAACTTGACAAATTTGCTTGTAGAAACACGTGTCTGTAGCCAACCGGACAGCGTGTAGTGCTCAAGGTGGGTACATCCAGCACAGGATTGTGCTGTACTGCTCTGTTGAGTGTCCGGCTCATTTGATACAAATACATTTGATGGTACAAGTTCTGTTGTCTCGCAAGTTTCAACCATGCAAAATGTTCCTGCGCCACCGTTTTTTCTGTCCTCACCTGGTGAACTGGCTTTACCCTGGGTGAAGTGGAAAAAAGTGTTTACTCATTATGCTCGAGTATGCGGGACATCTCTTAGTGCTGAGAGAAAAATATCCTTATTAATGCACTTTTTAGGTTCGGAGGGACAAGAGGTGATTCTTCAAATCTAAATAACTTTGAGATTTGTATAAAAAAAATTGGACCTACACTATTTGCCGAAGGTGAGCACAGTTCTAGAAAGATATCACTTCTGCAGGAGGATGCAAAGGCAAGATGAGTCAGTAGAGCTATACATCACCGAGTTGCATAAATTGGCTTCACCATGTAACTTTGGGGCATCATTAGAGGAGAGTATCAGAGACCAGCTAATGTTGGGTTGCAGTATTGATAAAGCCAGAGACCGCTTATGCCAAAAGGATAATCCCTCTGTGCCTGAGGTGCTCACTATTGCAAAGACTCATGAACATTCAAAAGCTTGTATAGAAATCATTCGTAAGAATGTTCCCCTAGAAAAGAGTGATGGTAGTGTTATGAAGGAAGAGAAAGATAAGGTGGCCAGAAATAAAACATTCACAAAGGGAGATAACAAATCTGTTATCTCCAAGAACTTCCAGGGTAAATGTTTCAGATGTGGAAAGTCTGGCCACATGGCAAGCTTTAAGGACGGCCCTGGCTGGAAGGTCAGGTGCAGTGCTTGTGGGCGCAAGGGTCATTTTTCGAAATGTAGGTCCAGTAGAGATTAAAAAAAATCAGAGAAGTTGACCTCTACGAGGATGAGGTGGAACAGGTCAGCATCTGTCAGATCAAGGGGTCTGGTGGCGAGGGACCCATGGAAGTGATATTGGTTAATGATGCACCAGTAAAAATGCTGTTTGACTAAGTTGCCAAGATAACATTAATTCCCAAGCTTTTTTTTTTTTTTAACAGCATCTGGTAAAGAAAGTCAAGTTTATAAAGCCAAGGGGGTATGGAGGAGTAATTATTGACCTCCTAGGTTACTTTTGGGGCACAATTGACTTTAAGGGGAGGATTATCCCGGGTAAAGTGTATGATTCAATGAAAGGAGACTCTCTGATAAGCTGGTTCCACCAACGTGATTTCCGTGTGTTTTTGGATCCCAATAAGAGCGCCTCAGTGTGTTTAAAGGAGATGCCTTCTGTCAGGCAAGTGGGTGAAGAGTGGAAAGTCTGGGTTAAGGAATTTCCTGAAGTGTTTGACAGTAAATTGGGGTGCCTCAATAACTGCATGCATTGTATCAAAATCAAACCTGGTTCAGTACTGAAGGTAGCAAAAGTTCGGGGTGTTCCGCTTTTGGTGAAAGAAAGCATGAGAGTTGAGTTGGACAAATTGATTGCCAATGGAATAATACAAGAAGTTTCGGCCACAGAATGGCTTTCTCCGATTGTTATGGCTCGCAAAGGCAATGGGGAGGCCAGATTCTGTGTGGACGTGAGGGAACTCAACAAGGCGGTAATAGTAGATCATTACCCCCTGCCTAATATTAGCAAAATGTTATGTTCCGGGGCGAAGCATTTTTTGTCTCTGGACTTGACGTCTGCCTACCATCAGGTCAAGTTACATCCCACTTCTCAAGATCTCACCGCTTTTGTTACACCGTTTGGCACCTTTAAGTTCTTGAGGATGCCATTCGGTCTAATCTCGGCTTCTTCGGTATTTCAGAGGGCTATGGAACATATCTTGAAGGGAGTTGACGATGTCAAAGTATACCAGGATGATGTACTGGTGTTTGGGGTTGATTCTGAAGAGCACGATGGGAGATTGAGAAGGGTCCTGAGAAGATTGTGTGATGCTGGTCTAAGCCTGAGAGCTGATAAATGTAAGTTTGATGTTGCAGAAATCGAGTACTTGGGACACTTGGTGTCGGCGAGTGGCATTAAGCCCAAAGCTTCCTTAGTCAGCACTATTTGCAAACTTAGTGTCCCGAGAACAAGGATGAGCTTGTGAAGTTCTTACGGATTACAGAATTCTATCACAAATCTGTACCCAACTTTGCTGCAGAGACCTGTCATTTGAGAAATCTTCTGAAAAAGGGTTGTGAGTTTGTGTGGTCGAAAGCCTGTGATGATGAGTTTGAGAACTTGAAAGGTATTTGAACAAGGCGCAGGATCTGGGGAGTTTTGACCCGAAGAAAGAGTCCTATTGATGACAGATGCAAGTTCAAAGGGATTGGGAGTTGTGCCACTTCAGAAGTCTGAAGGGGGAAGAGAAAACGATTTTGTTCTTGTCTAGACCCTTGAGGGGTGCAGAGTGTAATTACTTCATTGTGGAGAGAAAAGCTCTTGCCATCTTTTGGTCGATCCATAAATTGCGGACGTTTTTGTGGGGAAGTAAGTTTGAGGTTTTGATGGACCATAAACCGTAGAAAGGAGGTGTTTTCCAAAAAAGGGATTGACTTTGTTTCCCACCGCATATGGAAGTGGGTGGTGGTTTTGAAGGAATTTAATTTCGTTGTCTCTTATTTTCCTGCGGCCAGTAACACTCTGGCTGACTGTTTGTCTAGGTTGGGTTGTGCGCATGATGAGGTGCTTGAGGAGGGTAAATGGTTTGGTGGGAGAAAAGTTTGATGAGGATGTCAACGTGTGTTTGATCAGTGATGATATTATTTCTGAAGCTGAATGGAGAGAGCATTTGGCAAAGGATGAAACCTTACAGAAGGTGGTGGCGATGATTCTGGAAGGATGGTGTGAGAAGAAGAATTGTAGTCAGGATTTGAGTTTTTTTTGGCAAATTAGAGGAGAACTAGCGGTTGTTGATGGTCTCCTGATGAGGGACAGCAAGTTGGTTCCCCCTCACGTTTTATTGCAACGGTTGTTGAAGAGTGCTCCTGCTAGCCATATGGAAATTGTCAAAACAAAAGAAAGGATTAGAGAAACATATTGGTGGCCAGCCATGGATGTCTGTGTCGAGAGGGAGGTTAGGAATTTTGCAGAGTGTGCGTTCAGCGATAACATTTTAAAATGTAGGATGCAACCCGTGGTGCTGAGGAAACAGTCCAAGGATCCTTTGTCAGACATTGCCATTGATATTTTGGGTCCTGTGAAACTGAGAACTCGAGATCTGTATGTCCTGGTCTGTATGGAAATGTACTCACGGTGGCCAGAAATTAAGGTTGTAAACTCTGTTGAGTCTAATGTGGTTATTGAATATTTGGATGATCTCTTTGACAGGGAGGGTTTTCCGTTGACCCTACTCTCGGATAATGGGGTACAATTTCTCTCAGGTGTGGTTGAGGAGTTCTTGGGTAGCAGGGGGGATCAAACACAAGAAAGCAGCTCTTTACCATCCAGAGAGCAATGGTGTAGTTGAGAGATTCGTGAAAGTGTTGAAGGAGACCCTGTGACAGGTTGTTGCTACGGGGGGAGATTGGGAGGTAGCCATGAGAAAGAAATTGAGGGAGTACAGGTTTAGTCCGCATTCTTCTACAGGATTGTCTCCGTTTCGCTTGTTCAAGAAAAGGGTGGCCAACACGGAAGTCAGTCCTAAATGGGTCTCTGATAAAAGATCTTTGATTGACAGTAATGTTGATTGTGCGGAAGGTTGGAGAGAAAGAGAGAGAGTGGTCATGGAGAAGAGGAAGAGATGGTTTGATGAGAGAAGAGCTGTCAAGAACACTTTGGTGTCAGTGGGTGATTGGGTAAAGATCAGATCTCCACAAATGTGTAAAGGGAGCTTGAAGTTCAGCAAACCATTCAAGGTGATAAAGGTTTTCAGGAATGCAATTAAAACAAGTGACCACAGAGTGTGGAATTTAAACAGAGTGGCCAGATGTCAACCCAATGATGTGGATGAGAGAACAGATGCCGTTGCACAAGAGGAGGTCTCTAGACCTCGCAGGGTGGTTAGACGTCTTGTTAGATAGCACGATTATGTCCAATGAGCAATGTCTTTCCTTGCAGATTTTTTTAGTTTCCTTATTATTTCTTTCGCGCCACTGGTGCTGCATAAGTTTGTTGTACGTTTCATTTTTATTATCTTATTTCTCAAAGTTCTTCTGTTTTCATGTCCTTGGTTATTATTGGAGGGGAGGTGATGTAGTGTTCTACTTCTCTTCTGGAACACAGCTTTCTGTTTCCAGGTGATGATCCCTGGAATGTGGAACATGGGGGTTGCTTAGTAGTGTTGCCTGTAATGTCAGTTGACAGTTGTAAGGCGAGGATGTTGGATGGGGTCTCTGTTAACGGTAAACTCAATAAAGTCCTCTTCAAGCTCATCTTGGACTCTTGACTACTTCTTCACAGCAAGACCTGGATCTCACACAATTCTCTCGTTGTTCCGTAGCATCGCGAATCCATGCAAGTCTTGTACTTTTTAGATATGTTTATTGATTTTTTCAGAAATATCCGGGTGTTGAATATATCAGCGCTACATATTTCACTTAACAATTTACAATGAAGAAATGCTCTGTCTTTAGGTGTCCCAAGGTAGTATTTCAACACAAGCAGAACCGAGTTCCATAATGTTATTAAATCCACATTGCTCTGAAAGTTATATCAGTAGCATTTATAGTTTGTCCAATCGCCCTCATTTGAACAGACAAGCACCGTCCAGTTTAAGAATTGTAAAATTAAAAATCATCAAACTCCAAGTAGCAGGGTCGAATATAGACCCAAGCAGAGTCTGGTGGGCTTATAGGGCAAACAGTAAGTGGCAGTTGGGTTGGTCAGACAGATCAATGTGTGGGGTTGATTTTTTGGGGTTTGTTAGCCAGTTTTATGGTCTGATGGACCGGTTTTAACATGATTGCTTTTATATTGCAACAAACATCGCCTGCAGCCAGCACAAATGCATAGTCTTGCAAAATACCTAGCGTCTTTTAAAACATACCTTATTTGCAGATGTGAGATAGTGTTTTTAGCCATATGATTAGCTAAGGAGGAGGGGTCTACTTTTATTTTTATGGCTGGGCCTAATTTCTGGCCCAGCCTGACCAGGAATAGAGAGCCTTCACCTAAAATTGTAGAGGGGCTCTTCTTTTGTGTAACAGTTAGCACACAGCTCTCTACATGCATAGATTGCTTATGTGTGATATTTTCATAATTTCTGTGTAATTGTAAGTGACATTCAAAGATCTGAGTGACACTTTCTCGTGAGCAAAATCAAGCAATGAAGATGAGGGAAACATATACATTTCAGAAATTACACCCATTTGAGCAACAAGAACATAGCTGCCACGTTTTCAGATTGCTTATGACATTTCCATGGTTTTAACATACTTATGAGTGGCATTCAACTGCCAAATGTGTGAAACTAAGTGACACTTTCTTGCGAGTAAAGCCAAGCAATGAACCTCATGAAAAGAGGTAATTTCGGATATGTACACCATTTTGAGCAATGAGAAGCTCCGAAAAGATTATGAAACTGCTGTAAAAGTCCTGAAATAGAAAGTCACTAACCTATTGTCCCTATTTTAAAATAATGATTTGCATATGTATAGTGCTTCTGGCTCTAAGCACTATAAATACACAAGTCACTATTCACCAATGCACCAAACAGGATTCAATTCTGTTTCGCTCAGATTACACACACACTCACGAGCGATAGACAGACACACCACTGTAGTGATGCATTAACTAATTGAGGTTTTAGAATGTAAAAGAGTGCATTTTCCACAAATTTTATATGCAATTGCCATTATATATTATATAGATTGAAATATTGCAAAATAAATTATTTTGTATTTAACACTAAATCTCTTTGCACATTTTGCGGCAGCGTATGTATACTGTGTGCAATACAGTTTTAAAATTATTTGAAAATGCATTTAACATAGATATTTACAACTCAGTTATTTTAGAATCCCTGCACCATAATGAAATCCAAACACTACGTAAAGTACTTACTAGACAGTTGGAACCCTAAATTTCTCATGTGTTGGGGCTGTATTGAGGCCATCAAAATGATGATCACCTCATAATCAACTACCTTGCAAACATGCTACCACTAATGCTATCGGATGAGTTCTTACAGAAGACTGACAGACTACTAAACAAATTCATCTGGCAAAATAAACGGCCCAGAATCTCTCTAAAAAAACTGTGCCTTCCTGTTCATCTAGGATATCGACCCCCTGTAAACCGACAAGTAGACAGATGCTATTGACGAGCTCCAGGAACCCACCTTTCCTCCTGCAGCACCGATTACCAGAATTCCTTGTGGTCATGGCTTCCACTAGCCGTCGAATCGCATGGAGGCATTTGGGAAACAAATGTTCTCCTCTGCCAGTCTTGCCCTTAGATCTGTCAATTCGAGTTGCCTCCTGTAGCGTTACTCGCAGTAGGACATGGTGAGCAATATCTTGCCTGCAGTTCCTGATGACCTTCGTGCAGCTTCCAACAAATAATACAGGATGGTCAAGATGGGGCAAAATCAAGTCTGGACACCATCATTATTTATTCAAATGGCTGTAATGTAATATCTAACTCTGACAACACACACCTTACGTTCTCCTTTCAAAGAGCTAACCAGGAGATTAAAGAAGCCTTTAGGGATTGACTGATCTTGGTGGTGGGTCAGATGAAAAAGAGATGTTTGATACTCAACTCTGAAAAATCAGAAATTCTGTATTTTGGCGGACTCTCTTCAGCTTGGTCCAGCATTTGGTGGCCTATGGAGTTAGGAGATCCACCCTCCCTGACCTCCACCACTATGAATTTTTATATCAAATTTGATAGAGATCTAGCTTTCTGGCCTAAGTCCTGGCACTCCTTTCTAAATGTTCTACAGTCAATGAAGAAAATGTAAACAATTTTACCAAACGACACTCGGAAGACAATTGAGCTCAGTTTGTTCAAGGCTAGGTTGGATTATGCCTGTACTTTATATCTTGTTCTGCCAATTACCCTGGTTTGCCACGTGCAGGCTGTGCTGAATGAGGCAACCAGATTAATTTGTTATATTCTGAGAGGGAAATCAATCACCCTAGTTTGAAAAAACGACACTGACTGCCAGTACAAAAACACATTTATTTTAAACACATGTTGCTAATGCACAGAGCATTTTATAACAGGGGCCAACGCCTAAGGGATAGATTGACTTACTATCTTCTGGAAAGAACAGTTCATTCCTCTAACCTTCATCTGGTAAAAACTCCCAAGGTATGTCAACCTAGAAAGGGAGGACACTCCGTTACGTTCCTTGCCACCAAACTCTGGGATGACCTCCCGGTACCACTCAGATTCATTTTGACAGAATCAAGTTTTACAAACCAGTTACAAACATACTTATTTTACTCTGACTTATCAGCATTTCTAAGAGAGCTCTCTTGCTGTAGCGCCAGGATGCCCCTTCTGGGATAGCTGTTGCGCTTTAGAACTACTATTTCATCCATTTAAGTTCTATCTGCCCCAGATTCAGGTGACTGGTTGGTGGCATTGGATTTACAGGATGCCTATTTCTACATCCCTGTACATCCCTGTCCTGCAGTCCCACCGAGATTGGGAATACCAGTCTTCCCATACTGTGATTACTAGTTAATGAAAGCGGGCTTACAACAGACAGTCATGAACCACCTTCAGGCAACGGCTGACTTGTTGAAATCCCTTACATTTACCATTAACGCGTCAAGGTCACTCCTGACTCCTTCCCAGAGGCTCCCTTTCATTGAAGCCATCCTGGTGACAGTGCTATTACAAGCTTTCCCAGCGCCTGAACGAGTCAAGGATATTTGGGGCTGTTATCCTGATGTTTCAACCCTTTATCCGGGTCTTAGTGAGAGGGGCTCTGAGACTTCTTGGCCTCTTGCATCCTGCTAATGGACCACACCAGGTGGCACCGGCGGGCTTTGCAGTGGGATCTGAAGTCTCTGTGGACTCCGCACCAAAGGAACGTCTCAGATTCCATTCAAATATCAGAGGAGTATGCGAAAGATCTGCAGTGGTATTTAATGGACCACAATTGGATCGGCAGTAGACCCCTCGCCTTACCTCATCCAGAGCTAATGGTTGTGACAGATGTATTATTGATGGGTTGGGGAGGCCATCAGGGAGAGGGGAGATCAGAGGACTTGCTTGCTATTCCCCTAGCACTGAAGGCTTTCCTATGGGCGCAGATTCTTACAAAGCAAACACAAGGAGATGATGGACGGAGCACTGAAACTTTTCAGACACTCACCCCCAGTCACAGATCTGGGTTGAATCCATCATCATTCTTTAGCTCACTTCGCCACCCCTGTTCAGACACAGCTATACGCAAATCAGTCTTGACCCTGTGCCTCATGGGAACAGTCCAGCCCTTACTGCCAAGACAGGTCTTCCCTGAACTGGATACAAGCATCCTGGGACCGGTTTCGGGGTAACACCCCTCATCAGCCAGGCTAGCTTGAATCCAGTGGCAAAGTGAGCAAGGGCCCCACATCTGAGCATACCCTGCCAACTTAGGGCGAACAAAGCAAACACAAGGAGATGATGGACGGAGCACTGAGACGTGGGTCCCTTGCTCACTTTGCCACTGGATTCAAGCTAGCCTGGCTGATGAGGGCTGTTAGCCTGAAGCCGGTCCCAGAATGCTTGTATCCGGTTCAGGGAAGACCTGTCTTGGCAGTTCGGGCTAGACTGTTCCCATGAGGCACAGGGTCAAGACTGATTTGCATATTGCTGGGTCTGAACTGAGGTGGCGAAGTGAGCTAAAGAATGATGATGGATTCAACCCAGATCTGTGACCGGGGGTGAGTGTCTGAAAAGTTTCAGTGCTCCGTCCATCATCTCCTTATGTTTTCTTTGTTCGCCCTAAGTTGACAGGGTATGCCCAGACGTGGGTCCTTTGCTCACTTTGCCACTGGACTCAAGCTAGCCTGGCTGATATGGGGTGTTACCCCGAAACCGGTCCCAGGATACTTGTATCCGGTTCAGGGAAGACCTGTCTTGGCAGTTCGGGCTGGACTGTTCCCATGAGGCACAGGG
Source organism: Calotriton arnoldi (assembly GCA_963921515.1). Lineage (NCBI taxonomy): Eukaryota > Metazoa > Chordata > Amphibia > Caudata > Salamandridae > Calotriton > Calotriton arnoldi. The sequence continues at coordinate 1,861,835 of CAWUFW010001727.1, forward strand.
TCAAGACTGATTTGCATATAGCTGGGTCTGAACTGAGGTGGCGAAGTTAGTTAAAGAACGATGATGGATTCAACCCAGATCTGTGACTGGGGATGAGTGTCTGAAAGGTTTCAGCGCTCCGTCCATCTCCTTGTGTTTGCTTTGTTCGCCCTTAGTTGGCAGGGTATGCCCAGACATGGGTCCCTTGCTCACTTTGCCACTGGATTCAAGCTAGCCTGGCTGATGAGCGGTGTTACCCCGAAACCGGTCCCAGGATGCTTGTATCCGGTTCAGGGAAGACCTGTCTTGGCAGTAAGGGCTGGACTGTTCCCATGAGGCACAGGGTCAAGACTGATTTGCATATAGCTATGTCTGAACTGAACTGGGGTGGCGAAGTGAGCTAAAGAACGATGATGGATTCAACCCAGATCTGTGACTGGGGGTGAGTGTCTGAAAAGTTTCAGCGCTCCGTCCATCATCTCCTTGTGTTTGCTTTGCAGATTCTTACAGACAAAACCACCATCATGCTGTACCAGTACTGCAACAAGTAGTACAACATGGCACATAAAGCCTTTTTGCCATTCAAATCGCCCCTGTTTGCATGCTATGTCGATTATTCAGCGGCTTGTGGTGAGTCAGCAGATATTGTGGAGCAAGCTAACAAAATGGGGTACTTTACAGGTGCTACTTAAAGAAATCATTATCCTATACTCTGAAACTTGGGTAAGCAGTAAGGTAGGCCAGGGATACAAAGTCTCAGACACTATCTATATGAATAAGTGTCTTAACCAGGGGGTGAATCATAGTCCTCCATTTTATTTAACCTATACAATGCAGACACTGGTAAGGCACTGTCTAGGATGAAGGCATTCCCTCGCAGGATAGCACAGGTTCTCCAAAATGCAGATGGCCTTGTCATCATAGACCTGATGAGAATCAGTTTATCTTGGGCATTGGAAGAACTAAGCAAATTAAATAAAGGTAACAAACTGGTGGTAAATGCCAATAGAGCCAAGGTATCCGTTTTTGGAAAATAAAAGAATAAATCAAAACAAACATGGCAATTCGGTCCGACGAACATAGTCTATGCACTGACCTACAACTACCTAGGGGTCTGGCTATTGGATCCTGGGAATCTAAAATCCACTTGAGAGAGATTAAGAAAAAAGAAGGCAGCTTAATCTTTGCATTAGGCAAAATAAATACCCAAACACATAGCTTACCAGCAGAAGCCATTATAAAGGTCTCCAAAACTAAGCTTCTACCTTCCATTTCCTATGGCCATCAAGCATTCCCATCGAAATTCTCATCAGATTTAGAAAAATGGCAATGCATTCCCTAGAGAATCATATTTCAAATACCACCAGTATACCCGCTGCACTCAGATACACGTGGAATTTGGTCTACTCAGGCAAGACCTAGAGTGTAAATCTTTTTATTAAGTATCATTATCTTATGAAAAATTTCCCAGCTTTCTTAACAGAAAGTTTCAATTCTATTAAGGACATGGAGGCGAGGATTAGGCATTCGTTCTTTATTTTCAATAGCAACCATGTTAATCAACAACAACAATCAACATTGGCCTTCGTTGGTCTATACAGCTCGGAATTTGCAGCCCCCTCTGGACCGCCTCAAAAGCGACATCGGTCACTGGCGGGCTGTGAGAAGTTGGCCTGGTATATGCTGTTCACTAATTAAAGTGGACACCTTGCACCAGAACAATTCGACTCTTATGGTTGGTAGGTTTAAGACAACCTTTATAGAAAGCTATCCTAGTGGTAGCTGTGGAGAGCAGCCTTCAGGCTAAGTCTTGGAGGAATGTAAAGCAGCTTGTTTTACCACACAATCTCTTGAATCACCAAATGAAAAGACACCACACAGGTATATATATCAAATATATATGTATTTATTAATAAACAACTCTCTACTAATCTCTTTATGAGATTAGAAGTCAGGAACATATGTACAAATCAAATGTTATCAAAATAAGTTAGCACAATCAAATATCACAATCTTAGTTTGGCTAGACCTAGGTCTAGAGCAGTTAGAATCGAGGGACCCCCAAGAACCACCCCAGGTAGTTGTAGGAGACCCACAGGGGACGGACGCGGTGTCCTGGCACCGGTGCGAGTCCTGTACGAGTCTATGCGAACAGACGCGATTGAGATTTCAATGTTAAAGGTCCCTTGCGTGTTCGAGGCGAACACGCGGTTACAGATAGAGTTGCAAGGGAGATGGACGCGCTGTGTCTAACACAGACGCGAACCTTGTACGAGTCAGCGCAATGGATATTCCAATGTTACAGGCCCCTTGTGTGTTCGAGGCGAACACCGATCGGACTCAGTACGAGTCGAAGGACACGGTTATAGATAGTGTTACAAGGGAGATGGACGCGATGTGTCTAACACAGACGCGAACCCTGTACGAGTCAGCGCAATTGTCGCACTTAGAAAATAAGAGTTTTAGGGCACTTCTAGGGTAGCTACAAGCAAGCCACTTACAGGGTAAGTAGTTCTAGGGCCCACACCCACGGGAGCACCATAATGCTAAAGTTACCTCACCCAGGGGAGCCGGGTGCATAGGTGTCCTTTGGTGTCGGGTCGCGGCGTCGTTTTCAATGGGAGCCAGTGAAGACTTGCTGCTTGCGGCGACAGAAGAAGTGTCCGTTGGAATCCAAGCCTGGATTCGGAAGGAGGAAGACCTGAAAGCAGAGGGGACAGTGTTCACAGTCACTTGGCAGTGACCCGGGGCAAGGAAGATGAATGCCCACCGTCGTCGACAGATTCAGGTCGTTCACTGGTGTCTTGACTCTTCAACCACGAGGTCCAGGAGGCATCGAGGATGGCCAGGAGCTGGAGTCAGCGTGTCCCACGAAGTCTGCAGCTGACTGCGGTGTCGGCGACCCGATTGGAGCCAACAAGCCTTGGTAGCAGCAAGTCTCGTGGTGGAACGGAAAAGTCAATGGTGCAGACCAGCAAGGTCTGAGGAACTTACCCAGCGAGGGTAGGTCAGGGCAGGCCTGGAGCAACCAGGGGAGCCCTTTGGTTTCTTTGGAAAGTCTTCTGGGGACCCACAAGCCGGCTGGCAAGGGATTGCGAAGATGCCTCAGGAGGATTCACTCAACAGGGGCCCACGGTCACTCGGGATGGTGTAGGCCTCTGATTTTGGGAGGGATCTCTGCTGGAGGCTGGGACCACACGTGGTCCAAAGCACAAGTTCGTAGAACGTCGTGAAGGGGTTGCACTCGACAATAGTGCACGGTACCCAGGGTCTGCGGTTCCTCATTGCTCGTGGGGTCTACTTGCCTCAGCTTCGCTGGGGACTCACGATGGCCTTGCAGGGGTCAGGAAATCCTCTTCCTGGGCTGCAGGGACTTCGGGCTCCGGCGGGAGCGGCGTCGTTTGCGACCGTCGTTGTCGTTTTTGGTGCCTGCCAAGCAGGAGTCACTCCTTGACTCCAAGGGAGATTCTTCCGTCTTCCAAAGGTAGTGGAACGTCGAAGGTCCGGGATTCTTCTTGTAGAGCGTCGTCCAGGGGTATCTAGTTTGCAATGCACAGGTTCCCCCTCTTATACTAAAAGAAAGGGAGGGACTAGCTCTATGACCCCACCTATGGGAGGGTCAGGGGAGTGGGTGGCTACACCCACTTCCCTTTGTCCAGTTTCGCGCCAGAGCAGGGGCAGGTAGCCCCTGAGCTGGTTTGAACTGGCATATGCACAGAGGAGCCTTCTGCTCCCCCAGTGCAGGACTTCAAAGCACTCTAAGAGTGCACCCACCCAGCCCCAATACACTAAACCCTGTCTGGAAGGTGGTCACACCCTCCTGTGACAGGATACCTATTGTTGGGCTTCCTCCACTGCGAGTTTCGGTCATCAGCAGGAGGGCAGCCCAGTGTCTGTGACTGGTGGCATCCATTTTGTGATGCCAGGGCTCTGCAGGATTCTACCGCGTTTCCACAGTAGGTACATGTCTATCCCTCTAGAAGGGTGGAATGCTACCCCGCCGCCAGAACTGGCGGGGGGTAGTATTCCAAGATGTTTGACACCAAACACGACATGTTTTGATGCAGCCATTCCAAAGTTAGCATTCTACCGCGAGGATATAATGCACTTAAGAGTATATGGTTTAACCGCATCCACAAACAGCCCCAGAGAATGGACTCTGAGAGCTGCAGAGGGGCCCTGCTCAGGCAGAGGCACCCTCTCACATAGGAACCAAGCACCCTGCCCTCAGGATTGATAGGGCCTGCCTTAGGGGTGACTGATAGGTTTAAATGTGTGTGCAGGAGAGATATAGGAAACCTATATCTCAGTGAGGAGTGCTAGCACCACCTCACCCAGGCTGCAGTAGCAGGCCTGTGGTGTCAGATTTAGTCTGCTTCCCAGGGGTGGCATAATACATGCTTCAGCCCCTGGTAGGCCTGTGAAGTACCTATGCCCTTGGTACCTAAGGTACCATATACTAGGGACTCATAAGGTACCACAGCATCCAATCACTAGTGCACCTAGAGTGCACTCCAAGTCATTTAGAGAAAACAGAGAGGCTGGGGCCCTGATTGGCAGGGTCCCAGCCAGACTATAGCCAGAAACCAGTGTAAACATCAGGAAAAAAGTGGGGGCAACATAAGAGGCAGATCCTACTCTCCTACACGGGCCCTCCCACTCTCGCTGCTTGGTAAAGCGGCATTGTTTAAAACGATGGCGCTGCCACGTTTTTTGTATGTTCTCCAAAATGCTCCCTTCCCAGTTCCAGACACATATTTCAATGCCATTGATAGCTTGGTTCGTACATTGCTGTGGGAGGGGGGTCCCCCAAAAATCGCCCTTGGTAAACTGACTCGTAGCTGGTACGACGGCGGAATAGCACTGCCGCACATTCAAACATACTACAAGGCAGCTCAACTGGCAACGGTCAATTAATGGGTGCAGCAGCCACTGACGGAGCCAGCTTATACAATTGACAGATTAGTGATGCAGCCTAGAGGCTACCTCCACGCATTATATACAGATCCGCGTCGCCTCTCTATAGAAGGTCCCACGGCAGTCACAGTCCGACAATGGCATCTGGCACTGGCCATGCTGGGATGAAAAAATAAACTCACCAGAGCCACCCCGCTCTGGGAGTCCCAACATTTGGGGGCATGGCAACTTAGACAAAGTTTTAGTAAATGGGACCTAATAGGAATCTCGAAGTTGGGAGACCTGCACACGGGGAGTAAAATTCTATCTTTTGAGGAACTGCAAAAGACTTATGATTTGGCCAAAACCGAATACTTCTACTACCTCCAAATTAGGCATGTCATACAAGCAGCGGTGCCCCGGGGTTCGGAGCTTCCAGAATCGTCCCCCTTCGAGTGTAGACTGCTTGAAGAACACCTGACACGTAAGGCAATTTCATTCACATATCGAAAGCTGATCAATAATCTTCCGGATATGCTTGAAACATTAAAGGAACAATGGTCCCACGACATAACGGACTTGCAAGACGAGGACTGGCTGGAGGCACTGGCCTCCCCAAGAGAAGTGGCCATCAGGGCCTGTTTACGACTGGTCCAGTTAAAAATTCTACATAGAACTTACATATCATGCACCACCCTAGTAAAGATGGGACGTAGGGCTGACTATCTTTGTAACAGGAGATGTGGCGAGGTGGGGTCTTTCTACCACATACTCTGGGCATGTCAAGAGATCCAAGTCTACTGGCAGGCAATAATATCCTGCATGTTGGAGGTGGTGGGGGGGGAACTGGCACCTTCGCCCAAATGGTGCCTCCTAAATGTGTGGGAGGACTCCAACCTAGGGCGAGCAGAGCAAACATGGGCTACGTTAGGGTTAATGGTGGCAAAACGCAACATAGCACGACATTGAGGGGTAGCCGTGCTTCCCAGGCTCCGGGATTGGAAAAAAGACATGGATTGGTGTATGGTGGCGGAAAAAGCAATTTATGTCAAGAGAGGATGCCCGAAAAAATGGGGGAAAATTTGGTCCAAATGGAATGATTACAGGGGCAATCCATGTACTCCACCGGTGGGAGAGTCTTTATTTTCCAGGATTCAGGCGGAGTCGGATGGTATTCTGCAACAAGGAGAGGTTTGATTGCTGTAGGGTTTTGAGAGGGGCTGAGAGATACCCTGTACTGTGCTGCAATGAGGTTAACTCTATGACTGTATGTGCACAAAGGTCAAGTTGTCATTTCTGCTCTGTTGAAATAAAAAGATATTTAAAAAAAAAAAAAATTTGGACTTCGTTTCCCATGATCCCAGGGAAACCAAGAAGTTGTAAAGAAAACAAGTTCATCCAATCAGTAGCCTCCAGCCTCTGTAACTGGTGTTGTCCCTCATCGAACCTCCTCTTTCTTCCTGCAACAAAGCAGACCATGGAAGGTCGTCACTCCTGTTTAGAAGACTACGATCCTGTAAGTCAGAGAGCATTCATGAACACCCGGAAACAAATCAGCAGCCATCAGTAGAGAAGAAGCATAACTATGCAACAGGTTATTACGAAGCCCAGGAAAAAAATTTACTTACACCAAGACATAGATCCGATGACCCTGGCGGGTCATGACTTCATTCGTGAGCGGGCTAACCCTTGCCTCCGTGTCCTTAATAGAATTGAAACCTTCCGTTACGAAAGCTAGGACATTTTTCATTCTATGTTAGGACACGGAGGCGAGGATTAGGCTAGTTCAAAGCTTATCCACCACCATAGCCCCAATGGAGGAGACTGGCTTAAAGTAGAACCTCTTGAAGGTGGAATCTGACAACCAGTCTGCTGCATTCAAGATATCCTCCAAGCGAGCTCCTAACACAAAGGCTTTTGAGGTCATTGCGCCCCGCGCTGAATGCGCACCAAAAACTTTGGTGTCAATGCCAGCCTCCTGCATAATCCACCAAACCCATCTTGCTGTGGTCGGGGATGAGACCGCCTTAAAGGGCTTCCCTCAAAGCAATCAGCAATCCCTATGAGGCCGCAGCTCTACAGCCATGGCCTCATAGGCCGTAATGCATCTCACCATGCATAGCCTGAATGCCTCCGGTAAAGCCGGGTAAGAATTCACCTGATATTGACTCTTAGTACGACGAGTCACATGGAAGGTGACCCCATCCGGTGTGAAAGATCGTTTCGTAACATCCAGGGCCCTGACATCCGACACACTCTCCTGCAAGAGATCAGACACAGTAGCATGGCCAATTTGACCAATACTTGCTTGCGAGAGAGATACCTATTGCTTGCCCATCCCAACAATAAATTCAAGACCTTATTAACATCCCAAATGACTGAATACCTAGGTCCCGGCAGAGCAATTTCCTGACCAACGGATGTTCCCCAACAGGGAGGCCTGCAACTGCCGGGTGACCTGCCCAGATCGCCGATCGAAAGGTATTGACTGAGCGATAAGCCATACCCTCTGACACCAAGGAAGCTAGGAAGTTGAGGATGTGGACAATGTCTGCCCCCACGGGATCCAAACTCCGTCGCAGACACCAATTCAACCAGAGAGACCAGGCCGAGCGGTATCTCTTAACCGTAACGTCTGCCCAAGCTTAGGAGAGGAGGTCCACTGCGCTTCTCGAAATGTCCGGTACTTGCCATCTAGACCGGTAATCTTCCACGCCATAAGCGGGAGACTGTCATTCATCATCAGAGGGTGAGGATTGCCGGCTGAATTGCTCAGGAGATGAGGCAATGAGTGTAGACAGATTGGAGAAGCCAAGGAAAGTTCCATCTGAACTGAAACCACACTTGCGACTTCCATACCCGGGTAAGTACCACCAAATCCGCCGTCTGCCAGCGCACTTGAGTTGTCAACCTCATGATCATGGTGAACGGGGGAAATGCATAACCCTGTTCCGTCGCCCAATCTTGGAGGGATGCACCAGTGGCCACTGCCCCCAGACCCGGCCTCCAGCTGAAGTACTGGGGGAGTTGGTGATCGAGGCACGACGCAAACAGGTTATTGTGAAAGGGCCCTAAAGTGAGAGAACATTGGAGGGAACAATCTCCACAGACTCGAGTCCCGAAGATGACGAGAATGCCAATCCGTCACCTGGTTGGTCGAACCCGGAAGATGCTCTGCCGTCACTGAGAACTGATGCTCCAGGCAGTACTCCCATAAGCTTTTGGCGAGATCCACCAAGATCTTGGACCCCGTGCCTCCCAAATGGTTGATACAGCGGACTGCCACAATGTTATCCATGTTGAGGAGGACACAAGATTGCACCCGGTCCTTGGTCCAACACCGGAATGCATAAGAACCAGCCATCAACTCTAGGCAATTGATATGGAGTGACCGTTCTGCAATGGACCATCCACTTCCGGTGGTGAATTCTCCACAACGGGCCCCCAGCCCGAACCACTGGCGCCTGACTCTAATATGAGGTCTGGTTGAGAGCCAAAAATGGCACGCCCATTCCACGCCTCTATGTAGGAGAGCCACCAGTTGAGCTCCTCCCTGGCCTCCTCGGACAAGGGGAACCGCTGGGCGTATGTCAGTCCGCGCTGTAGGGTGGAAGCCTTGAGCCTTTGCAGTGGCTGAAAATGGAGGTGGCCCGGGTAAATGGCCTGGATCAAAGGCGATGGGAGGCCAGCCACCCTGGCAATGTTGTGCAGGGAGGTCTGTGGCTTCGCTAGCATCCGCCATACCTTGTGCTGGATCTCCGCTATCTTCCTGGATGGCAGACTCAGCGTGGCTTCCACAGAATCGATCACAAAACCCAAAAAGGTGATCGAACAGGAGGTGACTGGACTTCGCTTGGTTGATAACGAGCCCCAGTGTTTGAAGAAGCTCCACTGCTGTGTGCAGCTGGTGAGAGAGGGTCAGTGGGCACTGTACCATGAACAACATGTCATCCAGGTACATGATCATCTGGATGCCCACTGCCCGCAGGCGCTCCATCATGGGTCACAAAACCTTGGTGCAACACCAAGTTGCCGATGACAGGCTAAAAGGAAGGAAAGTAAACTCAAAGGTTTGGTTCTGCCATTGGAACTGGAGAAACTAATGATGTGGAGGGAAGATCGGGACCGTGAGATACACGTCCTTGAGGTCCAACTGGACCATCCAATCGTTGGGGCGTAGAAGGCTGCAGAGCAGGTGGATCCCTTCCATCTTGAAGTGGCAGTATACCAACCACTCGTTGAACTCCCAGAAATTTAACTCCGGTCGTTGAACCCTGTCCTGCTTCTGCACCAAGAACAGATTGCCCCCTTGGACAACAGCTCTTGTACCTCCCGTTGGATAAGAACGGCTTCTCGCCCTGAGAAGAGGAGAGGACAGGGAGGAAACAGTTGTACGGGAGACCCATAGAACTCCACGTGAAACCCCTGCACCATCTGCAGCACCCAGGTGTTGGCGGTAAGACCCAGCCAGTTGTATATGAACTGCACCAGCCGACCCCCCCAAACAATAGCATGTGACAATTAAAGAACTCACCATGTGTAGTGGCGGCATCTCCGCCGTGGTGACCGCTGCTCTGTTCTCTGTGGCGGGATCGTCCCCTGGTAGGGTAGAATCCTCCAAAACATATAGAGTCTTGCCACTGCCCTCTCTGGGAAGGTTGGCCTCTTCCGGAGGCGGACTGAGAGGAACGGCCAGCTGAGCGCCCCCTACCACGGCTGGCCACGGAAAAAATACTCACATTAAACATGTGCTTCACGGTTGACTGGGCCTTATCCAGGGAATTAAACGTGGACACAAATTTGCTAAGCTCCTTGATGAATGGATCACCAAAGAGCCCACCTTGTGCCACCTGACCTGCTTCTGACATGGCTAGTTCCCCCAACTTAGGGGGTCATTATAATAGCGGGCGGATCGCCCGCTATTTTTCACCGCCCGCATTCCATTTCCCCCCTGCCATATTACGATGGCGGGGGGGACCCCGGCGGACGGAAAGACCGTCCGCCGGTTTTCCGCCGGTCTGACAGGGGACCGGGCGGAAAAGGGCTCCAACATGGTGGCGGTGTCTGCAAGACACTGCCATCCATATTAGGATGGTGGCGGAAAGCAGCCGTTGCCGCCATAGAAAGGCATGCAGGTCTTTGCTTCTGGGGGCCCGTTGCGGGCCCCCAGGGTTTTGGGGGGGTGCACATGGGGGGTACCTACGGTACCCCCCCCCCTGCATTTGCATGCACAAGGTGGCAGGCACCGCGCGGTGCCTGTCACGTTGTGCATGCAAATGCACAACATGCCTTTTTCACATTGCGGCAGGTGCTGCTGACAGCACCGCCCACCGCAATGTGAACAATGCGGGATGCGCCCGCCAGTGTGGCGGGCGCATCGTAATTTGTATTGCGGGACCGCCGCACATATGGATGAACAACGACCTGCGCCTTTCAGTAGAAATGGAGCAGTTGGCATGACTGAGGAATATAATCGCTTTCTGAGCCCAACCAGACAGTACATCGGGTGGAATCAAGGCCCCGGACGCCTTTCCGTCCTCCCCAATATTAAAGATCTTAACTAAAGGGCCCATGATGTCCAAGAGCTTATCTTGGCACAACTGCTCTCTTGGCACGATCGCTGAGAGCGGTTGATGCCCTTTTTTTCGGGTCCTTGATGTATTTGGTCAAGAAGGTCGCCACATGGGCATCAATTTTCGGGTTTTGTCACCGCCACCTTACCCTCCAATGAAAGCCGGGGGCATTCCGCCCTAAGCCGGGAATGGACTTCCTGGTCCAGTTGCTTACGCAGCCTACTTGCCACATACTTGGCCACTTTTTCACAGGGAACCCACTCCAAGGAGCAGGGGTGCAAGAGCTCCTCAGGCACTAAGAGATCTGACTGGCCGTTCTGCGGGCCATCCTCCACAGGGTGGGTGTCAGAGGATAAAGTGGGTGAAGGGCGGCAGGTCATGGTCAGATTCGCCATCAGACCCTGCAGGGGACTCATCAGAGGGCAGGGGAAGCTTCGAAACTCAGGTTGCCTACAGGCGGAGGATCTGCCGGAGCTTCTAGAAGCAGGGGAGGGGGATTGGCCCCCAGGGACGCCTTCTTAAGCCTATCAAAGGCACCCAGTTCCACCCCTTTAGGGCGGGGGTGTTTACGCGGGTTCTCAGGGGGAGGGGCAGTGGCCTCCTATGGAGGTTTGGGGGCTGAGGGCCCAGGAGGTTCTTCCCTCGGAGCGAAGGGTTGAAGGCATTGTTGTGCCCAGTCCATCAATCTCTTCTCCAGAGGGGCCATTGCATCTGAGACCAACCTGACAATGGAGACGTCCACCGCATCACAGAAGTCACCGATGACCGGGAAATACTGCACGTCCTCCTCCTCTACGTAGTAATCCCCAAAATCCTCCATAAGGTAAGTATAGCAGCACGTTGGCCAGCTGCAGGAGGTAACAGTAGGGGAGGGTGGCCACCCACCAGGTAAGAAGGAGTAATAGGGCTTGGGGAAGACCCAGTAGGTAACACTGGACCTGAGCAGATCACCGTTCCCAGATAAGTTCTGCCCTTGTGAGGGCATGAGAGAACCAGGCTCTCAGATATTGGGAGATTCTAACAAGCCCTGCACAGTGACAAAAGGGTAAACTGGTCACGTGGACCAAGGCAGACAAAATGCCCTCAGATTACCATGGGTGGGATAATAATAGCACATCATGGGCTGTCTGCCAAAACGCAGGGCTGATCACCCTGCAAGACTTACCCCGAATGGTGTCTAGCTCCAGGCCGGCCAGGGCTCACAACGTGACAAGCTACCAACGCAGGCAGAGGCTCTCAGCATAAACCGTAACTGATGCGCCCTCCGCTCCTTGCCAAGGCAATCACGGTAAGTAAATGACGCGGAGGCGTGCCCTCTAGCGGCCAGCGAACCGCCGCGCACTCGGCCCCGGGCTTTGACATGAAACCGATTAAAGAAATAATGAAGGGTGCGACTGCGATGGAGCGTTCCCACTGAAGCGAAGCGGCGATTTAGCACAACAGTCTGCAACTAATAAACATTGACCCAATGGAAACCAAAGAAAAAAGGGGAACAGTGTCCCCACACTTATCTTAACACAGCTGCAGCAGCGAAGACAGAGAAGGTTTGAAGAGGGACAACACCAGTTACAGAGGCTGGAGGCTCCTGATTTGATGGACTTGTTTTCTTTAGAACTTCATGGTTTCCCTGGGATCATGGGAAACGAAGTCCAATTGTTGTTGTTGATTAAAATGGCTGCTGTTGAAAATAAAGAAGAAAGAAATGCCTAATCCTCGCCTCTGTGTCCTGACATAGAATCCAGATTCGCTCATGATGGCTTTACAAAACATGTATAAAGACCACGATAGCCTGAGGTCTAGATACTTTTTAGTTATTGTTGTTACACTTCATCAAAGCATGTAGATTAATATTTTATTACATGAAATCTCAGATTACGGTAATAGGCAAGGGTTTTGGTGTTGATTACCCTGATCCCGCCAACAGCTCTGTGTTAGATTCTTACAGTGATAATCCTTGTTATGCTCTTTTGGGAGGGTTCTATGTTGTTTTGCCAACTGTTTCTTGTAAAAAAAAATGTATTATTACAAACAAACAACTTTTCATGGAAGTAGAATTGCTGTCATACTGTCAATGAATATCACATTGCCCAATTGGAAACCCTGTTACATTGGTGAATTAAACCAACTACCCGCTCCACCCAACTTTCCACATGGCAAATTCTACAAATCATTTCTAGTACTTCACCCCTACCCATAACTCCCACATAATATAAACAAGAGCAATATCAAATTTTGACCTCGGACACTTCTACGCCGATGTTATGCTGACCAACAAGAGCTCAAACATACATTTTCAGTTCTTGATGCCTCTCAACCCCATACTACTTCCATCCAGTGCTTAATTTGTAAAATATTAAGTGCCAGGGCTCTGACCAGGAGGCTACTGCATCTTGCACCACCCATCGCCCTTGTCATTGCTGCCAAAACAACTACTAACCATCTCTCACGCATGTAAATGCGACAGTTCAGATTATTCTAGGTCCCCAAAGCGAAAGGAACGGCTGGGGAGGCAGGTATTAACAATTTTTTTAATGTATATTGTTTTCCTAAACAACTGTATACTGCTCATCTCTAAATTACATGAGCAGCGCCACCTTGTGGCAGACTGCCCTAAGTGTGGTGTTGAAAATTAGGTGCCGGTGCCGAGCACCGGAAACTAATTAAGTGCCGGTGCCGAGCACCGGAAAGCATCGGCTCAAATTAACCACTGCTCCCATCACCCTTTCCGCTAGAGGGCCCTCCCCCTATATCACCAGCATATGTAAGACATGTAAGGCTAGTCTGCAATTTCAAACCCAACCCTTGTAGTGCTACATGTATTTTAACCTTGTGAGATTGTGGTGACCTTTCACTATGTGTTTTAACTGACTCCATTTTGAATGTACAACATCATTTTTGTGCTTGAACATGATCATCTCGTGCCTTCTTGCAGCTTCAGAGTGGAATGTTTTCTTTCTTCTCAGCACAGAGCAAAATAGCCTTGCTGGAAGAGAACATGTAGAATGGGCATTTGCAAGCATGCGAAAGGAATGTACTTCTATGTCTCGGAGTCAAAACACGGAGGGTTGGCAATCTTCCGTCTTGAACTTGAAACAGACCGGTATGGTCAGCCTTGGTTTTGCAATAGTTGAAGGGAGGGGGGATTTCTAGAAGTCTCTCTCCGTATTAGTAAAAGGTATTAAAGACAGTAAGTTTTGGCGCTCATACAGAAGCTTACTCGTGGGGTGGAAGCACCGTCACAGGGAAATCTTTGCTGTCCCATTGAGACTTCTGGATGACTGAAAGGGGTTTCCCAGTCAAGCTGACCAGAATGATGGGTTCTCAAATGGTGATGTATAAGCTATGAGTTAAATTACTCTGTGATGCTTTCATGTTGTGTATACATGCTCTTTACATTTGAGTCTTTCATTTGACAATGCTTATTCTTGGCATTTGTCAGTGCTTGTCTTTTGCATTGGACGCCCACTATTATTATCATCTGCTTGTGCTTTAGTTTCTTGCATTTGACTTGTGAATGTTCCATTATTATTTTCTGCTTGTGCTTTACATTCTTGCATTTGACTTGTGAATGTTCCATTATTATCTGCTTATGTTTTATCTCATGCATTCGATTACTTGGGAGTGTTTTATTATGATGGTGAGACAGAATATCGAGTAAAAAATATCCACTGACATTAATATCGAGTGAAAAATATTGTGGAATGGAAATATCAAATGCAAGAATATCGTTGTCAAGAATATCGATTTTAAGGTAAGTAATATCGATTTTTATTTTTTGTTACGTATTTTGTTGTACATTTTATATGTATATGATGTAGTATTTTTGTTTAAATATTTTTATGTTTTTTAATGCATTTGTAAAAATTGTAGTAGTTATTACATTTTATTTAAGTAATTTTTATTATTTTTGGTACTGTAGCGGGTTGTGGGTTATAGGGGTACAGGGTGGGAAGTAATTTAATTACAATAAATGAATGTTTATTTTTATTTATTTATTTAATTTATAATGAATTTTGTTAATTGTGTAATTATTTTTTAATTGTTTATTAATATTAATTATTTAATTGGTAATTAATAATGGTAATATTGTAAATAATGTTTTTTAATTTAATTGTTATATGTGGGTTGTGGGCGTTATAGAGGTAGAGGGTGGTAAGTAATTTAATTTAATGTTATTATTAATTGTTAATTAATGTTAATTCTTCAATTGATCATTAATTATGTTAATAGCGTAAGTAAATTTTTTAAAAAGATTTTTATGAGTGGGTTGTGAGATTTATGGGTGTACAGGGTTGGAAGTTATTTAGGGCCTCATTACGATGTCGGTCGGAAAGCATTCTGACCGACTCCTTGTCGGAATCGGTTCCAACCGACTCGGGTTCGGCGAGTCCGACCGACCGATTACGATGTTTCCGAACACCGTTCGGTCGGACTCCCATTGACTTCAATGGGAGCCTGTGTTCCGACCGACAACACAGGCTCTCATTGAAAAATGGGATGGTTGCGGAAAACCTTGCACCCTGTTGCAGGCACCCCATTGTGCCTGCAACACTGTGCATGGTTGGAAAGAGGGGTCCCATGGGTACCCCGACGGGGCCCAACTCGAGGCATTCGGGTGAAGGGGGGCCTGCTACGGGCCACCAAAGTCAGTTTCTGACAGCCTTTTCGTGTTGGACAGAGTGATTCGGAAAGGCTGTCCGAATCCGACATCGTAATACGTCGGTCGGAAACGTGGTCCATCTACCTGTACGATTCGGCTCCGACTGACCCGGAGTCTCCGAATGCCGGTTGGAACCGAGTCAGAAACGAGTCTGAAAGACTGAATGGTTACCTTCTATCGTATTCGGTCGGTCAGAAATGTTTCCTAGTCGGTCGGAAACATGGGTCCTGACACGGGTTAGGAAAATCCAAATGCCGTTCGGAGCCTTTCCGACAGACATCGTAATCAGGCCCTTAATTGTAATTAATTGTTTGTTAATTAGTATGAATTATTTATTTGATAATTAAGTGAATTGTGTTAGTAATTTTCTTTTATTTTAGGTGTGGGTTGTGGGGTTTATAGGGGTATAAGGTGGGAACTAAATCAATTTTAAGTTATAAATATTTATGATATTTTAATTAATGGTTATTTATTTTATAATTATGTTAATTGTGTAATTAATTTATTATTACATTTTAGGAATATTTTGTGGGGTATATTGTGGAAAGTTATATAAATGTAATTTAATAATGAATCGTTTTTAATTATATATAATATTTATTGCTAATACATATTTAGGTTAATATTGTAAAATTATTTGCGTTTTTATTTTAGTGTTAAGTTTTGGTTGTAAGTTTTTTAGGAGTATATAGTGGAAGGAAATTATAACTAAACTTATTTTATAAATTACATTTATTAATAAATAGTTTTAAAGAGAAATTTGTATAAGTAAAATAATATTGCATTTCATTTTTAATATTGTTAGTAATATTTTTCTGATATGTTTTTATTTTCAATATTTGTTAAAATGTAATATATATTACATTTTAAATATTTATTTTTACATTTTTATTTTTAAATTAGTTTTTGTATCTGTAGAAGTTTTGTTTGTTTGTAATGTAGTACTGACTAGTGGGAATAAAATATATTCTTTATTTAAAAATTCAACACTTTTTCGACTGGAGTGGGAATAGTAAATTTTACCCTTCCGCAATCCAATACTTTCCCTACTGTTGCACTGACTAGAGTGGAAATAGTAAAATGTACCCTTCCGTAATCCAACACTTTCTCTACTGTTACACTGACTGGAGTGGGAATATTCATTTTTACCCTTCCGAAATCCAACACATTCCCTACTGTTGCATTGACCGGAGTGGGAATAGTATATTTTACACTTCTGCAATCCAACACTTTCCCTACTGTTGCACTAACTGGAGTGGGAATAGTAAATTTAACCCCTCCGCAATTCAACACTTTTCATACTGTTGCACTGAGTAAATTGTAAAAAATGTTTGTTGTTTAATTTTTATTTTAAATTAAATTGGTTTCTTTTTTAATATTTTATGTTTTCGGTATATTTAAATTTGTATACATATATGTTTGATATGATTTTTTTTTTTAATTATATTGTTTAAAATATTAGTTTATTTATTTTTTTATATATATATGTTCATATATGTATATATATGTATGTGTTTACTTTTTTAAAGTAAGTTAATTTGTTATATTTTTTAAAATATAAATGTAAATATATTTTATTTTTTATAAATTAATGTTAATATATGTTAATTTTTATATTTTTATTTATATATATTTCGAAATTGAAATTTAATATAATGATATTATTGTCATCATCATAAAGCTTTATTTCGACATCCAATGTCATTAAAGCAATAAAAAGAAACATTTTAAAAACAAATACAGGGTCATTTTGTCATACGACAATGCGCTAAGAGGTGATATGGTACGTAGTCCCTCCAGGTACTCCGCTGCCCCCTCAGTATAGCCACAGTTACCTGGTTCCACCTTTTGGATGGTTAAAACAGTCATTTCTGTAAAAACATACAAACAGTGCAATAAAAAGGGTAAAAAAAGGAACAACGTGGCAATTCATCTTAGATGCAGTCAGGTTACGGGATACGAACCCCCATGAGCCTTATAAAAAGATCCAACCCTCCTCAAGATAAAAACATATGAAGTTAAAAATAGAGAAGGAAAAAATGCATGTGCATAGCATATAGATTTAGGGCTAATGAGATGAGCCGAGGGGCCCTACAATAATTTAGTGTCAACTTGTTCCGGTAATTATAAGTGCAGTGCGCTAAAGAAGTGATATGATGTGTGGCCCGTCCGGGTACTCTTGCGCCCTCAGTATAAACTGCAGTTACCTGGTTCCACCTTTCTTTTTTAGGAAATTTATACACGCCTTTATCAGTAAAAACATACAAGTAGTGCAATAAAAAAAGAAACGGAAAAACAACGTGGCAATTCATCTTGGATGGGATCGGGTAACGTGATACGGCCCCCCAAAAGCCTTATAAGAAGATCCCACCCTCCATAAGATAGCAGCACATGAGTTTAATAGTAGAAAAAAAAAAGTGTGTGTGCATAACATATGATTTTGGGACAAGGAGAATCAGCCATAGAGCCTTACAATGATTGGGTGTTACGTGCTTCGGCAAAATGCTGTGCCGAACCTGGCCACAGCTTCTGTCTGATCCACCATGTGTGGCCTAGAAACTTTGCCACACAACACGCAAAGAAAGGTCTTGGATCGGTCCTGAGAATGCGCAAGGCAATCTGGTAGTCCCGTGTTCCCAGTTGCTGGCACAATGGTTTTAGCCATTTAGCCCTCGGGTGATTAAAAGCCGGGCAGGCGAACAGGACATGGGCAACACTTTCTAGTGAGGCCTCGCAACAAGGGCAATTCTTTGATGTTTGGTTGCACGAGTGCCCTTTCGCTGTGATCTCACAAACAGGAAGTGTGCCGAACCTAAAATGGATGTATAACATCCTGTCCCGTGGAACCTGAATAGCGTCTAAAAAGGGCTCTAGTGTCTTGGACGTCCAGGTTGGGGTCATTCTACATCCCCTTGTAGGTAATTTCCAGGAGGTAGATGGCTTTTTATACTCACTTCCCACGTGCACCCTGGATTAAGCCACAAATCCTGACTTCAGGGACGGCATCTCTTAGTACACTTTTTTGATTGTTCCATTTTTAGAGTAGATGAGAATCCCCCCCCCCCCGGTCCTGATGATATGCCACTCATCCTACTGGAAAACTCAGACATGAAACATGTCGACCATTTGACCACTTCCACCATTCACTTATCACCTTGAATGCAGCAGGTTTAATTCTCCTCGCCAGCCAAGACTCCCGCAGTCGGTTTTAACCATAGCATCAGTATCCAGCGAATAAACTATTTTTGGACACTTATAGCTATTTTTAGACACACTCTCACTCTACTCATCACATGTTCACTCCCGCACCCCATCTTCAGGGGCCTGTCGGCAAACATCTCAGAAGACCTCCGGCAAAGAGCCCCCCTGCGGGGCCCGTTGGGCATTGCAGCGCCGGCCCAATGAGGAGCTGCCCTATGATGAAGCATGACACCTCTCGGGGTGTGTGAGGGCCCTTGCTCCTTATAGGAGCTATCCCATTCCCGCCTTTCTTCCCTTACCTGGAGCCTCTGGCACGCCCATCGGCCCCTACGCCCTTCACTTACTGGCCTCCCAGCCCACTCTCCATATGAACTGCATACTTCTTGTTTTACTTCTACGCTTTGGGCTTGTATGCTGGACCTACAAATGCCCCCGTCGTTCCTAGTGTGAATACAATACAGGAAAGAGACATTAAGTTATATGTGACAGTCCAGGAGCAGTATGCCAATCGGTGTATGTGAATAAACAAGGAAAGAAGAGGGTGCTCCTGGAATTCTGGACTAAAACATTGCCAGATGCTGGAGAGTGGTATACTCCCTTTGAAAAACAGTTGCTGGTGCATTACTGTGTTCTGATGGACACTGGGCAGATGACAATAGGGAATAATGTGATTTTGAGACTTGAAATTCCCCTAATGCAATGGCTGAGGAGTTCCCCTCAGTCGCACAGAACAGGGTATGCACAAGAAGTAAATGTGATCAAATGGAAGTGGTACATACAGGCAGAAACTGCAGTGCTGCATGAGCAGGTGGCTCAGGTCCCAGTGGAAGATAGAGTTCTTATAAGATGTGTCTGAGATACAGGAGTCACCTGTGAAGTGGGTTAAGGAGCTGTGGCAAGAGATCTGAGAAATGTTACCGCAAAACACAGTTACTGTGTATCATGTAGATGCCCATTGTCCCATAAGTTCACTAGAATGCTGGTTAAATTCCCTTGCAGACAAAAAGGCCAAACTCTTGGAGGCAGAGGTGGTGACGGAGGATTCTGATTATGTGGGAATGGCTAAGTGGGCACACCAAAAATGTGGACACCTGGGAGAGAAAGCCACTAACAGAGGGGCAGAGAATAAAGGGATGCATATTCTGCTAGATTTGAGTAGAACTGTGATTTCTATTTGTCAGCATGCACAACACAGACCAGTCCCACAGGTGGTGAGGGGCCAGTTGGAGAAAGGAAAATTACCAGCACAAATATGGCAGATGAGTACATTGGGCCTATGCCAAATAATCAAGGGTGTACTTATTCAGTAGTGTATGGAGGGATAGTCAGGAAGGTGACTGCCCCAGCCCTTCTTACTGTGCAAGGGGAAGGAGGATTTGGCTTCATAAACAAGAACCCAAAGGCCAAAGTGTGGGTAGAATCCTCAAATCATCCCCCAGAACCAGCAGATTGCCACTCCATCTGATGCGGTCAGAAACCCGCTGCAATCTAGAAATAGACAATGGCATATATGTGTATTTTTCAAGTGAATTTTTGAAATACAGCACATGGATGGGTTTGTTGAAATCTGATGGTTGTGACTAGAGGGGCAGTACTGGGCATGGGTGTATTCTTTTTTTGCATACAGAGAAGTCATAAAGAATATGAACAGAGACCCTGTTCTGAAAGACAGGTGGAAAGAGCACCTAAGGGCACTCAAAAATGGCAATACACAATACCCTCTCGCCCAACATATGAAAGAAAAACACTCAGATAATCTTAATATCAATGAGGTAAATAAACTCATAGGTATAAAATACATCAAGGTCAAAGATGGGGAGAAGTCAAAAAAAGGATGAGAGCAAGAGAACCATTTTGGATAAACAAACTGTGTGTGTGTTTGACTACAGATAGAGAGCAGTATTCCCTTATGTATTTGTCCATACATTTTCAATGAGATACATTGTAGTTTGTGGAGAGACTCCTAAGTGTTTCTGATTGTTAATGTATAAATCTTTTTGAAGTAGATACTGTTCATTGGTCATATCATGCAGAGATGATTGGTTTGTCCTCAAAAGATGCATTAATGATTGACCTGTGAAGGCCCATTCACTTCTCTCATACCTACATTGTAAAACAGCGATTGCCCATGAAGTGCAGCGGATCTCTCTTCTCCCACTGTATACATTTTCTGATCTGTAGATATGAGCACAATACTACACACAATATGCATTTATCTCTTGAGGGAAACAGAATAATAAATAGTGATTCTATAAGCTTACTTAATTGTGTAAAGTAGTTTTTAAGATCTGTGTGGTAAATGGGTATGAGAATTAAGAGAAGACTATATTTGTGGTGTCTTCTACATTATCACTTAAGCGTATACACTACTGTCATATTATACTATCACATCTAGATTGTAGGAGGGAAGAGTTTTTTAGTCATACCACCACATAGAGGACATTGCAAAGAAAATCGCGAGTGGTGACTATGAAAAATACTCATGTGCCTTCATTTGGTACACATACGTCCTCGGGATGCAAAAGCAATACAGTAGATACAATTCACCGTAAGGTGATGACAATCAAAAAAGGTATTAAAATATATATTTTTCTGGTCTTGGAGCAAAGTTGATTAAAACATTTAAACTTGGCACTAAAGCATACACTACTGTTAAATTATGTTAATACTTCTAGACCACTAAACGCATTGTTAAAAGGACCTGGCACTACATGGAGGACACTGCCAAGGAAATCTTGAATGGCACTGATGAAAAGACCTTTGTGTCTCCATTTGGTACCATTGGAGCTTGAATACGACCTCAGGGTGTAAAAGTAATTTAGTAGATAGAATTCACCATAACATGACAGTAATAGAGAATGGTATATTTATATGTAGTCTCTATGTTTTGTGCACAGTTGTTTACAACATTTGAAAACATTTTTAAATCTATCATGTTATATTGCTTGAATAGTATAATTCTTGAGCTTCTATGTGCTGCGATGATAATTGACTCCAAGTTTCAGCCGTCAAGATAATAGCATTACAGCTATGATCTGAATATATATGAAATAATTTATTTCAACATTACATTTATTGAATTCAAAAGAATTCTATTAAACATGATTTAGATGTGGTTCTGGATAGCAAATAACAAGACATGGGTAATGCCAGACAGGAAACATTGATACCTTTTTTTTCTGTTTTCGGGTCAGACCGCATTGATCGGGTTTTGAGCCGGAATCTAGTGCCATTATAAATAGTGGCTTTAAGATTTACACTCACTTGTGTGATGGTTGCAAGCTGCCTGATAAAACTGGTGAGTAAATTAAACTTCATGATACTCAGAGGAATTCTTGAATTCCAACAGCCTCCTCCACTTAAGTTTTAGTTTAACTTTAATCCAGTATATATATGTATATATATATACACACACACACATTGTTAGGGATATGAAGTTGATTGAAGATTAAGCTTATTGCTGAAAACTAAAGAGAATGAAAAATTTCCTAGCTAACGTAAAGGAAGGTTTTAATTCTATTAAGTTCACGGAGGCGAGGATTAGGCTGTTCTCCCTTCACTTTAATGACATTTTCCTCCAGCAGCCATTTTCAAGAAATCTTTACATTACAAAAACTATATTTCCCATGAACAGTTGGGAAAAAAGAAACAGACAAAGTCCATCCAATCGCAACACAGTCCTCAGAATAATGCTCAGTGTAGCCTGTCTATTTCCCTCTTTCTTCCTGCGAAGGCGGCATTCCACCATTCTTCTCACTCCTGTTTGTTAGACTCTGTCCCTAAAAAGATCAAGAGGTACACATTGTCCGTCATTACATAAGGGAAGCTTGAATCATAATTATAGCATGGCATAACAGGAATAAAAAACATCCATACCAAAGCAAGCTACCCACCCTCCTGTAAGACACAGGCCTTAATGACAACTCTGAAACGCACCATAAAATTCTCATAGAGAGGGAAGAAATCTCAGGGAAGAAGTATAGGGTGGGCTAATCCTCGCCTCCGTGTCCTTAATAGAATTGAAACTTTCCTTTACCTTAGCTAGGAAAGTTTTCATTCTATGTCAGGACCCGGAGGCGAGGATTAGGCTAGTTCAAAGCTTGTTCACCACTACGCTTGCCAGAGATGGAACTAGTTTGAAATAAAAGGTCTTAAAGGTAGAATCAGTAGACCAGTCTTCACGGTGAGGATATCCTCAAGAAGTGCTCCCAGACAAAAAGCCTTAGAGGGCATTGCCCCTCTTACTGAATGGGTCCCAAACTGCAAAATATCAATACCCCGCCTCCTGCATGACCCATCTGGCAATCGTAGGGGAAGAAACGCTTTGTGGGGTGTTGTGAGGGCAATCAAAAAATGTCTCTCACCATGAGGACGAATTTCATCCGTAACCACTTCATAGCTTTTAATGGTGCGGACTACACACAATTTAGGAAAAGACGGATAAGACACCAAACTAGAATTACATTTTGTTTGGCGAGTAATATGAAAGGTCACCCCGTCTGGAGTAAAAATTCTACCTGTAATATCCAGGGCTCGGACATCCGAGACTTGGCGACAAGAGATCAAGCATAATAGCATTGCTAATTTCGCAGACAGCGGCTTCCTGGACAGGTACTTATTAGAGGGCCAGGATTGAAACAACGAAAGGACTTTGTTGATGTCCCACAATGTCGAATATTTGGGTTCAGGAGGAACTGAGTGTGTGATACCTCTCGGTAATTTACAGACTAGCGGATACTCTCCTACCGGATGACCGTCCACCGGAAGATGCCCCACGGAAATTGCCGATCTGAAGGTGTTAATTGATCGGTGCGCAAAACATCGGGAGGCCAAGCTCCCTAGAAAAGTTTACAATCTTGACAACATCTGCTCCATGGGATCCACTTGGACCAGGCAGATCGGTATCGTTTGTTCGTACCGTCTGCCTAGGCCTTGTCAAGCAGGAAGGAAGCCTCTTGTGAAAGGCCTGGGACTTTCCAACATCGCCTGTAACCCTCCAGGTCATGAGGCGGAGATACCCCGCTAGGACCAGTGAGTGAGGATTGCTCTGGGGATCCCGGAGAAGATCGGGAGACAGGAAAGTTCCATCATCGCTGGAATCCAGGCCTGCGATCATCAAATCGGGATAATCACCATCAGGTCCGCTTGTTGCCTGTGCACCTGAGCTGTCAGTCTCATTATCATGGCAAAGGGTAGAAAAGCATAGGACCGCTCCTTGCTCCAGTCCTGGAGAAAGGCGTCCATGGTCGCTGCATGGGGATCCGGTCTCCAACTGCAGTACCGGTTGAGCTGGAAGTCCAGACGGGAGGCAAAGAGCTCCATGGAGAACGGACCCCATCAGACCTGAAGTTGTTGAAAGAGGTTAGGCTCAAACTTCCAGAGGCTGGCATCCTTCCAGTGGCGAGAGTGTCAGTCCACCACTTGATTGGAGCACCCTGGGAGGTGCACCGTTGACAGGGAGATCTGGTTGGCTAGGCAGTACTCCCATAGGGTCCGGGCGAGGTCCGACAAAGTCTTTGACTGAGTCCCCCCTAGATGAATGACGTAACGAACCGCCGCTACGTTGTCCATTTTGAGTAGGACCGAGCATTTCACCCTCTCTTTGGTCCAACACCGTATGGCGAAAGAGCCCGCCATCAACTCTAGGCAGTAGATGTGCAGAGATTGTTCTGTGGAGGACCATTTGCAGCCGTTGGAGAACTCCCCACATCGCGCGCCCCATCCGGAGCCGCTGGCGTCCGATTAGATTATGAGATCGGGCTGGGAACCAAAGATCGCCCGGCCATTCCAGGCATCCATGTGGGCCATCCACCAAGTCATCTCCTCGTTTGCCTCGACCGAAAGCGGAATCAGTTGGGAGTACGAGATGCCTTTCCGAAGGTGTTCGATCTTTAAGCGATGGAGTGCCCTGTAACGGAGAGGGCCCAGGAAGATCGCCAGGATGGAGGACGAGAGGAGTCCCACTATCCGAGCCAAATGCTGAAGCGAAATTTGAGACTTGGAGATAATTCTCCTGAGTTCGTGCATGATCTTGGTCAACTTACGCATCGGGAGACTGAGGGTCGCCTCGACCAAATTCACCAAGAATCCCAGAAATTCCACTGACTGGGCTGGTACCAGCGCAGACTTTTCCGCGTTGATAACGAACCCCACAGACTCTAGAAGATCCACGGCCATCTGCAAGCTCAAGGACAGGCGATGTGGGCATTGGTCCATGAGAAAAATGTTGTTGAGGTAGATGATTAGTCTCACACCACGTGCCCGCGGGTGTTCGATGACTGGCTTCATCAGCTTGGTAAAGCACCAAGGGACCGATGAAAGACTGAATGGAAGGGAGACAAATTTGAACACCTGGGGGCTTCACTGGAACTGTAAGAAGCGTCTGTGAGGGGGAAAGATAGGAGCCACCAAGTAGGCGTCCTTCAGGTCCAGGCGGACCATCTAGTCCGAAGTCTGGAGGAGATCCCTCAAGAGATGGATACCCTCCATCTTGAAGGGACGGTATAGGAGCCAAGAGTTGAACTCCCTGAGATTGATAACCGGGCGTTGCCCGCGATCCCTTCTCTCTACCAGAAAGAGGTTGCTGACGAAGTTGTGAGGGTGGTTCATAGATTTCACTATTGCCCCCTTCCAAAGAAGATTGGTTACCTCCTGGTCCACCAAGGCCCATTGTCCCGAGGAGAAAACAAGAGAACCGGGAAAGCTGGACTGGATTAGAGCTCCATAAAATTTGAGGTGGAAACCTTCCACCGTCTGAAGGATCCACGGATCTGAGGAGAGCTTTTCCTAGTTTGATCAAAAAAGGGCCAGGCGACCCGCAATTTGAATGCCCATCAGGTCTTGAATCCTCACCTTGTGCATTGTTGAAATTGCCGCCTCTGGATCCGCCTCTGCCTCCGTGGCAGCGGGGGTAGGATTTTGTCTGGTAGAAATTGCCAAACTTTCTGGAGTCCTGCCATTGGCCATGGTGGGAGTCGCCACCTCTGGAGGCTTGCTGGAAGGGATGGCTGGACGAGCGCCCCCTACCTCGACCGGCTGCGGCCAAAACACGCTGTGTGAATATCCTCTTAATAGAGGATTGAGCTTTGTCCAAAGAATTGAAGGTGTTGACAAATTTGCCCAGTTCCCGAATAAACCGGTCCCCAAACAAATTCCCCTGGGCTATTGTCCCTGCCTCCGAGGTGGAGAGCTCCCCCAACTTGTGGTCAATCTTGATCAGTAGCGATCTACACCGCTCTGTAGAGATTGCGCAGTTCGTGTTCCCAAGAAAGTTGATGGCCCTCTGAGCCCAGTCGGATAAAGCGTCAGGAGATGTGAGGGAACCAGAGGCTTTTGCATCCTCCGCCATATCCATGATTTTCGCCAGGGGCCCTGCGACATCCAGGAGCTTATCCTGGCACGAACGCCATGACCTGTCGATGCCCTTCTTGGGGGTCACGGATACATTTTGCAAGGAAGGTGGCCATCTTGGGCTCTATCTCCGGGGTGGCCGCCACCTTCCCCTCAATGGAAGGCCGAGGACATTCCGCCTTCAGGCAGCCCTCACCTTAGCGAGAGGTTTCCTCAGGTGGCTTGCCATGTAGGCCGCTACCTTGGGTGCAGGGCACCAGACCCTGGATGCAATAGATCATCGGGGTCCAGCAAATCCCCTTCTGGAGGTTGCAAGGCGTCTGTGGAAGGCTCTGTTCCGGCCAGGGGACTGGCCGTTGGACGTCACTGTCTAGAACGTCCCCATCCGAGGTATTGGGCGAGTCATCCCCATCCCCTTGGTCAGTCCTTGGGGGTGTAGCCGGGCCCAGTCCTGAGGGACCCAGAGTCTGAGCGTCCAGCAAGGGTTGGGAATCTAGGAACACCTTCTTGAGGTGTGCAAAAGCGTCCAGATCGACCCCGGGGTCGTATTTGCACTTACGCTTGTTGAGGGACTGGGGTTGGCTGAGAGCAGGGGTAGCCGTCTGCCCTGGAGGTAAGGGGGTCTGTGGCCCAATAGAATCTTCCCACCCTTTGAGGGTTTTTTGGCATTGTGCTTGGAGAGCCAACAACTTCTTCTCCAGGGGGGCAACCACTTGCGAAACAGCCCTGAAGATGGATGCGTCCATCACTTCACAAAAATGGTCATCAATTGGAAGGTAGGTAACCTCCTCCTCCTCAATGTAAGCCCCAGTCTCCTCAAATTCCATTAAGGCGCTCGTGTGCAGAAAAAAGGATCCACTAGGATCAAATATGGAGCTATGTGGTGGGGCTGAGCCCTCTATAGAATGCCAAGAAAATTAGGAGTTGGGACAAGACTCCTGTTGTCTATGGGATAGACAAAACGCCTAGGGGATCCCAAGACTAGAACGTTCTTACCCCTCAGGGTGTTATCTCCTTCAGGCGTAGGCTCGCAGAGCTAACTATCTGTAGCTCTAGTAAAGGAAAAAGGCAAACCTCACTCGTTTAAACCTGAGCGGTAATGAACCAAGCTTCCCCCGTGTTTGCGCTGCAGCCAGAACACTTCACTGTAATCCGACAGTGAAACTGACCTGTTCTGGCCGCCAGGGGTGGATGGGGGGGGGTCAGAGACACGCAGCGCATGTATTTCAAAGTGTGCGGGCCCTCGAGCGAGCCGTCAGCAATTAAGTGTCCGCGTAGAAGTGAGAAGCCCCCGCGGGCATGGGGAGATCAACACACTCGCGATCGGCTGACTCAGCCAATGCGTATGAAACTGTCAAGGAAAAAAATAAAGTCAACAGTGATAAAGAAGAAAAATGAGTGCACTCATCTGAATTGCTGCTGGAGCAGCGAAGAAAGAGGAAATAGACAGGCTACATGGAACATTATACTGATGACTGTGTTGCAATTAGATAGACTTTGT
Source organism: Calotriton arnoldi (assembly GCA_963921515.1). Lineage (NCBI taxonomy): Eukaryota > Metazoa > Chordata > Amphibia > Caudata > Salamandridae > Calotriton > Calotriton arnoldi. The sequence goes on from CAWUFW010001727.1 coordinate 1,888,995, forward strand.
CTGTTTCTTTTTCCCCCAACTGTTCATGGGAAATGTAGTTTTTGTAATGTAAAGATTTCTTGAAAATGGCTGCTGGAGGAAAATGAATGTCATTAAAGCGAAGAGAGAACAGCCTAATCCTAGCCCCCGGGTCCTGACATAGAATTTTGGAATCTGGAACAAAATGGAAAGTGGATGGTTGATCCCTACATAAATTTCTAAGGAGAAAGAGATACAAATAAGTTAGGCATGGGTGTTATTATTAAATTGTCTCTTTTTTGGGGCCATGATTCTAGGGTGATAAAACTTTTTATTTTATTTATAAATACAAACAAATATATCTTTATATATATTTTTTCTTATGTTTTTACTGACATTGTCAATGTTTGCATATATTTAAGAATAAGATATCCTATTTCAAAATATGTTTATCAGTGGGAATTTGCACATATGACTAATAGAAGGTGAGCATGCATGTGTGAATTGCAAATTATTTAGTGGCTTGCATTATTAAATAACTGGTGCTGTAGAGGAAATCTATAGACTAGATCTGAACACATAGGATTGGGTGGATTCTGTAAATATTGAGTCTACGAATTATCAATTTGTGATAGTACAGCTTTCTAAGGTGCTATTCACATGTGAAATAAATGAAGGACTAGGGTTGCAGGTGCTAGATACCTATGTGTGAAGTAATCGGAGGTGACAATCTATATTAATTTGCTCAAACCAGAAGGATCCAGTGATATGGGATAAATGTTTTGATCTAATAAATAAAAGAAAAACTTTAATAAGAACAAGTTAAATGATATGAAGAATAATTTTAAGTGTAGATAATAGACTTAATTACTAAAAGTATAATGACAAATAGAATAAGTTTAATAATACACTGCCTTCTTTTTTTTGTAAACCTTTTTATTGAATTTTTCAGGTGCAAACAGAGTATACAAGCGTAAACAACATCATTTGCAGTTATTCATCTTTTGGTTGCGTTAAATTGCCAGTGTGGTGAGCAAATGGGTTTGTTGAGTGTCTGGGAGTGTTGTGTCTTCCGTACGTGGCATATGCGTTCTAGGGTGCTCTGGATCTGTGATGATGTGTTTGTTTTTTGGGATCTCGTCAGTGTAACTCCACTGCTTTTGTGGGTAGTGTGCGAGTGTCGTTTTTAACGAACCAACTAGGGGTGTAACTTGGGGGGTGGTATTGGGGATGGGGTGCAGGTCTGTGGCATCGAATGTTCTACAGCTGTCTGGGCGCCTCCAGGAGTCGCTCCCTTACCGCGGTGCGTGTGGTCGTAGTGTGGGGGAAGGGGGGGTTGGCTCCCCTCTAGCGGTTGTGCATTGGGTGCGGGGTGCTGTGGCTGTTGGGGATACCGTGGGTATCATATGTGCCTGTTTGAACTCGTGGAGGAGAGCTGCCCATTCTATGGAAATGGGGTGACGACGTGTCCCCTGTGCCTCCACTAGTCCGATAGCTTCTTCTGCTGCACACCATTTTATGACCGCTCCTCTCCACGCTTCTATCGGGGGACCCGTAGGTGAGCGCCAATGCATTGTGATGCTTCGTTTCGCTAGGAACAGGGCGAGCACTGCGAACAGTGTTTCTATCTTTTTCTTTTTCTGGTGATTACATATTCCCAGGGCACATACCTCCCATGTGTTGAGGTTTGCCAGGCCGGTGATTGTCTGTATCATGGTGTGTATTTTTGACCAGTAGAGCTGCAACGCGGGGCATGTCCAGAGCATATGCACAAATGTGGCGCTGGGCCGATGGCAGGGGAGGCATTCAAATTGTGTTGTAGGATAAAAACGCGGAAGCCGCGCTGGAGTGAGATACGGCTGGTGTAGTATGTTAAATTGGATATTTTTGAAGCGCTGGTTGCGTGATACTTTCTTATGGTGCTCTAGGGCTGTGAGCCATTCCTTGTCGTGAAGTGCGAGACTGAATTCCTCTTCCCATTTTTCTCGGAGCCGCGTTAGCGGTGTGGCCGTGAGTGTTATGATGGATTTGTAGATCCATGTAGTTAGAACTGGGGGTCTCTAGTTGGCAATGGTATACACCTTTGACCAAATAGGGACCCTTGCTTCTAGTCAGGGAAAGGGGATTATACTACTGGATAACCCCTGCTCACCCCCTTGGTAGCTTGGCACGAGCAGACAGGCTTATCTCAGAGGCAGTGTGTTAAGCATTTGTGAACACATACAGTAATACAGTGAAAACACTACAGATGGACACCACACAGGTTTTATAAAAATAAGTATTCTTTATATAGACTTAACACAAGACCACAAACGACAAAAATCCACAATACTGTACTTAAAATAGACTTAAGGATGGTAGAAGTAATTTAGTTCAAGTTGATGATAAATGCGACACGTTTCTCACAAAAGTACCTGGGATGCGCAACGCAAAACAAACAAAGGGTCCGCAGGGAGGGCGATGCGGCGAGCAGGTGCCTCTATGCGATGATCCGGTGCGATGCGATGAGAGTGCGCCCTTGATGCGATGCGACGACGTGAAGATGATGCGTGCACACCCGACGGCCATGCGGCAAACTCTGTACTTTGGATCCGCGACAGGCCCTGCGACACGCCTCTCCGGTGATGCGACGGCAGGCAGCTGTGACGGCGACACGCTTCCCCGGTGATGAGACGGCGACCCTTGCGGTGGCGACACGCTTCTCCGGTGATGCGACGGCAGGCAGATGCGACGAAGACACGCTTCTCTGGTGATGCGGCGGCGGCCTCTGCGGCGGCGACACGCTTCTCCGGCGATGCGACGGCAGGCAGCTGCGACGAAGACACGCTTCTCCGGTGATGCGATGGCAGGCAACTGCGACGAAGACACGCTTCTCTGGTGATGCAGCGGCATCTGCGGCGGCGACACGCTTCTCCGGCGATGCGACGGCAACAGCTGCGATAGCGACACGCTTCTTCTCGTTGAGTCGCGCTTCCAGCTCCCAGCGACACGCAGGCTTCTGCAGACAGAATCCCCAGCAAGGGAATTCAGGAGGGAGCTGGTGGTGAAGTCTTGTAGCCCTGAGACTTCAGCAGGAGGCAAGCTCTAGTTCAAGCCCTTGAAGTCATATTCTGCAAGATGATGAAAGTTCTTTAAAAGTTCCTTCTCCTTTCCTTGGCAATGAAAACCACTGCAGGCCAACCCAGCAAACAGCACACTGGCAGAGGGGCAGTCCAAACTCCTGCAGCTTCCTTGGTTCTTCTCCTTGGCAAAGGTTCATCTTGTTGTTCGCAGAAGTGATCTAAAGGTCTGGGTCCCCCTTTTTATACCCATAAATCCTTTGTCTCTGAAGGCAGAGAGTGTCTGTACCTAGTCCAAACCAGTTCTGGGTGCATTCTGCCAGTGCACAACTTCTTCCTTTGTCAGTGTGGGCCAGGGTCATCAGACACCACAGGAGGTGGAGCCAGCATTGTGGAAGGCAGGCACAGCCCTATTCAGGCCCAGGTGCTACTCCTCCCACCACTCCTCATGCAGATAGGTCTATTCAGCCTAGTGCTGACTCACCCTGTCTCCAGGAGTCCCCCAGCCCCTGTCACTCACAAAACCAGACATACAATACACAAGCTAGCAGAGGCAGGCTGGATGGTTAGGCAAGAAAATACCTACTTTCTAAAAGTGGTATTTTCAAACACAGAATGTTAAAACCAACTTAACTAAAAGATGCAAAACGGAAACCTAGGCACACATGAATGTTAAGTTACCACAGTATGTAAAGTAAATACTACAATAAAATATACATAAAAACGGAAAGGAGATCTCTTCAAGGATGTCGATTAATGTTCAACCAGGCTGGTTTTTCTTCCTATTGCTGAAATTAAAAGAAAAAATTAAAAGGCTGAACATTAATCGACATCCTTAAGAGATCTCCTTTCCGTTTTTATGTATATTTTATTGTAGTATTTACTTACATACTGTGGTAACTTAACATTCATGTGTCCCTAGGTTTCCGTTTTGCTTGTTCAGTGAGGGTTTTTTTATCCACACACAATTGGGGGGTTACAGGGTTCATCCCCTCTCCTAGTTGCACCATGCGGATTATATTTTTAGTTTGAAATTTGTGCTTATATAGGGCAGAGCGCCTAAGATTTTTCCCTGATTACCAAAACCCTTCCTCTAGAATTGCATTAACTAAAAGATGTATTTTATCATTCTGAGTTAAGGCATACTAAATTCGTTTTTCTACCATGTTCCCTGGGTCAGTTAGGGTTATAAGATGTTATAACCAAACTGCCCATTCTGGCCTATGGGGACAGGTAGCCTTGCAATAGTGAAAAACGAAATTGGCTGTAATTCATGATCAGGACATGCCACACACATCAGGGCATGTCCTACCTTTTGCATAAAATGCACCCTGCCCTTGGGCCTACCTTAGGGGTGACTGATATGTAGAAAAGGGAAGGTTTAGGGACTGGTAAGTGGGTGCACTTGCCAAGTCGACATGGCAGTCCCAGACTGCACACAGGCTCTGCAATGGCAGGCCTGAGCTACACTTTACAAGCTGCTTCTGTGCGTGGCAGAACCAGTGCTGCAAGCCCACCAGCAGCATTTGATTTACAGGCCCTGGGCACCCACGGTGCACTATACTAGGGTCTGACAAGTAAATCAAATAATCCAATCATGGGGTCACTAATCCATACATCAATTTACAATAGGGAGAGCATATGCACTTTAGCACTGATCAGCAGTGGTAAAGTGCCCAGAGTCATAAAACCAACAAAAACAGGTCAGAGAAAATACAGGAGGAAGGCAAAAGTTCAGGGATGACCCTGCAAAAGGGCCAAGTCCAACACAACCCCCTTCCAGCCAAAACGCAGGGTAGACCAATCACTACCTTGATGGGCTTCCTGCTTTGGAGCGATAGAACATGGACCCTGGCCCGCAACAGCCGGGGCATACTCCAGTTCTACGCCAATCTGAGCCTATTTGGGTCCCTCTGTCCATACTCTCAGGTCCCACCAAGCTAACCCATGGGGAACCCTTCTCCGCACCTGTGGACACCATCTGTGCAGCACCTAACCTTAGCTTGCTCACAGGTGTGTCCCGACAGACAGCAAGCCACAGTGGCCACTGACAGTGGTCAGTGATGAGACCCAGGCCTTATGCCTCTCAGGGCTCTCAAACCTCTGTGGCGTCAGAGAGCGGGGGGCAGTAGTCCCAGGTGCTTGGCACCCTTTGTCCCCTCTCCCTCCTGTCAGGTCAGGTATGACATCCTGACACTGACCCACCAGCCCCGGGCCTGTACCTGGCGGCTGGACAGGAGACTGGGGTGGGCTTTCCCACACCCGGTCCTCCTCCTCCTCCTCGGGGCTCTGCACCCTCCCACTTGGAGTGGTACCCCCTTCCAGAATTGTCAGGGTGCCTGTGGCAGGTGTCCTGCACAATTTGCCCACCAGTTCAGGGGTTCTATCCTGCAACTGGGTGTCCAGGTCAGGGGGGACACCCCGAACCTGGCCCTCCAACCTAGGGTCTAGACCATCCAGTTGAACCGGGGTCAGAGGTGAGGACTCCCTCCCTTTGCACCCCCTTCCAGAGTGCTGTACCCTCCCACCTGGAGTGGTACCCCTAGAAGACCAACCGGTCAGGACACTGTTTACAGTTGTCCCTCCCTCCAGGTCAGACAACACCTGAACCTGGATTCCCAACCCAGGGACCAACCCCTGCGGTTGAACACTTGCCCGGCGCACCAGGACTTCATTGGGAGCACATATGCCCCCGAGGGTGACACACAACTCATGTGTCGTGTGACAGTCTGCCTGGCGCAGATCTTCCGACCCCTGTCCATCTGACAGTGCGTGAAGATCCCCCAGGACAGAAGTGGTGTCACCATGGTCATCCATTGGTGACTCAGCCCTTCTGGCTGGCCCCTGACCCACTGGTTCTTCCACTGGGGACTCTTTCCCCCTCTCACCCCTCAATCTGGACTTCTGCACCCTCCGCTTAGGAGTGGCACTGCCAGACACCAGAACTGATGGAGGCCTGCTTACAGACACTCCCAGTTCACCAGACACTAGGGGATCCCCCTTAATGGGCGGCCCATCAGGACAGACTAGGCTCCCTACCTGGCGTTCCCTTAAAGAACCATCCAGGCCCTGAGACTGAGGTTGGACACTATCAGGACGCATCCCAGTCTCACTCCTTCTTCTTGAAGACAAGACGTGAGGCCCTACACCCCTCCCACTACAACGGGACCTAGCTGGGCTACTCTGAACCACCTCCACCACTCTGGGTTGGAAGATACCCGAGTCACTCCCCTTAGGGTCAATCCCCAATGCCTCTTCAGACCCTCTGAAATCCACCAAAAGGTCTGTCTCCCTGGTGAGCCCCCTGGGGTCAGAGAACTCACTCTCCAACAGGTGTTGGCATAGCTCTGGAAAACAGGGACTTACAATATGTTCTCCCACAATTGGATCACGCAGCCCCCTACAAGGGTTAACCAAACTATCCTTCACCTCACCATCCAGTGCCTCGCACATGTACCCCACACCACTCTCCTGAGACTGGCAAGACAGTATCTGACTGTCTCTGTCATTCAACCCACACTCTTCTGGGCGGTCTTCACACACACACACCAGGATTTCAACCATGGGGGAACCCCTCTCCCTGCACCTCTCATCTAGAGTCAGTAGAGTGTCCCGCCCACCACTAGGACCATGAACCCCTGCGTCAGTTTCCCAATTCACCTCAGGGACACTGCGCACCACTGGAGCTACCTCACATCCTAGAACTTCCTGGTGTATGTTAACCCCCTCCAAGTCGGGCGCCACATCTCTAGGTGTGTGTGCACTACTCCCTTAGCACTAGGTAACATAATTTTGCTGCCACCATCTGAGCCGGATTCCACCTCCAACTCAGCCAAGCTCACTTTCTGAGCTACACACATTTCTTGTTGCTGGGCTGAGACACTTATGGCCTCAAGCCTCTCGAGCTCCAAATCAAGCTCCCTCATTCTCAACTCATGTTCCAATCTCATCCACTCTCTCTCCAAGGACAACCTGCTATTCTCTAGGTCCCTTTGACCCTCCATCTGGAGCCTGGCCATCTCCAGTTTGTGCACCCTATCTCTCTCCCTGTCTTCCAGCTCTCCTGGGGACGGGCCTTTGGAAGAGACGCTACTGCCAGGCGGGGACGGTACCCCTTCCCTGGCTGGAATCAATGGTATATTCAGCTGCCCTTCTGCATCCCCCACTGGCTCCACCACCAGTTCAGGGGTATTTCTTGCTTCCACCCAGGCCCTCAGCGCCTTTTGGTATTCATCCTTTTTGGCAAGGCCTTGGGTAGCAACTTAAAATTTTTGCAAAAGCGCTTTAGCTATTTCACATTGTAGGTTTCCAACCTCTCTTCCTCGAAATCTAGATTCATAGATGCAACAGATGCTGGTCGGCTCATGGTAGTAAGAATTGGCAGTTCTCAGAAAAAATAACAGTCCAAGGAGAAAAAAAATTCTACCAAAAAAGTATGTGGTTGCGTTTGGTCTGCACTCACTAGTAGTGTACACCAATCACTGTATATGAGTCACAAATGCAAGTCCAGAATCCTCACCGCTGACCACCAAAGTTAGAACTGGGGGTCTCTAGTTGGCAATGGTATACACCTTTGACCAAATACGGACACTTGCTTCTAGTCAGGGAAAGGGGATTACACTACTGGATAACCCCTGCTCACCCCCTTGGTAGCTTGGCACGAGCAGACCGGCTTATCTCAGAGGCAGTGTGTTAAGCATTTGTGAACACATACAGTAATACAGTGAAAACACTACAGATGGACACCACACAGGTTTTATAAAAATAAGTATTATTTATATAGACTTAACACAAGACCACAAACGACAAAAAACCACAATACTGTACTTAAAATAGCCTTAAGGATGGTAGAAGTAATTTAGTTCAAGTTGATGATAAATGCGACACGTTTCTCACAAAAGTACCTGGGATGCGTAACGCAAAACAAACAAAGGGTCCGCAGGGAGGGCAATGCGGTGAGCAGGCGCCTCGATGCGATGCGACGATCCGGTGCGATGCGATGAGTGCGCCCTTGATGCGATGCGATGACGTGAAGATGATGCGTGCATGCCCGACGGCCATGCGGCGAACTCTGTACTTTGGAGCCGCGACAGGCCCTGCGACCCGCCTCTCCAGTGATGCGATGCGACGAAGACACGCTTCTCCGGTGATGCGACGGCAGGCAGCTGCGACAAAGACACGCTTCTCTGGTGATGCGGCGGCGACACGCTTCTCCGGCGATGCGACGACAGGCGGCTGCGACGAAGACACGCTTCTCCGGTGATGCGACCGCAGGCAGCTGCGACGAAGACACGCTTCTCTGGTGATGCGGCGGCGGCCTCTGCGGCGGCGACATGCTTCTCCGGCGATGTGACGGCAACAGCGCGATAGCGACACGCTTCTTCTCGTTGAGTCGTGCTTCCAGCTCCCAGCGACACGCAGGCTTCTGCAGACAAAATCCCCAGCAAGGGAATTCAGGAGGGAGCTGGTGGTGAAGTCTTGTAGCCCTGAGACTTCAGCAGGAGGTAAGCTCTAGTTCAAGCCCTTGGAGTAATATTCTGCAAGATGATGAAAGTTCTTTAAAAGTTCCTTCTCCTTTCCTTGGCAATGAAGACCACTGCAGGCCAACCCAGCAAACAGCACACTGGCAGAGGGGCAGTCCAAACTCCTGCAGCTTCCTTGGTTCTTCTCCTTGGCAAAGGTTCGTCTTGTTGTTCCAGAAGTAATGTAAAGTCTTGGGGTCTGGGCCCCAATATTTATACCCAAAAAGTCTTTGTTCTCTGAAGGCAGAGAGTGTCTCTGCCTGACCAAAACCAGTTCTGTGCAGCTTCCTGGCAGGAGGTGGAGACAGCATTGTGTGAGAGCAGACCTGGCCCAGGTAGCTGAAAGGAAATCTCCTCTCCCTAATCTCTATTCTATGAGGTCTCAGGGGAGTGAAAGGAAATCCCCGCCCCCTACTCTCTATTCTATGAGGGCTCGGGTCAGTGAAAGGAAGTCTCCTACCCCCTACTCTCTATTCTATGTGGGTCCTATTCAGCCCAGCCCTGACCCATCAGACTGCTGGAGCCAAGACCCTCCTGCCACTCACAAACCAGACAGGCAATACACAACCTAGCAGAGGCAGCTGGATGGTTAGGCAAGAAAATACCTACTTTCTAAAAGTAGTATTTTTAAACACAGAATGTTAAAACCGACTTTACTAAAAGATGTATTTTATCATTCTGAGTTCAGGCATACTAAATTCGTTTTTCTACCATGTTCCCTGGGTCAATTGGGATTATAAGAAGTTATAATCAAACTGCCCATTCTGGCCTATGGGGACAGGTAGCCTTGCAATAGTGAAAAACGAAATTGGCTGTAATTCACTATCAGGACATGCCACACACACCAGGGCATGTCCTACCTTTTACTTACAATGCACCCTGCCCTTGGGCCTACCTTAGGGGTGGCTAACATGTAGAAAAGGGAAGGTTTAGGGACTGGTAAGTGGGTGCACTTACCAAGTTGACAGGGCAGTACTAGACTGCACACAGGCTCTGCAATGGCAGGCCTGAGACACACTTTACAAGCTGCTTCTGTGGGTGGCACAACCAGTGCTGCAAGTCCACCAGAAGCATTTGATTTACAGGCCCTGGGCACCCATGGTGCACTATACTAGGGTCTAACAAGTAAATCAAATAATCCAATCATGGAGTCACTAATCCATTACATCAATTTACGATAGGGAGAGCATATGCAATTTAGCACTGATCAGCAGTGGTAAAGTGCCCAGAGTCATAAAACCAACAAAAACAGGTCAGAGAAAACACAGGAGGAAGGCAAAAACAGTTCAGGGATGACCCTGCAAAAAGGGCCAAGTCCAACACATGTGATGAGGTGGCGCCCTGTGCCCATATTTAGTAGTGCATGTAGAGTGGGGTGTATCTGTGGTTCTTCGTCCGTCAGGTTCCACATTTTCCTACAGTCAGAAAGGAGCTGCCTGTGCAGGAGGAACTGCCCCGGGGGAGCCCGCTCCCCTCCGTCAGACTCTCAAAGAAGGCTAGTTGATCCTTCAGGGAATAGTGATTCTACTTCTGTGAGTTCATATTCTGTCCAGACCTGCACGTCCCGGGAAGTGTAATGGCCGCACCCCCTGGGGAGACCTGCCAGTGGCAGCAGTGGGGAATACGGCGGTGTGGCGCGGGAGAGGCGGTGTAGTCTTAGCATGCAGGACCTTGCTACTTTCACCAGGATGGGATGGGCTGGATTCGGTTTAGTGCCCGGAAGAAGAAGTCGTGTATCATAGGGATCGTCAGGGGCCCTGATTGTGTATCCGTCTCTTCTATTTGACGCCCGGCTGTCCAGCATGATAGCCACTGCAGTTGCGCTGCGAGGAAGTAAGCTTCAAAGGATGGGGCGCCTAATCCGCCCTGGTCCCGTGGGAGTTGCAATGTCGCCAGGGCTACCTTGCGGCGTCCTCTCCCCCAAATCAGTGATACCAGTGAGGAGTTTAACTCCTGGAAGAAGGCTTGTGAGGGGACCACTGGGACGTTCACGAAGTAATAGAGGAGGCGGGGTACCATCACCATCTCTGACAGGGCTACCTTCCCTATGGGGGCCAGGGGCAGTGTGCGCCAGAAATCAATTTGGGCTTTAATGCCTCTTAGGGCTCTGTAGTGGTTACCCTCGAGGAGATCACTCGGGGTATGGTAGAGCCTGATACCTAGGTACCTCGGGGCATCCCTGTTTCAAGCCAGCCTGACTGCCCCTGCCCGTATTTCCCGATGGGGAGCGTCCGGGTGGAGGGGGTAGATCATAGACTTTTCCCAATTCACGTTCAGTCCCGCTGCCCTCCCTAAATCGTCCAGCGTGGCCCAGAGCGGAGAGAGGTCCATTGTGACGTCCCTGATGTAGATTAGGAGGTCATCCGCGTACAGTGATACACTGTGGGTGCGGCCCTGCAGTGGTATTCCCCAGTGTTCGCCTCCCTCCCTGAGTCTGATCGCTTGTGGTTCCATTGCGAGGGCGAACAATAGGGGGGATAATGGACACCCATGACGCGTCCCACGGGTCACTTGGAGAGGGGGCGATATGTGTCGGCCTATGCGGACCCGAGTCGCGAGGTCAGTGTATAGCAGTTTGATATGCGCCATGAGATTGAGGCCGACTCCCAACCGTTGCAGGACCTCAAACAGGTACTGCCATGCTAGGGTGTCAAAGGCCTTCTCAAGCTCCAGCACTTAATACACTGCCTTCTTTTTGTAATTTAAGATGATAAAAGAACTGAATCTTACAAATAAGGCAGAATTATGTTTTCTGTAAATATGGAATATGAGGTGGCAGCTCTACACAGATACACACTATTTATTGTGATGTTTGTAAAGGGGCTAAAACATGATGGGTTTTTGTATATAATAAATGTGTGTACCTAGGAGTGAGATTCTGATGCTTTTGATGTTGTTTTGCAGCCCTGAAGGGGGTCTTGGTGAAACATGTGTTTGTTGCTTTGTGTGTTAATGTCAAACAAATGAATTATAATAAATTATTGTGGAAAATAACTGACAAAGTAAGAGATCCTGTTTGGAAACAATCTGCTTCCTCTCTTAGTTCCTCTCTTCATGGGGGAAGTGAACAATTTTAAATTTAGTTATATGGTCAATAATTATAAATCAATGATTGCTTATAAGGGGTTGCCTGTTATTAGATGTTAACAAATGTAATGTCCAGCAAATATCGGTTTGTTAAAAAAATATACAAACAGGAATAAAATATTGTTTATTGTTTTGGTAGCTATTGTTTATAACACATCCATGCAGCACATATCACATGATATTACAAGGTATGAATGGAGGTGCTGGGCAAGGAAATATATGAAATACAGAGAGTGGTGCACAATGACATGACATTCCAAACAGAGAGAGCAGGAGATGATTTCAGGTTAGTGAGAACAGATAGGGTAGTCAGAGTCCAGCAGATGTGCATGCTGTCATGCTCTGAGAGCAGCCGAGGGGCTTGAAGGAAGAGGCTATTAAAAGGACTGCCACACAAACAGGAACATTTTGGCTTGATAATTTTCTGTTTACAGGGACTGGTAACAAAGAGAAGCATAGAGTTATAAGATCTTAGATTCCTGGTTGGCTGTTATCCGACTGTTTGAGGAGAGTTTGGAAGGACCTTTGTCATGGATGATCTTGTGAACCAGAAAGCCTTGATACAGCAGGCAATCAGTAGCCAGTGGAAGGGTTTCAGAGTTATAGTGGGAAGGTCATAAGGGCCAAATCTGAGGATTAGATAAGAAGCCACATTCTTTATAGCTTCTAGTTTGGTTGTGGCAATATTTATCGGACAAATATAGTGGGTTTGGTGTTTTCAAGCCAGGAGAGAATGAGGCATCATTTAAATGAGGTACATACTTAGGAAAACAAGAAGAAGGGCTGTATTATGAGAGAGGTTCTGATGAGAATTGCATGCCTTAACCAAATGGTTAATTCATTGTTGTGGTCCAGCATGCCTTCGAGAATCGGATTTCTGAGGCTACGTCCAGTGGTTACAGGATAGGGTTTGGGTCTGAGAATGTTAGGCCACTTGAAAAGTAAAGTGGAGGGCCCATAGCATTGTTGGCATGGGATTGCCCCATAAACAGCTCAGTAGAGTGTACACACTTGCCCAGAGTTCACGCACATCATGTCTCTGTAGGGTTTTTTGTTTTTTTTGACTAAGCGAACATGACAATCGAGTGTTCATTGAAGGTTTTTAGTGCACTAGCTTGAGGTCCAGAGCAGGAATCTGTAGCCCAGAGTGGCACCTAAATTGCATCTCTCCTTTTTGTGATTGGCTATTGTCATCTCAACACGTTCAGAAGGACTGACAGTGGTGGCAGCATTTCATTATAGAGGAAGGCCAAGCCTTTTGACCCGTTACCTTTGTGGGAGAGATGCCAACAAGCTTAAAAGGTTTACTGGTTTCTATTAACTGGGTCCTTCACTCCAACTGTGGACACGATTCCGATCTCACTCGGAAAGCAAACCGAACTACTCGTGTCTGGAATGCTTTCCGTACGACTCGTGTCAGGGGAGTCCGACCGAACAAGTACGATGCATTTGAATGCATCCGGATACGATTCGGTTGGGCTCCCATTGACTTCAATGGGAGCCTGGGTACAGAACGTGTACACAGGCTCCCATTGACAAAAGGGGTGGTTGGGGATCATCGTGCACCCTGTGGCGGGCACCCCTTGGCGCCTGCCACACTGTGCATGGTCTGAAAGGGGGGACCCATGGGTACCCCCACAGGCAAGAGTCTGAGGGCCCCAGGTGAAGGGGGCCTGCTACGGGCCCCCAAAGACCGATTCCGGCAGCCTTTTCAAACCGGGCAAAAGGAATCGTAAAGGCTGTCCGAATCGTTCATGGTACTTGCCCACTTGAAAAACCTACTCCATAGAGCTGTACGATTTGGCTCCGGAGGGCTCTATCTCTCCATATGCCTTCCGGAAATGATTCGGTCAGCGCTAAGGGTTTCTAGGCATCGTACTTGGTCGTTCGGAAACAAGGGCTCCGGATCGGTTTAGGTAAAACCAAATCCGATTCAGAGCCCTTCCGACCGAGAATCGGAATTGGGCCCAGTGTTGGACATAGACAGAACGTTCCAGGCTTACTGCGCATGCATAAGGTAGGGTTAGCATGCAGTGTGTGTGTTGTGCTTTACTATTAGTTGACAGGAAATCATTTGAAATTGCTTTGCTAGAAATGTTGATAAAATTGAGACTGGAGGCGAGCCTGCTCAACTGTGATTTGGAGGATGGCCCTTAAACATTCACTGGGGCAACCGTTGAATCACGGTTAATTGAGTAATAACTCTCAAACTATAACCTTGTTAAACTTATATTTTTAACCATACCCCCGTACCCTACTAATAAAAGACTTTCTTTGGGTTATACTGTGAGGTATTTTTAACTCACTAGCTACCACTTATTTTTGGATCCCTGGCTTTATCTAGCTTCATTTTATCTAGGAACTCCCAGGGACCTTCTTCAGGTTGAGTCTGCCCTGGTGGTATCATTCTACCAGAGTGTGGATAGGCGCCGATGATAAAGCATGTTACGATAAGTGAGTGCGGCGTCTACGCCAACATCTTTGGATACCACAGGAAGATTAGTGAGCTTCAACCGGTACTCTTATTCTTCTCTTTTCTCTTCTCTTTTTTCTATAATTACTGACTGTCTGGCACGTGATAAGGGCTTGTAAATTACTTGGTTGGCATATGTTAAAGATTAGTTTGATTGGATCGGACTTTCTCATGCATTTTCTGACATAGCATCATGTACTGCTATTGATTAAAAAAAAACAGGTGTCTGTACTACTGTTAGCCCAATTGCATGAAAAGAGGGTTTGGGATGAGTCCCAGAAAACAACCATTGCAAATTATTTGATGATAAAAACAGGGGGTTAATCCAGACAGTTATCTGTGGAAACCGAGAAGGAACTGGGATCACTCTCTTTTATTTTACTCTGTTTTCCCATAGGGTACCAGCCGAATTTAGATATGAGAGCCTGCCCATGCAATAATGGTGCTAAACAATCAATGGTTCATTTAGTCTTTTTTTTGCAAATGTTATGAACTATATACTAAAGGTTTTCTGGTCCCTTTTATGAGACTAAGGAATTTAAGGCATTGCATTCTTCAGCAACTCTCAGACTAAGAGACTTGTATCGCTGTAAGCTGATTTCTTCGTGCTGCTGTAAGATCACGGGGCACTATGCACTTTATTTACTATGCACTTTATTTAAATTGTGATAATTGTGTTTAATCTGTATTTTGTGTGTTTTAACCTTTTAATGATTGTCAACTGTGGATGTATCTTACCACTTTTACATATTGTATGTGTGTGTATGTATTCTTTTATGGTTGTACTTTCAGCCAAATAAAGTTATTGAATTCATCCATCCATCCATTCATTCCCTGGTTCACTTCAAATGAGCCAGGCTCCAATGAACAGAGAGTTTGAGAAAAATTTTCTTTTGAAGTGCAGAGGCAACCCCGGCCCCCTTCCAGCTTTTCTTTTCTCCATAGGTGTAGAGGTGTGCAGCGGACAGCTTTGTTTAACACCGGCAAAGTCTCCCTTTTAGTGCATTATTTTTCATTCAGGGTCCAACCAACTCCTCCCTCCCTTCTTGCCAAATCTGCAGATCAAAAGGTAACGACTGGGCAGCTGGTGTGAAGGATACAAACTTCCCTGAAACCAGACATGACCTAAAACAAAGCAGGGCTCTGCCATTCACATTTTCTTCTGCCAGCCAGGGGTCAATTTTGGGTAGATTCCCCAGATCATTATGTAGCATACTATTTACCAGGAGGGTAGGACGCAGCAGTGTGCCTCAGTAACGTCTGCACAACAGACGTATTAGACTAGCTACGTCCTTGCCATGCCAGGGAAAGGCTAGGAGGCTCCTGAATTCTACTAGAAGTGCTGCTGGTCCCTGTACTCGGAGGAGAAAGCAAACTGTCATGGAAAGACGTTACCAGGACCTATCCCTGCAGGAGTAAAGCTGCCAGAAAAGCAAGGCCACAGCCCAGAGACCTGCAGTGGAAAGGAAACTGCGCAGAGGGATTTAAGACTGATCACAACATGAATGCTGCGAGGCTTGGGGGAGGATAAGCACTACAAGGAACTGCAGTGAGAATCCTCTCTGTAATGATGTGTGTGTAGTAGGGTGTGGGGAGAGAGTGGGCTCTCCTTTCAGACCTCTCTCTCAGATGACAGGTATACGTAGTGGGGTGTGTAGAGGGATTGGCCTCTCAGCTGAGACCTCTCTCTGTAATGATGGGTGTGTGCAGTAGGGTGTGGAGAGAGACTGGCCTTTCTTTTCAGACCTCTCTTTCAGATGACGGGTGCCCGTAGTAGGGTGTGTGGGAGAGCTTTAACTCTACTCAACTCTTCTCAAACCAGTGAGCATAAATTGTAGAGTCTGCTGAAAACCATCTCCAGTAAGTCTTCTTCATACAGTAACAAGTGAGCATAGCAGTGTATTCAAACATCACCTACTCCTTCCTACTTTTCGTGACACCGCCACTGTCTCACAAGATCGTAACATAACAAATAAAAGATTTAACATTCTAATCATCGCGAGTACTTATCTCTTACACAAGGACCACATTATGAATTCCTACTAATAGAGTGTATTGAGAACACATCTACTCCTTTTTACTATTCACCATCCCTCGAGATCGTAAAATTAGTTAAAAACAATATACATTTATTATCTTCACAGTAGTTATCCCTTAGACAATTCCTCTCTAAATCTAGGGGGACAGGATGTATGCCGGAACCAGGCAAGCCATTACCACACATGGCTTTACAACGCGGTCATTACAACTACCACAACACTACCAGGCAAGTCTTTATCACGAATATGCTTTTACCACGCATGCCTTTACAGCGAAATTTATAGTATGTATAGTAAAGGCATATGTGTGGTAAAAACTTACCAGGTAAGTATAACCCCAATTTAAGGTAGGTGGGGGGATGTGTGATTTTAGCCAAAGTCCGAGGTTTACAGGGCATTCTGGGTAACAAAACATAGCAGGATCCATGAAAGTCACACCACCCTGAATTCATGTGGGTACCTAGGTTTCAGAAAAGGTTTGCAGGTTCCCTGGTTGCCAGCTGAGTCAGAGCCCAAGCAGTGCAGCCATTCACCATAGCAAGTCAGAGGAAAATGGGATTTACTCCCCTCCCCCTTTGCCAGCACACATATCAAACTATGTCCAAAAGAATCCAAATTTCTCTTGCTTGCCATGGTGACGGGGCGCTCTAGGCCACCAGGAAAGAGAAAGGCTGTTGGGAGTTTAAGGGTGGGGGTTAGGCCTGATGCCAGGGCAGGCGACCTCCATTGCATACTTTTTTAAAAACAAAATTGGTCCTGGTGTTTAGTGGGCTATGTTTGGGGGGGGGGTAAAAAGACTGGAGCCTTTCTGGAATGGGGCACAAGTGTCCCACAACTTTTTTTTTTACCATTTGTCCCTGGTTTCTTGTGGGCATTCTTCTCCGCAGGGGATAGGTGATGGCAGAAAGACTGAGGGGCACATTCTGGGATACACCCCGATGCCTGGGTGGGCTGCTTCCACCCCCTTTTAAAATAATTTTTCATTGGTGTTTAGAGGGTTTTCTAGCACCCTCAATCTAGCCACAGGGAGTGCACAAAGACTATTCGACCCATTCAGGTGCAGGTCCTGGGCCAAAGCATGGGAAGACCAGGTGGTCTTGCCTGGGAGGCAAGACCACCTCCTGAGGATAGCTTGGGGGTAAAACCTCCAATCTACCCCCCCCCCGCCCCCCAGGGGGTTCTAAAGTCAGTTGTGACCATTCTGGGGTGAGGTCTTGACCCGATGCCTTGGCGGGCCACCTCTACCCTTCTTTTTTTCTATTGTGGCTGTTGTTACTGGTGCTTAATGAGTACTCCGCCCCCCACCCCGGGGGGGGCAGATGGGGTGCATACCCCCTGCCTTCCCTTGGGAACAGCAGAAGACTGTTCTTCCCTGGTGTGGAGTACTTGCTCAATGGCAGTTTCAAAATGGAGGCGCTCTCCCCACAAAAAGAAATGCCTACTGGGGTGGATCCTAAATTGAAGAACCAACAGGGAGAGAGAGTGCTTGAAAGGGAACATTGTTCCCTTTTCAGCAGTGCCTTTCCAGCAGAGATCGAAGCTCAGAGGGCAGAGTTATGTCCCCTGGCACCGATCAAAGTGAAAGCAGACCACACTTTTAGACGTGGCCTGCTTTCACTTTATTTGATGCAACAAGCAGCAGCTGTGAGTGCTGCACATCACATCAAACAAAACAAAAAATAAACTCAAGGTACAAGGAAAGCTCTTCACTTGTGGCCCGGGTTTTCTTTTCTGAAAAGTAAAAGCTTCTGGGCACCAGAAGCATTTTCTGCTTCGATGCCGTGGACGACCTTGTTGACATCTTCTGCACTGCAAAGGTAATGCGGTGGACATCAACTCTGAATCAATCAATAAGGGGCTTGTAAAGCACGGCTACTCACCCATGAGAGTCTCAAGGCGCTGGGGGTGGGGGAGCTGCTGGTCAGACTGGGAGGAGGATCATTTGAAGAGCCAGGTCTTGAAGTTCTTCCTGAATTGGGTCAGTGACCCTGATTGCATGAGGCGCAGGAGCAGGGAGTTCCATGTCTTGGCGGCGAGGTAGGAGAACGATCTTCCTCCGGTTCTGGTCTTGTGGATCCTGGGGATGGAGGCAAGAGCGAGTTGGGAGGATGGGAGTTGTCTGGTGGGTGCATGGAATGTGAGGCAGTGGTTCAGGTACGCTGAGACATTAAAGCAGTTAAGTTTCGGGGGAAATTGTGGAGTGAATTTCACCCTGCCGTCTTTTGAATTAGTCACTGTGTAAATATACATAAGAATGTTAAGGCTGAAAAGTCCCCTGCATGGCTCTGGGGAGGTTGCGCCTGTCCCTCTAATTCCCCAAATAAAGTTTGTTATTTTTTTGCTTGAGCACGTATAACAATTATACATGAGTGACAACGGTTCCCTGTGTCACACAATGCAAGCCAGAGTTGGGATTGTGGTAGACAGAGTCACACCATGTGCACCCTCCTTTGGTTTGAATGACGAACGTCAGCTCACTACACTGTAGAGGACGGACAGTGGTGGCTGCAACAGACCACAGGCCTTTGTACCCGACAACTGCTAGGGAGGGTTCCCTACTGGGCTTTTTCGTTTTTAAATTGCCCTTCCAGCCCCCTTCAACTGGGTCTTTCACTCTTTCCATTCGGGATATAAATGACGTCTGTGGGTGTAGCTTATGTATGTGGAGTAGATGAGCATTGAGTGTATGTGCTACATGCATCTGTCACCACTGAAAAACCCATATTGATTTCCTGCACTTGTGTTGAATTACAGGGCTTCTGCTGAAGTTCTTTGTAGTTGACCAAATTCTAGGGTGTGGAGTGTAAGAGACAGTTCTCTTGAAGTGTGGGGAAATCCCCTACCCCTTTCCTGCTCCACTGTTCAAAAGGGTTACAGCCAACATGTTGAGCCGTAGTTAATTGGATAAGCCTCTCATTTATGCCTTTGACTTAGTCTGCCCTGGAGAGGATTCACAACCCCACCCCACCTTCCTGTTGACATGGGAGACAGACTATGGCGATACCAGTCTGAGAGGAAGGCACAAAACATTCTGAAACTAGTACTAGTGGGGGACAAGTGGAATACACATACTCTGCAAACTTACTATAAGTGGAAAATACTAACAGTCATTGTGCCAAGAATTCTCTTCCAGAATCCAGGGTCCCACACCAGTATAACTAAGCAACTCTCCAGTGCTCCAGGAATTGGGAGCTGACTGTGAACTCCCCGCAACCTGGTTTACTAACAAGATCCAGGAAATTTGAAATTTGCCAAGAGGAGCTGCCTTCGACTAGCCTAGAGGGAAGGAGCAGTGTTGTAGGAGCCTGTATACAAAGATAAGGCCTGAAAAAGGGTGATTGCGAGGGTGGGGGTGGGAAAAGCAGAACATAGCACGCTGCAATTGATGGAAGGCTCTGCACTGCCATCCTGTGTGGTGAGGCCTTGAGACCCCAAGGCATGCCCAGAAATAAAGCTCCTAGTGAAGGCACTAATTGAGAATGCAACCTTCTTCTACTGTCTCCACATGAATGGACGAGGTGCCTGTGACTGAGTAGCACCAAAGAACCATGACTGAACTTCAAGGTAGTATTAACTGACGCCAAAGCGCCTAGAGAAATTTGGCGCAACACAGATCTCATACCACAATTAACTGTTTCAATGATAGCCATTCGGTCACTGCTGTGACATAGGGTGGGCTCTCTGCTTTCTTTGGGTGGTAGGTTTGAGTCACCAATACAGAAAAAAAGTACCTCTGAAGATCCGTCTGACCCAAGTATTATTGAAGGACCAAGCACGCGCTCCTGTGTGAGCACCGAACTGCCTCCTCAGCGACAGTGAAAACCTGTGCACAAGTGACTCTGGGGACAAAAGCAGAACCAACCAGGCTGGAGCTGAGGCAGTATAATTTGCCCAGGTGGGCTGCTCAGAGCCGCACACCACCAGGAGCTGCACCACTCCACACTCTGCCTGCAGAATGGGGCCAACACACTTCGTAGTCCAGGTACAGTGAAACAGTGGAGCATTGCAGGGAGGACCATTTATGCGCTACCAAGAGCCGGATCCTAACTAGATCTCTGGATGGTGTCGGCGGGAACGCGGAGGGGCATCAAGAGAAGCATAACCACCCATATCCCAACACGTTCCCCAGGTATTATCATTCTTTGTTGAAAACATATTGCCACCAAGCAGCATTTCCAAAGGACCCCCTCTTTACCACCATTTAAGAAGACCTTAACATCGCTGAAGGCATGGTCACAGCTGGAGTAGTAATTTGTAAATTTCAGTCCTGATTGTATAACATGCCCTCCCACAACACACCCCTAGTGACATTTGTACACTATAGTGTGCTGTTAGGCTGCCACTGGTGTCTGGACTTACACCGGACAGGTTTATTCAGTACTATAACACTCAATAGCACTGACCTTGTCTTGTCCTACCCAGCAGGAGCGATGGTCTGAGGATTAATCCGCCAATGCTCAACTGTGCTAACCCTGGTGAGTGTTTAAACAACCCACCGAGGGGAAAGGGGGGGAGAAAACAAGGTAAGTACGGGAAGAGAAACCACTAGAGTGTCCGCCCTCCAGGTGTCTTAATCTGTGTTGTGCCCGGGTGTGTGGACTGGTACTCTGGAGTTGCCAGATTCTTGGAAAATAGAGTATTTGTTAATCCGAACTGCACCGGATTGTGCTTGCAATAAGATTCTTCCTCATGATTCTGAGTAGCTGGTACTGTGGGACGATTGCAGTGTAGATTGCTAGGTTCTTTAGTTTTGTGGGGTACTAGGGCTAAGTATTATAGAGGAACCAACTCACTTGGGGCCATATGTATCAAGGTTAGGTTTTGCGATTCTCAAATAGCGAATTTTTGAGAATTGCTATTTGAGAATCGCAAAACGCTATGTATGTAGGATTTGCAATAAATTTTGCGAATCCTACATATTCCTTAATTGCGAATCGCAAATTGCGAATCGCAATTAAGGAATACCTCCCCATTTATTCCTATGGGCCTAGAAGCCCATAGGAATGAATGGGAAGACATTCTCAATTTGCGATTCCCAATTAGAGAATCGCAAATTGAGAATGCAATTTCAAGTGTGCCAGGGTGTCAAAAGGACACCCTGTTGCACCCCTGAAATGAGCATGTGTGCACATGTGGCGCACATACATGCCCTAAGGGCATGTGTGCGCGCCACGCCACTTTGAAAAATGCAAAAATGTGCATTTTTGAAAGAAATCGCAAATTACCACCAACCTGTAGTTGGTGGTAATTTGCGATTCCTTATGCCATATTGGCACAACTTGGGTGCTTCATACATTCCATTTAAGGAATCGCAATTTGTGATTCCTTAAATGCAGTCGCAAAATAAAGAATCGCAAATTTTGCGATTCCTTAATTTGCAAGACAGTTGTGCTTTTATACATAGCACTAGGCCAAATTGCGATCGCAAACGCTGAAATTCTGCGAATTTCAGCATTTGCGATCGCAATTCGCCTTGATACATATGGCCCTTGGTGGGATATGGGTAGGTTGTGGTTGGAAGCTCTTACTTCAAAGTTGAAGTCTAGGTTCACTGTTGTCATTCATACCTCATTCACACTATGGGCAATCACATTTGCACTAATCACTCATACATGGGTGCTGCCACCCACCACAGTCATACAGATACACTTGATAAAAGCAATGCTTGCAGTCTCACGTGGCTTTGGAACTACTTATCGGGTGGCTCCTTTTCGGGGGAAAAGGAGGGGTGGAACATGAGGCCCTCATGTGAGTGGGCATGTCTTGTGTGCATGTCTGCAATGTGAGTGGGTGTGTCTGTGGTGTGATTGGATGAGCTTGTGATGTGCATGTGTCTGGGTGTGTTTGTATTGGGAGTGCATGTACTGAATGTGTGGTGTAGAGCCCGTGTAATGAAAGTGTGTTTCTCCCTCCTGGCCACCACTGCTTTGGTCCAAAGGAGGCCATAGATGGCGGAACACGCTACGGGGGCCAGGTGGGTCCGGACAGTACTACCCCGCAAGAGTCGCTGTCTCGGCGATGGTTTAGACTTGGTTGGGTGAGTGTGATGGAATTTAGCAATTAACCGAGGGCATGAAGATGAGGCGGGTTCCCATGATCGCTCTACAGTTCCATACCCTTTCCAATCCACCAAATAATAAAGATGTCCCCGAGCGAGTTTGGAATCTAAGGCTTGTTTCACTTCATTTTCCGCTGGCCGTCAACAATGATCGGTGGTGAACGGGATTGCAGTCTCATTTTAGCATTCCATGGCTTTAACAGGAAGACGTGGAAAACTGGATGGACTCTCCTAGTCAGTGGAAGATCTAGTTTGACTGTGACAGGGTTAAGGATTTCTGTTATTATGACTGGCCCTACGAATCGTGGTTTTCAGTTTTTGGTTTCCTTATAGGTTAAGGTGTTTGGTTGCTAGTCATTATTCATCTCCTGTTTGATAGCTAGGATTGGTGGCGCGTTCCTTGTCAGCATAACTTTCGATAGTTTGCTGAGCTTCTGTTAAATGTTCTCTAGCATCTGTCAATTTTGTACGCAAAGAACAAGTTATTTACCTTCGATAACACTTTTTCTGGTGGATACAGTATCTACCTGTGGATTCCTCACCCGTTTAAATATCCCAATGCACTAGCATTCCATGGAAACTTTTCTCGACAGCTCCCTCCTGTAGACTAGGACGTCACAATGCCCATGGCTCCGCATGCGGCTCTGCATGAAGCCAATGGAGCCATAAGAGGCCCACGTTGGCGTGTTGATGTCAATTTCCACTCATTTATTTCGTGGCCTTGAGGCAAATGGGTGAAACCAATAACACAAATGCAAGAATATATTCTAAACTTTAAATCATTGGTGTGTGTGTGTGTGTGTGTGTGTGTGTGTGTGTGTGTGTGTGTGTGTGTGTGTGTGTGTGTGTGTAAAATGAAATACATACACAATATACAGAGTTCTTTTTGGTATAAGACAAGCAACGGGGAGGGGGGTGGGTCAGTGAGGAAACTGCAGGTAGATACTGTATCCACCAGAAAAAACATTATCGAAGGGAAGTAACTTGTTCTTCTAATGGATACACCTACCTGTGGATGTCTCACCTTTTGAAAAGAATCCTCAAGCAGCCCGGCACTGAGAGGGGGGTGCCGGTCTGTCTGCACCAAAAAATTCTTGTAAAAGAGAACAGGCAAAGTGACCGTCCCTCCTCACTTCAGAGTCTAAGCAATAGTACTTCGCAAAAGTGTGGAGGGAGGCCCAAGTTGCTGCTTTACAGATATCAACTACGGGAACACCTCTACCTAAAGCAGAAGTAGAAGCCTTCCCTCTAGTGGAATGAGCTCTAATACCATACGGAGGTTCTTTGTGAGCCATGCCATAGCATATCTTAATGCAAAGAATGATGCATCTAGATAATGTTCTTTGGTTTTAATGTTGCTACATCAAACCGTTTTGATGCTTTAGATGGAGTTGAATGACTGGATACAAGCTACATTGTTCCAGGGAGGCTGTATCTCTAATCTAAAAGGTACAGGAGCTATAGTGGGCACTAGGGGTGTCACTTCCGAGGGGATGAGCCATGAGGGGTTTATTACCTCAGTGGAGGGTGAAAGGGGATTTGCCGATCTGGCAGGTAGTGGCAAGGGAGAGGCCGGCACAATCCAGTATCCCAGCTCCAGAACACATGAGATCGGCTCCCCCCATGGTCACAGTGAAGGCCATGGAGAAATTGCCTGGGAAAGGTGTGCCTATAGACTTCGTAAGTTCGACAAGTAGGTCTGATGTTGCTGATAGCCATTTGAACATACATTCACAGGCAGTTCTGCCAGAAGGAAGCTGGGGTTCTAATGACATGAATGCTCATGCTGATGTGGAGAAAATGTGTTTCAAAGCTCCCTGTGACAACCCCAAGTTATTATCATGGAATATAGCTGGCCTAAACAGTAAACTTAACAATCTTGATTGGGCTACTTTCATTGATCAGCATAGCATCTGTTTATTCCAGGAAACAACAGGTGAGGTGGGAGGGGAAGGGAGAGAGGGTGGGATACAGAGGTTTCCTCTATACATATTCCATTTGCCCCATACTTGTGACCACTTTCTCGGACATCCCCTGGCTTCATATACAGTCTTCTCCCTCATCATGCACCAGTCCATGTCTTTCTTCCAGGCTCCCACCATTGGTGCCGTTGTTGCCCCTCACATTCTAGCAACATTCCGCTTGGCGACCATCAGTCCCAATGTTACCCATGTTTTTTCTTTACTGTTTAGGTCAGTGGGTTCCCAAATATTTAACAAGCATCTTTTGATTTCAAGTTCCAACCTCGACTCCAGAGCCTCCTCCATGTGAAGGTGTACCCCCCTCCATGTGAAGGTGTACCCCCTCCAGAACCCTTCGATGTGTGCACACTCCCATATTATATGTAGAAACGTGCCCTCTCGACCACACTGCCTCCCGCACCCAGGATCTTCCCTAAAGCCCATCTTAACCAGTGTTGGCCCGGTGAAATATATTCTGTGGAGTATTTTTAGCTGCACCAACCTGAGTCTGGAAGAGATCGCAACCTCTCTGGGAGAGGCCAGTGCTCCCTGCCATTCATCCTCATCCAGTTCCGATATAGCCCTTCCCCAATTCCTACGGAGTTGTGCAAGGGGGTCCGGAGCATGGTTGATTAACTTTTGGTAAGTTAGGGATATCACTTTTTTGGGCATATATCTGTCTAGGAGCCTATCTTCCAGTGGCGAGGCTTCGGGGGGGGGAGGGTCTACCCTCGGGATTTGCGCCTGTAGGGCGTGTCGCACCTGTAAGTATCTAAATCTTTCTGTGTCTGCCATCTCATATTCCTGTTGGAGGGAGGAGAAAGACACGACCTCCCCCCTTCTCCACAGGTCCCCCGCCTTAGATATCCCAATAATGTCCCAGCGATCAAAACCACTCATCTTTCTTAGCGTGCCCAATTGTTCCGAATCCCACATCGGGGTGGCCTGCGTGATTCTTTTTGCCCAGCCCAGACTCTTAGTGGCGGTGTGCCACACCTGGACAGAGTGTCCTGTGGGTCCAGTAAGTTGAAATTTTGTGGGTTTGGAGTAAATCGCCCCAGTGTAGTTCCCACCCGGTAGGAGCCATCTATCCATTCTGTAGCCTGGGTCATCCAGCTGCCGATATGTACAGTGATTGATGGCAGTTAAATGAGCTGCCCAGTAGTATTTTTTAATATCTGGGAGTCCTACTCCCCCGTCATAACACCCCCTCACCAATTTTGGAAACGATATTCGAGGTTGCCCCCCCCGCGCCCCCTGAGTAATTCTCTCTGCGCACTTTCTATGGCTTCAAAGTATGTCGCCGGTACAGGATTAGGGGAGTTTTGTAAAACATATAGGAAGCGTGGCAATGACATTTTAAATAGTGCGGCTCTGCCCAGCAGCGATAGGGGCAGGGCCCTCCAGTGCTCCACATCTCCTTTTAACCGTTGCAGCGGGGTTGGAGATTGCGCTCATAACTCACCCTGAGATCGGTGGTTATGTATATACCTAGGTATTTGAAGCCAAGTTCGGCTTCTTCCACTGGGCATCCCCTAGGTAGGGGAGGGAGACTTCCGTTCAATACATAGATCAGTGACTTGTTCCAATTAATAGTGTATGCCGAGTACTTGCCGAAATTTGTAAATATATTTAGGACCTTGTGCAGGGAGACCTTAGGCGACGCCAGGTACAACAAAATATCGTCCGCGTAAAGGGAAATGCAGTCCTCCGACCATCTCAAACCTCGTATGAAGGGGTCTTTACGGATCGATGCCGCGAGGGGCTCCAGAGTCAATGCGAAAAGCAGTGGGGACAGATGGCAGCCCTGTCTGGTCCCTCTTTTAAGGGTAAAAACTGCCGACTGTTTATTGTTTACGACTAACTGCGCCTGAGGGTCTGAGTATAGGAGTTTAATCCAGCTGGTAAAATTAGGGCCAAAGCCCAACCTTCCCAGGACTGCAAAAAGGTAGGGCCACTCTATTGTATCGAATGCCATAGTGGCATCCAAGGACACCACCACTGCATCTTCTCTTATTGTGTCTATGCGCCCCATTACCCCGTGCAATCTCCGCAGATTAAGTGTTGTGTTTCTGGAGGGCATAACCCTGACTGGTCAGGGTGGACCAGTTTAGTGATAACTTGAATCAAGCGAGTGGCCAACAGTTTTGCTAGTATTTTGGCCTCAGCGTTTAGCAACGAGATAGGTCTATATGAGGAACATTTATTTTTGGGCTTGCCTCTTGTGTAGGACTATCAGCTTGGCCGTTTTCTGGTCCTGGGGGAGCTTACCCACTTCACGGCTCTCCTCAAACATGTCTTTGAGATAGGGGGCGATTCTATCGGGCTTCAGTTTGTATAAATCGATTGGGAGACCATTTGGGCCCATAGCCTTTCCCGATTGTAGGCCCCCGATTGCCTGCACGACCTCATCGACTGTGATGTCGCTTTCTAGTAGAGTAGCGTCGTCTGTTGAAAGTGTCATGTCTGAAACTAGGGCCTTCGAGTCTTCCTCCTGGAGGGAGGTATAGGATTTATATATTGATCGATAGTGGTTAGCGAACTCGTCCGCTGTCTCCTGTGGGTCTATGATCTCCTCCCCAGTTTCTGCTACTAGTTCCGTGAAAGGCGGTTTGCGTATTCTCGTTTGTCTAGGCAGGCCAACAACTTCCCGGCTTTATCTCCCAGCTCGTATAGTCTGCCTGATTTATCCCTGCTTAATGTTTTGGCCATGTCAGTGTTCCTATATTCTTCCGTCTTTAGGTTTAATGTGTGCAACCGCTCGTCATCACCATTTTCCGTGGTTTCCCCCTCTAACTGCAGAATCTCTTCCTTCAGTCTGACTAGCTCTTTAATCTTTTCCTTGCGTGCCCCCGCTATCTGAGAGATCACCTGTCCGCGCACAACTGTTTTGAAGGCCTCCCAGAGTGTTTGGGCAGATGCCACTGATCCTTCATTCTCTTGAAAATATTGGTCTATTTCTTTTGAGATTTTTTCTTTCACAGCTGGGATGCGGAGGTGCCAGGGATTGATTGGTGCTATTCTACCCACTTGCTTTTCACCTATCGCCACACGGACCCATATCCGCGAATGATATGAAATGCCCGTGCCAGGTGTCGGATCTCTTTTATGCTTTCTGTTTGGGCCGCTGTAATGAGAAAATAGTCGATCCGAGAAAGACTGTTGTGCGCCTCAGATGAAATGTGAACTGTCTCTCTCTGCGGTGGTGTACGCGCCACGCGTCCACCAACCCCATTGCTTCCAGAAAGTTGGGGAGCCACAGTTGCGAGGGGCCTATGTCTCGGGGAGGATGTCGGTCGAGTCTTCCCGACATAACGGAATTGAAGTTACCTCCCACTAATAGCCGCCCCACAGGGAATGTTATCATAATATTACCCAGGTCTTTAAATGTCGACACTTGTAGTCCCGGGGGAACATATACTGCCACTATAGTGAGTGTTGCTCCCTCCCATTTCCCTGACACAGTGGCATATCTGCCCTTTGCATCTGTCCAAGTGTGTTCAATCGCCATAGGGAAGGACCACCTTGTCATAATGCCCACTCCCCTGGAACCCGTGGTGAAAAGTGAGTGCGTTACCAAATGGTATCCCCACCTGGCCAGTGCCTTACAAGTATTGCCAATTAGGTGCGTCACCTGGAGCAGGACTACCTCCGGGGACTGCCTTTTAATAAACTGCAAAACTATACTTCTCTTGAGCTTATACCCCCAGGCCGTTAACGTTCCAGGACAGGAGTTTAATACTTTTCTCCAGTGGTGAACCCATGTTTGTGATCAATGTTTTCCGCCGCCCACCCGTTACCTGTGTTGCCTGATGTCGCACTGTCATCTAACTTATAATTCAAAACGTACCACACCAAATAATCCCGCTTCCTGCTCCCCTGCACTCTGGGCGTAGAACTACCGATAACCCCAACTATGCAGAGTACCTTTCGCTCCAAAATTAGACTAAATGTAGAGTATGAGAGGGTGGATTAACATCTCCAATGCCTACCGTCTATGCACATTTTACCTACTAATCAGCTAGGTAATTTGAATTTATCAGTTGAGACACTTAGTATAAACTTGACGGTTTTGTCCGGCGACAGTGCTGTACCCAGTCGACCCCTGGGCGGGTGTGTTATTCCATTGTTCATTCTTCAATAGGGGTCGCACCAGTCATTCAGACAAGGCCGGTTGACTTGCCAGGGTTGGCTCCCTTCCTCTTCGGGCGTTGTTCTCTTTTGCTGGTCTCCATCCTTGCAGCCAATCTGCTGCCGCCTCTGGAGTGTCGAAGAACCAGGTTCTTCCGTCCGCCTCGATTTGGAGTTTTGCGCGAAACAGCATCGAATACTGAAGGCCCTTTTCTCCAAGTTGTTTCTTGATACCCAGGAAGGAACGTCTTTGTTGCTGAACATTTATCGTAAAGTTCGGGAAGAATGTTATTTCACTGTTTTCATACTTGACTGGGGGGGCCGAATGGGCGGTTTGTAGTATAATGTCTCAGTCTCTAAAGTAAAGGAGTTTTGCCAACATTGGTCGTGGGGGCGCCCCCGGCCTCGGTCTTCCTCCAAAAATCCTGTGTGCTCTTTCGGCTGTGAAAAATTGACAGGCCCTTGGGCTGCAAATCATTAATGATTAGGTCTTTCACAAAGAGGTCTGCTGCAGGGCCTTCCGCTTTTTCGGGTACTCCGATAATTCTCACATTATTTCTTCGTGATCGGCCTTCATAATCATCCAGCTTATCTTCTGTCTGTTTTCTAAAGGCTTGAAGATCTTTAATTTCTTGCTGCATTTGCTTGGTGTCCCGTTTTAGCTCCGTTGTGACCGTTTCCAGGTCTTGACTTTTTTGCCCATTTTCTGTAGGTCTGCTCTGATCAACGTGACCTCAGTCGTGATTGAGTCCATTCTTTGCTCCAGCGAAGTGCGCACGCCCGAAATGGCGTCCATTATATCTTTCAAAGTCGGGTCGTTATTTTCTAGCCCCGGCCCAGCTGTCGCACTTCCTTGGTTTGCAGTTTCTGAGTCGGTTGATCTCTGGGTTGCGAATTTGTCCAGTTTCATCTGGAGCGTACTTTCTGGGCCCTTGGCTCCGGACATCACCACCGCTGTTTTTGTACTGCGTGAGAGCCCACCTTTTCCTGTCAGTTCCTGGATTGCAGTACTTCACCTGGTCCACCTGAGGCCTCCCCCGAGAGTCCGATTGTGTGATATTTGATGGCCACCCGGGTCTCCCGCCCGACCCTACTGCTCGCGCCTTATCTGTGATGCCGATTTTTGGGTGGTTCGGACCTTTACGTGGGCTTTTAGTTTTTTCCACACCTTCGGGCCCCCTGCTGCACTCGCCAATCAATTTTCGCGGCGGGCCATTCACGGGCTGTTCGGCGATGGAACCGACCCTCAAGTCCACACGGCCTCAGTTCTTCTGGTACTTTGTATGGTATTCTCTGGGGTACCAGTGCTTTCCACCCTGTGGTATTGGTTGCAGCTCCTGGACTCTCTGCGGCATCTGTCTCTCCTTCACTAATATTAAAGAGACTGTTTTTTCCCTTGTCGTCTCTGAGGCAAATCAGAATTTATTTGACTCTGCCACCCGGCTAAACTATGCC
Source organism: Calotriton arnoldi (assembly GCA_963921515.1). Classification (NCBI taxonomy): domain Eukaryota; kingdom Metazoa; phylum Chordata; class Amphibia; order Caudata; family Salamandridae; genus Calotriton; species Calotriton arnoldi. Next base: position 1,918,738 of record CAWUFW010001727.1, read on the forward strand.
CCATCTGTCTTAATTGCTTTCCCAAGGGGGGTTATTTGGGGTCCTTGATTGCCTCCGTGGTGTTTTTGTATGTTTGGCAGGGGGAGATACTCTTGCTTTATTCCTAGGGGCACGCCCAATCAAAATGGCGGGCCCCCTGCCTCTGAACTCCAGTGTGCGCACCACTCCTCGGTTTCTTTCTCCCCGCCAAGTGCTATTTCTGCCTTCCCCACTCATGTCCCTTTTTATTAGACTGAGCTGAAGACCGGGCCCGTGTGCTACGTCCCGTCCCCAATGGCGTATTGCACCTGCTTTACTGGAACTGTCTTTTCCCCCGACCTGGGAATGCGTCCGCTCACTTCCCTGAGCCGCGTTGTGGGGTTTGTCATTGCGCCCGGTCCTGCGTGCTCTCCGAGGCCGGCTTCAGTTCACAGCCACACCCAGGGCTGCCCACACTCGAACCCGCAGCTCCAGGATTCCGCCAGGCCGCGACTTTCTTTTCCTCCTCGCTCCGCCGTGGATGCTCCTTTCAGTGCCGATTTTACGTCGCCAGTGCCTCTGGTGCTCTTGTTTGTACTGCTGATTTCGTGGTCGGATATGTGTGCTGGATTTCAGGGTAGGGACCGGGGATTCAAGGAGCTACCCTAGTATGCGGCCATTGCGGTCGGCGCTTAAGCCACACCCCTCGGCTATGTACATTTTAGCAAAGGAGCAGCCTCAAATGGTAGGGGAAGACCATCAGGAGGGCTGACCACCTGGGTTTGTTCCAACGTATAAGGGGAACTCAAAGAGGTTCTAGTGCCCTCACCCGACAGTATGTGTGTCCATCAGTAACCTGGCTGGTGTTGTGTACATATATAATGTCTACCTTAGACCAGGAGGTTCAGCCTACAAATTGCATACTTTGGAGCTGTTACTCTCCCATATGATTGCTGCATAGCTGGTGGCGATTTTAATTGCCAGTTTGAACCATTGTGTGATGAAGGTGGAGCTGGCTCATATGAAGGAGACATTGTCTGGGGCATCCCTAGGTTGTCCCTGGAGCCTATTAAGAAATGGACATCACTAGCTCTCCAAATTAATGCTCTGACATTAAACGTAGCCCTTTGAGCAGTGATTGGGAGATCCCTCTCAGACAATATGGGGAAACACACTTTCAATAGACCATTCAGTACTAGTCTTATTTACTATATTCTAATAGATCTACAATTATAGTCTTCCCTCATTGACTTTATGGTGATAGATCGGTTAGAGAGCGACCATAATGCCCTTTCACTAGAAATTGATCTCACAATATTAGGCCTGAAGTCTGTCCAAGAGGACAGTATTGATTTGAATATAGTTGTATCTAGTAATATGCGCAGAGTGAAATGGGCACTTATGAAGGACTCGGAGGTACAGTTGGGTAAAACGTATTCCTGAGTAGCTACAAACTTGCATGAGATACTTAACTTGGGATGGGCTATCTCCCATATATATAACAAGTTGCTTAATGATTTGAGGGCTTTATTTTTTTTTTTAGTATCTAGGAAATCCTGCAAACCTGCACCTTCACAGTTGTGGTATAACGTGGAGTGTAAAAATGCCAGACATACCTTAGTTCTAGCCATTAAGAATCAGGAACGGAGGGAAATTAAAATCCTGAGGGCTGCATACAAACTTACCATTAGAATGGCTAGAGAGGTTTGGGAAATGGAACGTTGGAAGCTTATGTTAACGGCAGTTATTGATAAAGACCAGCGCAGCTTCTGGAATTTGGTTTCGTTGGGCAGTAAAGATGGATGTGGTCCACCTATGTCCAATATCTCCGTTACAGACTGGGTAACACATTTTATACGCCAATTACTAGGCCTATCTAGTAGTACACCGCTAGTCCCCCTGAGATTTGATTTGGGATTAAGGCCCATCTCAGAGGAAGTTGGTCTTATACCCATTCTTTACTGGTGACGGATCTGGGCAACGCCTACACTTTCATTCTATTTGGATGGCCTTAAGGATGTGCTGGGGATTCCAGGGACAAGTAATATCCCCATGGTTCAAAGACACTCTAGGTAAGATTGAATGTAGAGATCTGTGGAATGTATGCGAGGATGTCCCAGCTACCAGTAAATGCTTGATTAAAGCAAGTTACCGCCAGTTTAAACTGGGCCAGATTTTGTCAGCTTTTAAAATAGATACTATGACTGACCAATTTCTGCAAGTTAAACTCTCGTATAGCTTCAAAGAATTTCTAGATGCTATAGAGCCCCCATTAGGGGGAACACAATTGTGTCAAACCCCAATTCAGGAATCAGCGAGAAAGTATCGTAGAAATTTACATTGGCTCCCGATTGAGGCGAGAGTCAAATTTAAAGCACTTTGCCTAACACACAGAGCCATAAATAATAAGGGGCCTGGTAAGATCAGAAATCTGGTAGGCTTATACCTCCCCAATAGATGCCTGAGGTCAGGCACCGAGCGCCTGTTAAAAACTACCAGTATAAAAAGGGCCAGATGGGGTGGCAGAGCCTTTTCCCACCTGGCTCCCAAGCTATGGAATTCACTTCTGTGGGAGGTCAGATTCATAGCTTCAGAAGCGACCTTCGGGAAAAAACTGAAAACATGGCTGTTCCATTAGTTTTGTTAATCTCCGCTCCTCTCGCTTTTTCCGTGTTGTATGCCTCGCGCTGTGAAGCCTTTGGGCAGCCATGCACTCTACAAATCTCCTATAACGTAACATTAGCTCGCAGACTGTACTGGCAATTTGGCATGGAACCCTACAAATAGCTACATATACCAGTAAATAGTCTCAAAACATTCATCCCTCAGATTGCCACTGTCCGTCCTGTGGAGCTGAGAAGGAAACTATAGCGCACGTGTTCTTTTTCTGCCCAACCTATTCCCTATCTAGGAAGAAGTGGCTTAAAATTTGCCGGGCCATGGGCACAAGATCTTATTCTAATGCATTCTGAATATTGAAAAATTATGTAAGTTCGCTAACTGTATATGCATTAACTCGGTTTTTATTGAGAATATGGAGAGTAAGGCAGCGGTGTTTGCAAGATAGGACAATATTAGTCCATAGTGTATAGGTTTTATACCTAAGACTTTTAAAAATAGAATGTGCTAGTCGCTGTATCTATTATTTTAGACCTGTTCCTTTTGTCCACAGATATTAGCTAATTAATTAATGTGACTGGTATTAATGTATGTGGCTTAATACACTATCCTTTCTCCTAATTTTATATTTTTATCTTTTATATACGAGTGTTTTATTGTGATTTTTATTGTGTACTTTTATGGCTTAAGTATTTGCTGAATAAAGTTATCAATGATGATGATCATGTTCATTTATGGACAGCTTTTCCTCTCATCTTGCCCACATAGCCAACAAACAGCTGATCATCCAGTCGGAGAGCATGTGTCCTGCCCACGTAAAAGCTAACTGCCCTTTTAGGGTCCAAACAATAAAGCCTTTCCTCCTCTTTAGATGGATGTGGAGGAGGATAGAAAGTAGGAGGGTGATAGACTGACTCAAGTAGAAGGGAGTAACCACCTTTGGCGGGAAAGCAGCCCTGGTTCTTAAAACCAGCTTATCCGCATAGGAAGCCGTGACGGGGGCTTCATACTATGGGCCTGCAACTCACTAACTAGTCTAGCAGAGGTTATAGCAACTAGAAAAATTGTTTAAAAAAGTAAGTAGCCTTACAGGACAACTATGTAAAGGTTCAAATGGAGAACACATAAGTTGAGTAGCAAATTAAAATCCCACTGAGGCATGTTAAACAGGGTGTGGGGGTATTTGTTAATAAGTCCCTTAATAAACCTTAACACTATAGGGGACTTAAACACAGAAGGTTGATCAGGTACACAAAGGAATGCCGAAAGGGCAGACAAATAGCCCTCAACTATTGCAACTACACAGCCTGTCTGGGCCAAGGACAGTGCAAAATGTAAAATATTAGACAAATGGGCCTTTAAGAGGTCTATAGAATTCTCCCCACACCACTTTACAAACAGCCCATCTGCCAGCATAAACCGACTTGGTGGGGTGTCTTCTGGCTGATAAAAGAACATCCACCACATCAGGGTGGGGTGAGAAAGAACTCAGATTACCCCGTTCAATCTCCAGGCATGTAGGTGCAGGCACTGGAGTTGGGGGTGTAGAACCTGTCCCCGCTACCTTCAGAGGAGGTCTGCCCTGTGAGGAAGGCAGAGTGGAGGGAACAGTGAGGTGAAGGTCTGTGTACCACACCCTTTGCGGCCAGTCTGGGGCTATTAATATGACTTGGGTCCGGTCTTGTTGAATCTTCCTCAGAACTCGAGGAATCAAGGGTATGGGGGAAATACATAAAACAGCTGGGAGCCCCAGTCCAATTGAAACACGCCCCCCAATGCTCCCTGCATCGAATACTGGAGGCTGCAGAATGATGGGTAGTGCGTGTTCTCGTGAGTGGCAAACAGGTCTGCCTGAGGGGTCCCCCATAGCCAGAAAATGTGAAGAACCACTGCCGGATGGAGAAGCCACTCGTGACTGGCTGACAAAAATGCAGACAGTCTCCGCACACACGTTTAGAACTCCGGCCATGTGATTTGCTATGATACAAATCGGATGATCCTGAGCTCAAGACCAGAGTCGTAGAGCTTTTTGGCATAGAAGATATGACCCTACTACTCCCTGTTGGTTTATGTACCACATTGTGGTAGGACCGTCTGTTAAGACCTGCACTGACTGACCGCAAAGGGAAGGGAAGAAGGTCTTGAGAGCCAGACATATCATCTGCAATTCCAATAGATTGATGTGAAACAATTGTTCCTCTAGAGACCAAAGTCTGTTCTCCAGACCCCTCAGATGAGCTCCACACCCTAGAGTGGAGGCATCCCTTATTACTGTGGCCATCGGAGTTGGAGGGTAAAACAGCTTCCCTTGAGACAGAATGCTGAACACATCCCACCATCGAAGATCTGCTGCATTGTCTCAGGAGATCCTGACCAACTCTTAGAGATCCCCGTTGATGCAGAAACCACTGCCTGCGGAGGCACCACTGGAGGGCCCTCATGTGCCAGCCTGCATGGGTGACCAATAGAATGCAGTAGGCTATCAGACCTAGCAGGCGCAAGACTTTTAGGACTGGAACCATAGGTCCATTCTAAAACATTGGAATCATAGCCAGAATGCCCAGAATCCTCTGAGGAGGGTAGGCTTGATTCACCTTAGTGTCCAGTACTGCCCCTATGAACAGGGTATGCTGAGAGGGCTCAATGTGGGACTTGGGCTTGTTGATGGAAAAGCCCTGGTTGAACAACTGAGTTGTCAACTGTAAGGGATGCATCACCAACTCCGAAGACTTGGCTTTGATCAGCCACTATGTCCAGTTGAGGGAATACAGGTATTCCACACCTTCTGAGATGTGCTGCAACCACCGCCATCACCTTCATGAAGACTCGAGGTGCGGAAGTAAGACCAAACGGAAAGACCGCTGACTGGTTATGTTGAGACCTCACTGTGAAGCAGAGATACTTCCTGTGCGATTGCAGAATGAGGATATGAAAATACACAATCTTCAAATCGATCGAGACCATCCAGTCCTGTTTCTCCAGTGCAAGACGCACCTGTGTCAGGGTTAGCATTTTGAACTTGTCCTGCTTGAGGAACCAGTTCAAAATCCTGAGATCTAGGATCGGCCACAAATGACCGTCCTTTTTGGGAATCAGGTAATACCAGAAATAGCATCCCTGAACCCGTTCCTGCTCTGGAACCAACTCTACTGCACACTTTTGAAGTAGAGATTGCACCTCCTGTTGAGGAGTAGAAGATGGTCTTCTGAACACAACCCTTGTTGTGGACGAAAGGGTGGGGGAAACTCTTGGAAGGGTAGGGTGTACCCATTTTCTACAATATTTAAAAGTCCACTGATCCAATGTTATGGATCTCCATTGTGGTAGAAATTGGGACACGTCCTCCCACCGATAAAGTATGCTCCAAGATGGCAAAACTAGGGCGGTTTTCCAGTGAGCTTGGCAGAGGGAGGAGGAGGAGGAGGAGAACTGGCTCCTCGTTGTTTACCTCTGCCCCACCCTCTATAACTCCTTTTGAGGGGTTTGGACGGATGCTGTTGCTGGTAGTGTGGTCTTCCTCGAAAGAAGAAGTTCCTGCCAAACCCACGGAACCTTCTAAACTGTCTGTAATCTTTGGGCTGCAATTGAAGGCCCAAAGATCTTGCTGTCACCTTGTTATCCTTGAACCTCTCCAAGGCAGAATCGAGTTTGGCGCCAAACAGTCTCGACCCATCGAAAGGCAAATCCATCCAGGTATTTTGTACGTCCGGCGAGAACCCAGACCCTCTCAGCCATGCGTGCCTCCTTGTAGTGGCTGATGTTCCCATCGCTCCTGCAACCGAATCAATCATATCCAGGCCCAACTGAATGACTTGTCAAGCAGAAGCCTGGCCGTCATTCAGCAAAACGGAAAAGTGACCTTGAACATTCTCAGGTAATTTCATAATCACCGTTTTAGCAGAGTCCATCAAAGCATGAATGTACCGTCCCAACAAACAAGTTGCGTTGGTTGACTTCAAACCCATGCTACCAGAAGAAAACACCTTTTTCGCCACCGGTTCCATCTTTTTTGACTCCTATCTTCTGGGGATGTCGGAAAAGACCCAGGAGTTAACCTGGATGAACAGGAAGCTTCTACCACCAAACTCTCTGATGAAGGATCAGTGGATACAAACAGAGGATCTCCTGGAGTAGGCTTATATTGCCTCGCAATTGGTCTTGATACTGCAGAGGATGACATAGGTTTCTCCCAAATTCCATTAAAAGGTAATAAATGCTCTGATGTGGAAGAAGTAGAATGCAACACTTCTGTAAGCAAATTAGACTGGAGTTCAGTTGATGGAAGAGGTATTTCCAACATATCAGCCGCCTTCCTAATCACTAAATGGTATGATGTAACCTTCGGTGGAGGAATACCTTTTGAAGACAACAATTCCCATTCTGGGAGTGTCCAACCCACTTGCCGCTTCTAAACCTTCGCATTTTGGATCCAGTGACACGATTTCTCCCTCTTCCAGTTCTTTCTGCAGAAGAATACTGTTCCTCTTCAAGAAGCTTATGAACTTCCCTTTGGGATCTATGTCTATGAAGCCAGTACCTGCGCCTGTATAGAAGAGGCTAACAGAACTGGAGTCGAGTGATGTGATGCTGGAGTTAATCCAGCCGGCGTCGGAGAGGGCGCAACTGGTGCCAGTGACTCCCGCTGAACGTCCGAGTGGCGAAAGAGTCACCTTCCTCGGCGCTGGAGGAAGCGAGGATACCTGGGCCATTGGCATAAATGGCAGGAAAGGCACCTGCTGATATTGTGGCAAGAAACCTCCCAACAAGGAAGATAGCAGACCCATGGGGTCCACAGGCTCACCAGATGGAGTCATTGCCCTGCTCAAAATGCTGTACATAGCATTCAGAAAATTCAAAGGGTCGGACCCTGGAACCGGAAAAGTCAGATACTCCTGCCCCGGTTGAGGAGGTGGAGGTGGAGCAGCAGGAGGAGGGACTGGATATACCTCCGGCTCAGGTCGTTGGCAGGCTTGGATTCGAAGGCGACGCTGGAAAGGCTACTGGGAATGGGGACGGAGTTGATCTTCTTGTGACTTCAGAAGAGGATACACCAACCTTGGAGACTCATCCCTCGAAGATCGATGTCAGGAACCATGTTGCCGCTTCTTATGTTTCGCCTTCGATGACCTTGAGGAATGGGTTGTCGGCGACTCAGAGTGAAGACGAGACTTTTGACGTCCTCTTTTCTCCTTTCTTGCCAGGCCATTAAGAGTTTTGCTTCTCTCTCCTTCAGTGCTTTGGGGTTCATCTTTTAACATGATGAACAGGCATCGGCGTTGTGGTCTGAACTTAGACACCAAAGACAGTCTTCATGAGGATCAGTGATTGACATTTGACCCTCACATTCCCTGCACAGCTTGAAACCAGATTTCCTTGGTGGAGACATTTTTCCTGCAACAACTTTGCAATGTCCAGAAAAAATTAAACAAGCATTGGCATAGCCAATAGGTCTCGCTTATAAGTATTTAGTTATGCAGCACAATATCCTTGGTGCAACAACATCAACTGTTGCATGGCTAAACACTTACAAGGTTCCAAAGGTGAGACCTATTGGCTATGCCAATGCTTGTTTAGGACTTGTGCCCTACTAAAGGGGGACAGAAGGTGGAGGTGAAAGATCGGAAAACAGTGACGTATGAAGAAAGCAGTGATGCAAAAGAACCTACCCAGAGTCAGAGGCAGGGAGTGTCTGGTGGTGGGTAAACGAGATAGGAGGTGGAATCAAGAGTACGCAGCGTTGGTATTTGGCAACGCGACCTTCTACAGAGTTGACAGTGGACTTCTGAGCAAACCTTTGGGGCCCTGAACTTATTCTTCAAGTCCTGTCAGGATGAAAAGTGCAGCAGCATTGAAAATGGCCAAGAAGGTATCGGGGATAGAAGCTGTGACGTGCGTTGTGCAAACTGCAGATGGTCGCAGCGCCAAGTTCTGAAGGTGGGGCAGGGTGTGGTGTCATCGGTACACAGAGTGAGTGGCACAGGGCTTGAAGGGCGGAGGTGCAGAGAATGACCCAGCACCGAGGGTAGCAGTGTACTGGCTGGCACAGGGAAGGAAGGCAGAAGTAAGGCAGGAGGCACGGAGGGCAACAGAAACAAAAAAAAAGCTAGGGCCGCGGGGGTGGTTCAGGACATGTGGGTGGGGGGAGGGGGAGGGGGGGCAGCAGTTCAGGGAGTGGCAGAGCTCACACATTGCACAGTTCAGAGGTTGGCGCCAGGCACCGAAGGACAGCGGTGCTGTGGCTCGCGGGCTGTGCCCCGTCACACTATCTGTGCGAGCGCTCTCTGCAGAGCCCTCCCTATCAGGGACTCGCAGCCAAGGAGGGCCTGTGAGCTGCCAAGGGCTGGGCGCGGCCTCGAACACCGGCCACTCCAGGGCCTAGGAGATAAGTGTACCATAGTAAATTAGGAGAGACGGGTAGAGGGCGGGGCGAGACCGAGGAGGAGAGGGAGACTAGGAAGAGAGAGAGAAGAATGAGACGAGGGGGGAGGTGGGAGGGAGTGAGAGGCATGGGGAGAGCAGAGACAGGTAGATTGGAAAGATGAGGAAAGAAGAGACGAAGATAACTAGGGTCGCGGATCATAGAGAGGGAGGTAGAGGTGGCCAGACAGAGGGAGAAAAAGAAGAAAGGAAGAGACACCGGGGGCAGATGGATATATATATATATATATATATATATATATATATATATATATATATATATATAGAGGAAGGGACAGCAGAGCTAGCCTAGAGCCAGGTGGAGAGGCACTGGAGGAGAGAAGAGAGGCTGGAAGAGAGTGGGAGGCACAACGGGTGTAATAATGGCATAGACAGGGTGCTAAAGGCCTAATGTGAGCAAGGAAAAATACCTCCCTTCCTCTGACACAGTTGGGAAATACAGCTATAATTTAGGAGCACTGGACCCCTCACACTCGGGGGGGGGGGGGCGTGTGTCTGCTGCATAGCTGCCAAGTTCCCCCAGGTCCATGTGTGAAGTGTGCTCCAGTCCAAGTTTTTTTCTTTGAATTCTGTTTTATAAAAAAATAAACTAGACTACAAGTCCGAGAATTTAAAGAAAAAGCCCTGTACTGGAGTAGCACATCACACATGGACCTGGAAATCTTGGCAGTGCTGCTGCTGCATTATTGATAACTGCGCTGCTAGGGTGTAATATTTAGAGGATAAGGGGGGTGGGGGAGACAGGGAAAGCAGAAAGTTGGGTGGGGAAGTAAAAGAGGTGTAAGAAGAAGAATCAGGTACAAGTGGATAGAGGTTATGAATAGGGAGAGGAAAAGACAAATAAGCACTGGTGAAGTTGACAGGTCTGGTTTTAATGTGCCAACACGTGAAGACAGCATTTCTGCATGCATGTTTGCATTTATTAGCCTATTAAATCCAGACCTATATGCTTTGATTTTTTTTTTTACATTAAAATAGAGATCGAAAAACAATTTCTAAGAGACATATGGAGAAAACAACAGGAACTTTCATTGAGGTGAAAAATGTATGAGAAATAAACATTAGTGGAAAGTTGAGGAAAGATATAGAGGGGAAAGAACAATGGGAAGATAGACAGGAAAAACATGCATGTGAGGCCTTAAATATTTAAAAAGAGCCTGTGTCATTGAAAAAGTTTGAATCAAAGGGACATCATTGGGCCTGACTGAAAGTTAAATAAAGATCTCAGCTCAGCCCAATTCATCGAAATATCGGCGGGGGAGGAGGGAGGGAAATGGGGGAGGGGTATTCTTAAGACTTTCGCGTTCATGAAGGCTGTAAACGGCGCGCACAGGGCTACGCCATCGGAACAAGCATTGGCCGCGCGGCCGCTGAACTGACACGGCCGCGCGGCCGTGAAAGTGAAAGTAATCGTGAGTAGCGGGTTTTGGAAGTGCAAACAGTGGCTTTTGCTGGCAACCAGCTTGCGTTCACGCGAGCGTCCAGATGGCGAGGGAAGCCATATGGCGCCTGATCGCGCGTGCACGCTCGCGTGAACGCAAGCTGGTCGCCAGCAAAAGCCACTGTTTGCACTTCCAAAACCCGCTTACTAAAACTCTCGCCAGAGCAGCGCATGCGCTGGCTCAGGCGAGACCTGAAAAGAATCCGTACTCTATGGAGAGCCTGTGAAAAAACTGCTGTGTGTCAAAGGTGCGGTAAAAAGGTAACCAACGTCAGTACGCCGATGAGGGCCTCTTATGGCTCCATTGACATCACACGGAGACGCATGCGGAGCCATGGGCATTGTGATGTCCTCGTCTACGTGGTAAAGCGGTCTGAGAAAGGTTTCAGTGAAATGCGGGCGCATTGGGATATTCAAAAGGGTGAGGAATCCACAAGCAGCGGCCGCTCCTTCACTAAGGAGGAGGAGCGTCACCCCACTGGTTTTTTCGCCATATAAGAAAAAAATATGATAATTCATTATCATTTTATTTTTTCCTTTTTGGTGCACGTTAGCTCTGCGAGGTGAGGTGGGGGATGACAGAGCAGCTGAGGAGTGGGTTGCCCCCACTCCCAAGTGCGCAATGACTGTTTGGCCGGCCCTCTCGGGCCACCCACACCAGTCATGCGCACTTTTCCTCTTCTCCATCCAGGCTGCATTACAGCCTGGGTGGAGAACATGCCCAGGCCCCCATGGCCTGTCTAAGCGCTGAGTCACGGTGCTCAGACCAATCACAACGCTGCATTGCAGTGTTGTGATTGGCTCAGGGGTGCCTCCAGGATGCTTCCTGTTCCTGCCAGCGGGAGGAGGAGAGACAAGACCAGGAGGAGCGGTAAGGAGGACGCGGAAGCAGGTAAGTTAAATTATTATTATTTTTTTTTAAACATCTCCCCACCCCTGCGCCACCCCTCCACCCCTGATCGGTGCCGGCCGCTACTGTCCACAGGTAGATGTATCCATCAGGATGGGTATGATGCTCTTCTAAGGAGGGTACGTTGACTTCTGTGGTTGGGCAAAAGGCAATATGTTTGGGTGAAAACCCATTAGACAATAGAACGGGGAGCACCCTAACGTGTTATGTTCTGTGTTGTTGTATATGAATTCTGCCATCCATAAATTTGTGACCAGTCATCCCCATGTTGTAAGGATATGCCCCAAGGTCTGGTTCAGGCGCTCTGTCATACCGTCAGTCTCAGGATAACTGGTAGACAGGCGAGCGTCAATGTGTAAAGTTATACATAACTGTTGCCAAAACTGAGAGGTAAACTGGGAGCCCCTGTCGGTTATAAGTACACTAGGGATTCCATGCAGTTTGATGATGTATGGGCGAATGTTTGTGCTAACTCCAAAGCAGTGGGTAGTGCAATAAAATGACCCATTTTGGTTAAATGGTCTATCACCACTAGGATTACGGTGTGCCCTTGACGCCGTGATAACTCAACCACAAAATCCAATGAAACTATATGCAATGGAGCTGCTAGAATGGGAATTGGGCATAGAAAGTCCGCCGGTTTAGCGTGACTTGATTTTAAATGAGCACAGATGGGGCAGGTTCTTACGTATTATTCTACATCAGAACGAACGGTAGGCCACCAAAAATATCTGGTTATGAGGGACGTACTTTTCTGTGACCACAGGTGGCCCACCAGATATGAACGAGTTGGAGATCGGTGAACGGTTCATAAATAGTGTGATTTTCTGAATGAGTCTTATTGACCTTTAACTAGTCACTTAAGTGTACAGTTTTTAATCGTGTTGCAAGGTCACTCAGGAAATCTTTGTTTACCATGGCTGTCTGGGGTTCTTCTTTGGACAATGTGACTCTTTCTAGTAGAATGAGTAGAGGCTCTCTTTCTGGTTTCCAATCTTGTGTTTTGTAGCACTATGATAAAGCATTTGCCTTGAAATTTTGTTCTCCCAGCCTGTAGGCTATAGTGAAATTAAAATCGGGGAAGAATAAAGGCCAGCGCAATTGGCACGGAGCAAGAGTAGGGGCCGATTTTAAAAATTGGAGATTCCAATGATCTATATATATTTCAATGGTATGTCTATCCCCATGAGATAATGGTACCATTCTTTAAATGCTCGTTGTATTGCTAATAATTCCTTGTCGGATGTGCAGCAGTTTATCTTGCAAGGAGTCAGTTTTTGAAAGAAGTATGCCACAGGATCATCTGTCCAGTCTCGGAGTCTTGGGGACAATACAGCACCTAATGCTGAGCTAGAGGAGTCTGCTTCCAGGAAAAATGGTAAGGTGACACCTGGATATCATAGTATTAGTGCCTCCACAAACCGTGTTTCAGCTTTTCAAAGGCTTGTTGGGTTTCTTGGAGTCACTGAAAATCAATCAATCAGGGGTTTATAAAGCGCGCTACTCACCCGTGAGGGTCTCAAGGTGCGGGGGGGGAGGGGTGTGCAGCTCCGGTTCAGTTGAAGAGCCAGGTCTTGAGGTTCTTCCTGAAGGTGTGCAGGGTGGGGGAGCGTCTGATGTTGACAGGGAGCTCTTTCCAGGCTTTGGCTGCGACGTAGGAGAAAGCTCTTCCACCTGCTATGGCACTGCGGATGCGGGGGGGTCTCTGCGAGGGCGAGGTCCGCGGAGCGGAGGTTCCTCTTGGGTACGTGGAAGGAGACGCTCTGGTTGAGGTATTTGGGTCCGATGTTGTGGAGGGATTTGTAGGCATGGGTGAGCAGTTTGAAGGTTACTCTCTTCTCGACGGGGAGCCAGTGGAGGTCTCGTAGGTGTTGGGTCATGTGTTCGTGCCGTGGGGTTCCGAGGACAAGTCTGGCAGCGGTGTTCTGGATGGTTTGGAGCTTGTGAAGGAGAGTTCTGTTGATTCCGGCGTAGAGGGCGTTGCCGTAGTACAGTCTGCTGGTTACGAGAGCGTGGGTGATGGTTTTTCTGCATTCGGGGGGTATCCATTTGAAGGTCTTGCGGAGGATCCAAAGGCAGTTGTAGCTGGTGGAGTTGATCTGGCGGGTCATGGTGAACCAGTTATGAAGTAGCCTAGTTAAGGGATGAACTATGGTGGCATTTTTTTAACAAATCTTCTGTAGAAATTTGCAAAGCCTAAAAAGCTTTGCAAACTTTTCACATGTGTAGGTGCTGGCCACTGGAGAATTGCCTTAACCTTGCGGTTATCCATTTGGATTCCTTCAGGGCTTTTTACGTAACCCAAAAACTCAATCTTGGAAACATGAAATAAGCACTTCTCAAGTTTGGCAAACAAACGACTTGCTGAAAACAAGCCAAGATCGCCCACACATGTTCTATGTGTTCTTGTACTGTGTTTGAATAAATGAGGCTATTGTCAATATAGACGATGCAGAACACATCTAGATAGCCTCCTAAAACTTTGTCCATAAAGTACTGAAAAGTGGCTGGGGCGTTGTAGAGTCCAAAGGGCATGAGCCGATAGCCAAAGAGCCCGAACTTGGTCCGAAATGCGTCTTCCACTTGTCACCCGGTCAAACTGACTAGATGGTACGCTCCCCGGAGCTACAAAATTTCTGGTAGCTCGGTAGTCAAGTAATGCCGACACTTGCACGTGCCTGCTATTAGGGAGTATGAGCTCTACCAGAACATTTAAATGTGCAACTGTGTTTTGCCATTTGTTTGCCAACTGGGTTGAGGTCTCTACTGTGCTTACTGTCGGGTATGGAACCTCTAGCATATTCGAGAGCTTCAGTTTTCCAACACCAGAGAGTGTTTTAGTTGGTCTGCCATGGCCATTGCCCGATTTGACACCACGGTCATGGCTTCTGGGGTTTTACATCTCTCTCTTTCCTCTGAACTTAAGTGACCTCGCATTCCCCCTGCTTGCATGGGTTTCACACCAGACACTCTTGAGGTATCTTCATTGTAAGAATAACTGGGTTGTACAAACAACACTTGCGAGTCTATCTTGTTTGTCACTCTTTCTTTCAGATAACCGGTGATCTAGGTGGACACAGAGTGCAATCAACACCTTGCAGTCAATGGGAAGATTGATGACCTGGGCCAACACATCCTTCAACTCCCCCCGTAGACCCTGATAAACATAGACCCTCTTTTTTTCCTCTGGCCAAGCAGTTTCTACCACAAGCCTATTAAATGTAGTAATGTAGGTAAGGAGATCCCTGTTTCAGGGTTAACAATTTCTTATTCAAGGACAACGTATGTGCCTTTCTAGTGAACAGTTTTTGCATCTCCCTGCAGAAGGCATCAAAATGGTATAGTACCGGATATTTTTTTTTCTATTAGTGGAATGAATCACGTTGCTGTACTACTGTATAGATATGACAGTACAAACGCGGTTTTGGATTGCTCATCTGGGAAGGCTAGTGGTTTACAAAGGAAATGTAACTTACATGGACTCATGAAGACTGCATACTTCTTTTGGTCCCCATAGAACCGCTCTGGTAAGGCTAGGGTGATAGTAGGTAGTTGTAAAACCCGGGTTGTAGACGGTGTAGTTTGGGGAATCCCACCCAGGGCAGAAAAAGCACCAGATGCAGGGAAATGGTTAGTGGAGCTACCAGACCCGGGGAGAAGTGGAAGCAAAGTCTATGGTCGCACAGGATTAGCACCCTTTCCTGTCTCTCCTTGCCCTTTGCGCACTAACCCAGTCACCTCCCTTGTGACCATTCCTAACTCTTTGCGCAATACTTGGTTCACTAGACTGGTAACCTGAACCTTCCCTTGTAATGCTGCTATTGTGTCAAAATGGTTCCCAAGACCTTACCTGTGTCTATTGCTCAGGGTGGTTAGAACAACCTGGGCTTGGCAATCGGTCAGGTTTATTCAGTACTATAACACTCAATAGGAAGCAATTACCTTGTCTTTCCATACCCAGTGGGAGCGATGGTCTGAGGATTAATCCACCAGTGCCCAATTGTGCTAACCCTGGCAAGTGTTCGAACAACCCACCAAGAGGAAGCACTGAGGGGAAAGAAAACAAGCTAAGTAGGGAAAAAGAAACCACTCAAGTGTCCTTTCCGATCTGCCTCTGTCCGCCCTCCAGGTGTCTTGTTCGGTGTCTTGCCCGGGTGTGTGGACTGGTACTGTGGAGTTGACTGATTCTTGAAAAAGTTTTTGTTATTCTGAACAACACCCGATTGTGCTTGCAATATGATTCTTCTTAATGATTGAGTACCTGGTACTGTGGGACAATTGCAATGTAGATTGCTAGACTCTTTAGTTTCGTGTGTTACGAAGGCTCAGTGGCAGCTTCTCCGCTATGGTGGAGGAGCGTTGCCCCACTGCTTTCTCGCAGTGCGAGAAGCAAAAACATAAAATGGTAATAACTTTTAGTTATTACCATTTTATGTTTTTTTTTGCGGGCGGGGCTGCTCTGCTTACGGAGCAGGGCAGGGGAGGAGTGGTTTGCACATTCCTGAGTGCGCAATGATTGTTTGGTTGGCCCTCTAGGGCCGCCCAAAACAGTCATGCGCACTCCCCTGTTCTCCATGCAGGCTGCATTGCAGCCTGCATGGAGAACATGCCCACCCCTCCAGCCCCTTCACAACGCTCCACTGGAGCATTGTGATTGGCTTAGGGGTGGGAGCCTGGCTGCCTGCTTTCTGTTCCGACCTGGAGTCGCACACGAGAGAGCAGGAAAGAAGACGCAGGACCCGGCGGCAAGGTAAGTTTTATTTATTCTTATTTTTTTTATATGCAGCCCGTGCCCACATCCTCTGCTCCATGCACCCGCCCCCCTACCCGCGAGCACCCCTGCTAGGGCTGAGTATTGTACAGGAACCAACTTGATTGGTGGGATATGGGTAGGTTGTGGTTGGAAGCTCTTCAGAGTTGAAGTCTAGGTTCCCTGGATCTTATTCATACCTCATTCACACTATGGGCAATAACATTCGCACTAATCACTTATACATGTATGCTGCCACCCACCACAGTCATACCAATACACTCTCGGTATTGTGTGGCTTGAGGTTGGGCTTGATGTATACTCTTGTGCCTTGGAAACCAACCCTTCCACCAGCCTTGTTGCTGGTATTCAGATGGCCTCAAATCGTGCTGCAATGTACAGTTCCACCAAGTTCTACATTCAAGCTTGCGCTCTCCATCTGTGCCAAGTTGTAGCTATGCTTGCAGTCTTTTATCTGTGCCCTTTCGCTTTGCTATCTATATTCTGGAGTTGCGAAAAACTCACGCTCGCTTAATGTGTACTTATCTGTCTCTTCTTTCTCCTTTAGGGTAATCGGGTCAGGGCCCAGGGTTAAAGTTGCTGGAACTGGAGGAGAGATGCTGGTGCTGCACTGGACTTGGATTCACTGATGCAGGTAAGTCATAAAACTCTGGAGGCTTTGCTGCTGCGGGAGTCGGATTGCCAAGCAAGGCATGGTTTGAGGCATGGCCTTTTATGGCCTTGTCATCCAAGAAGGCCACAGACTTCCAAGTCTTGCGTGGTTTTGGAACCACCTATCGGGTGGGCTCCTTCTCAGTATTAGGAAGGGTGAAAGCATGAGGCTGTTGTGAGAGAGGACGTGTCTCTGGTGTGACTGGATGAGTTTGTGTTGTGCATGTGTCTGGGCGCATTTGTATTGAATGTGCATGTACTGAATGTGTGGTGTAGAGCCCGTGTAATGAAAGTGTGTTTCTCCCTCCTGGCCCCCATCGCTCTGGTCCAAAGGAGGCCATCGATGGCGGAATGAGCTACCGGTCCAGGTGGGTCCTGCAAGACCATTGATACTGGTCAAACGCATTGCAAGGTTCAGAACCTTTGCTGGAAGCGGACCTTCAGGCAGGAGCCATGTCTGTATTGCAGGAGCCCATTCTGGCAGTGGCCTGTGGGAAATTAGGAGCTTGACAGTACTGCAAGGGGAGAAACTATAGTGGCAACACAAAAAACCTGCCTAAATTAAGCTAGCTAACTAAAAGTCTACATAAAGAACCTCAAGCATCTGAGTCCATCCAGGAGCCATGGGATACATACAGCCCAGATGGACTAAAAGCAGGGCAAAGACCACAGACCATAACCTGGGAAGTGGAGCTAGTGATCCATTGTGGCATAATCACTTTTGAATCTGCTCCCCACCCCTTTAGGGTGTCTGTCCATCTCATGGGTGACTAGCTATTAGCAAGTCTTGATCACTAATGGGTCTCTCCATATAGGTCTCCTAGAGTTAGGTATCTCCTGGGAATGTCATGGTCTTTGCCAACTCAATACCACAGCTGCTGCCAATCGAACACATGATCGGTTGGGTCCTTAATCGATCTCTGAATGGTGCATTACCTTGGCAGGGTGTATCAGATCTTCAGTAGTCACAGGAATTGGACACCAAGATTCTCAGCACCCTAAAAATACTCCACTGACTGTGCTGGAGTGAAGAAGAGATTTACACTCCGGAGGGACAAATCACAGGCTAATTCACTGTGGTACCTAGAGTCAAAGACCATTGATGCAGCTGTATCATAGCCAAGCTGCTACACTGTATTTCATGTGACTGGTATCTCTGTCCTATTGACAGACTTTGTTGATTAAAAAAAAAAAAAAGTAAACCCAATTTCCAAGCCTTTCAAGTTAATCAGACTGCAGCCATAGAAAAAAAAAAACATTGTTTGTCTTGGTGCCAATGTTCTAGATATTTTAGTGCACAGACTACTAACACAAACTTTTGGAATCATATGTTAACTCCAGAAAGTGCTGGAATAGGGTGCCTTTTGATTTCTAGCCTACCTTTAAATATTCATTTTGCTTACCTGTCAATAAAAGTCATACTTGAAACTACAGGAATGGTTGACATTGAGTTTGAGTGTTATTTACGGTGTCATGATGTATATGAGGTTATCACCACAATCACCTCATACAGAAAGCTTTGACTGCAGGACTTCACCAAAATTGAAAAGTTAAATGTGCAAACAGAGTAATTCGGATAATCCAATGGACATGCAGTAGTAGTGGTGGACCTCGGAAACCAGTTGTAAATATGAGGTTCCGTACAGGAGTCTGTCCAATAGCTAGTCACTGCTCTAGCAATGCAATAAAAAATCTTTACAGAAATGTAGACTGTTATTACGGCCCACACAATTACCAGGTAAATCAAAAGCAAAAAAGATCCAGATGCAACAAACGTTTAACCAGATTTATTTGCTGTACTTCAAGACAAACAGTGCATTATGGAGCTTTATTGTGGCACGTTTACAAAATTACATCAGTCCATACTTAAAAACATGCCCTCCCAAATGTGTAATAAAAAGTGATTTAACACTTATGAATATAATATTAGTTTAACAAATTTTGCAACCAGTACAAAAATGTCACCAGACAAACCCATTTAAAAGCCACTCAGGTAATTTATAAGCTTAAAAAGTATCGATTTCTCCTATTTAAGAACATTTTGATCCACCTTGTACTGACATTTATTATTCCTTTGTTCAACCAAATTTGATGTTCCACATATTCAACTCCGTTGTATTTAACTTGATAAAACACGACATATGGCACAGCGTTACTTGTGACAGATACATTATATAACGAAAACTGCGGTAAAAAAACCAAACAGCCAACTATGGAAATCGGATCGGCCTATTAAATGGAAATTGCTGCGTGAGACCTGGTATTGCACATTAACATTAAAATAACAGTTGACATCTTAGAAAATAATTTGAGTTGTGGGGAGATGTGTTGTTTACAAGGTGGAAAATCAAATATTGGCATGGATAAGCAACGTCGAGGCCGCACTTGAAGCATAATCTCTAGGAATAATATTGTTGTACATTTAGAAAATCCCATTTATGTAACATATTTAAGTTTTTATTTAAAACATATCTGAATTCTTGGACATAAAAATGGACCATACCCAACAGACACTAAAACAATGTACAATATAGAAATTGGTCTACTTATTCACTTTAGATGCAATTTTTCCATAATTAAATATTGGTAGCTCTGAAGGTCCAGAAAAGGAACCTTTTGGGGACTGTGAGCCATGTCTGTCACTATAACGCACCAGCTCAAACACATTGATGTGGCGGCTAAAGAATATCACCCAGTTGGTTAAAATGATCTACGGCCTCGGAGTCGGAAAGCAGGAATTAAAATTTTCAAAAGAAGTGTCTGTGCGGCAATGCAGATTTAAAATAGATTTAAAAAGCAACACATGGAAAATGCAAAACAAATGATCCACTTAAAAAAATAATTTCCAATAGAAATATTTCTATGAGATACCAACGCAATTAACATTTTGGACCACAACATGAATTTCAATCTGCTCCAGAAGGCAGCAAAATATAAGTACATAGGATATTAAGGATAGAATGTAAGGATGCCCTTGCTTCAATTTGTATTGGCTACCTTAAGTGATATAAGTGGGAAAAGATGACAACCAGGCAAAGTGAGAAATAAAATTAGTAGAGTGCACACCACAAACGTTATAACCTCTTCTCAATCTTCCTTGACTTGCCATGGAGAACTCCGTGTGATACAGAATTATACTTTTTCCTGATAAGGAGCACCATTTTCTCACCAAATTTAATGCATGTATGGTTAAAATATTTTAAGCAGAGCTCCTCTTTATGGATTTTTAGTTTCAGACCATTTATGGAGAAATATTCTCAATTTTCGATTTTAAGAAAAACATGGTATTCTGGTAAGCTCTTTGAATTCCTCTAATGTAAAAACTGCCTAAAATTCAATACTACTCTGGTAAGAAGTTTTAAATGTATCCAGAGTATGCATTAAAAAATTAACAAAAAGTTACAGAACAGACATGGCCTCCAGCTAATCCAATCCCTAAATACAGAAAACTCACTGAGGTATCATATACAGAGATATATATATATATATATATATATATATATATAACACACACACACACACACACACACACACACAATGTTCATGTGTATATGATCTTTTTATATGTTTTAGTATTAACAGCATCAGGCTAGGTTACAAAATGTAGAAAACTCTTTGAATTGACTCGATATAAAAGCTGATAGAATTAATTTTTGGTTTGGATAGAAACTATTGTGTGAACAGTAAAAAATTATAAGAATATGTATTAAAAAGATAACTTTTTTTGGCTTGGGCTCCGCCTAAACCCTAGACATAAAACTTGTTTATGTACATAACCGATTGTTAAAATGGTAGACTGGCTTATGAAAGTTGGTATAGGAAAATGACACCTTGAGAAGTGTTTGTTTGCCAAATAACAGGAAAGACAATAGCATCCTCTGATGTTTATTTGAAGGAACCTGTTGAGAAGGAAATAGAAAAAAAAGTATGTTACATATATTAACTTTTTATAGGATATCTTCGTATCGGTAAAGCAGTACTATATACTTACGAATTAGCTCTTTTAGCAAGTGAAATATCCTACAGAGAGGTACAGAATTTACAATAGTGTGCATGACGATGCTTATTTTGGAACACTGACATAGGCCAATGGTGCAGAAGAAAGAGTGACTGACATACTCAGTCTGAGAAGGAAGAATGAAGAAAGGAAAGATAAACTAAGAGGATAGCAGAACGAAAAGTAGAGAAAGTGAGAGCTGGGCAGTCCAGTATGTATTTAGGCGCTATTATGAGAGACTGGGATAATTTCTAGAATCCATAGGATAGCTTTCATAAGGTTCTGGTTGGGCCAGTGTGCCTGAGAGCAGTGAGGTCTGCCCAAAGAACTGTTCGCTTTCTCCAACACCAGCCCCATGGCGACTTAATTAATATTTTCATGGACACTCCCCTGGAGAAAAATCCCAGGAGGTTGTCAAAACGGGCTAGGTCCTATGTAAGTAAAAGGTAGGTTGATGTAGGGACAAAAGTCCCCATTCATAGCAGTCAAAATCATCATCTGGTCAGGCGTCTGCTCCATCACCTTTAGAGAAGAAGGTGAACTACACCATCTCCAACCCATCCCAAGCCTGTAGGGTCTCCGAACCATCCAGAGGCTGCAGAGATGGTTTGTAGATGGTGTGCTTTAGAGAGTCAAGGAGACAAAAGGCCTTGGGCACCCCCCTACGCAGGAGGCTGGTTCTGCTAAATGGAGGAGGACATTTTCATTTTGATACAGTTTCAACTACCCTTTTAGCCCTTACAGTTCTGGCAGTCTCTGGGTGAGGTCATGGTTGGTACTAAGCCTTACAAAACCATTTCCCGATTGGTCCTAGATGGACTAGTATGTCAGCGGAGTAGTTTGCTTGTTTATTTGAAGGAAATGATGAGCACGCTTGTTACATTAGATACAGTATTTGAGGCACTGGTTTCAACACTCATTCGTCTTTTTAACCATTCTTGCAGGAAGTAGCTGAGTCCTTCCCCTGCTCTTTAGCGTTAGGGCTCTTTAATGCACTAACTGCCTCTTCACTCCTCTGGAAATAGCTCTTGGTCACAAAGGCATGTAGTGGAAGCATGTTCTGTTTACTACAGCTATACAGACAAAGCCCACATGGACCTAGCTTTGTGAGCTTTTTTATCTCTGCAATCAAGTACTCTCCTGCCTACACTAATCCTTTGGTGTTTACCTTGTACTTTCTCACCACATGATGCATAAACTACAGAGAATACAATATACTCCTGCAGAACAACTTCTTAAACTTTAATATACAGTGTCATATTTCACCTGCCTTTCAGCCCCCTGTGGCAACTTGGATCGCTTTCAAAGTAATATGCATTGTGCCAATAAAAAGAGTAGATATCAGCTAGGGTGAATGTGTTTCTTCTGCACTCTCTTCAAGACTCGGGCTTATGGAGAGTGATGACCCCGCACTGTCTAGAGCAGGTCTCCCAATCTCACACATTATTTACTACACAGGCGAAACCATTACCAACACTGTTTCAGCCATGCACTGCAAAGTGCCACAGGATCCTGATGCAAATGAGAGCACTTTGCCAACTAGTCACAGGTGTACAGCATGAAAAAATGAAAGGACTAACCAGTGGTTAAGAATCTAACACAATGCATTGTGGACTAGGTAGTCCCAGGAAGTGGGAAAGAACCTGATCAGTAACCGACTCGAATACTTTACTATCAATAACATTTGGGATATATTGAATAAGAGTATAGGACATTTAACAGAACTGATCACCCACGTTTTTGAACATCTATTTATAAAGTATTGTTATGAATAAGGCATCTACTGTGAGTGAGCATGTTAGTCCTTTCTCACTGTTTTTGACATTCAAGTATTTAAACAATGAGCAACTGCTCCCCATTTTGGCATATGATTAAGACCATACGGTCGAAACGCGTAATGCTTTAGCTGGAATAAAGAACTGTGTTTTACTTTGCTCCCGACTGGAGGGCTTGCTTTCTCACATAGTGAAGGCAGTGTGAGTTTTCGTTTGGTATGTATGTATGTATGTATGTATGTATGTATATATGTATGTATATATGTATGTATATATGTATGTATATATGTATATATGTATGTATGTGTGTATGTGTGTATGTGTGTATGTGTGTATGTGTGTATGTGTGTATGTGTGTATGTGTGTATGTGTGTATGTGTGTATGTGTGTATATGTATATGTATATGTATATGTATATATATATATATATATATATATATATATATATATATATATATATATATATATATATATATATATATATATATATATATATATATATATATATATATACTCTAGTGCATTCCCTGGTATTCATTGGACACGATCAAGGACTGTGTGCAATAGGCTCTGTGGATTTGTGATTTTAGGGGTAGATGAGCACAGTCTGAGGTCATGCACAGCTGCCTCAGAATGTTTATATTCCAAATCAGCTGTGCAAAAACCGTACACTGACAGGGCGTAGGATGTAGTCTTCAGCCACACCCTTTGCCCAGTCCCTACTAGGAAAGGCCAAAAGACATGAGCAGTGGTTATGTCAAATCACATTTTGGGTATGGGGGACAGGGGCAGCTGCTTCTCACTCTACAAGCATATGTAGTCTGGTTTTCCTTAAATACTTGTGTTTATAAATAAGAAAACAGTAAAGCCCACAATTGTGTGGATCGATACCAGAATTTCCAGGATATTTGGGCACTGAGATCCCAAACACTGGAAGGTGCACCTAGCACTTAGTATGTAGCTGCATAGCATGATAGAGAATAAATGCTACAGTGGACAAAGTGAAGGAGAAGGTGAGGATAAGACACTTTGCTAATCATGTGAAATTCATTCCATGGACTATTCCAACATATACTGTATAGCTTGATCTGTAGAATGATGTCCAACAGCATGAAATAAAATTCAAAAGCTTTTCTTCTCTAATTGTAATAGATATGTGCCCTCCCACATACCTAGAAACCCTCCTCAAAGCGTATTCTTCAACTATTCCACATTTTGGCGGGGTGGAGCTTGCCTGGCTGCATGATGGCCACAAGGTAAACCCTCTCTGCCGTCCCGGCACATTATCCTGCAGAATCCTACCGGTTACAGGCTGGAAAGCACCGTGATCTTCTGCCGACTGTCTCCTGGTGTCTTCCTGCCACTGAAGATTCTTCAAAATTGGTCCTCGAGAGCCTGAGGCACTTCATCCCCGGAGCGGCCCACGGGCGGTGTGTTCGGCGATCCAGTGATGCCATACGCGGAAAGGGGGCGGCCTTGGGATCGGAGCTTGCAACAGACCATGTGACGGTGTGCTGTGGTGAGAGGCCTGCCGACATTACCCCAGAACTTGCTGGTGGACCGGATCTGCCTCGCCGGTGCCTCCTCTGCCACGCGGTGAGCCACGGTATTTGACTGGCCTTGCCTGTGGGACTGTTGTCGCTGGGGACGTCGTGGGAGTGCCTTCGTTCAGACCCTTGTTCCAGCAGGGCAGAGGGCTTGGGTCGCGTGGAGACTGGTGCCACGGCCCCGGATGCTGGTTCCATCTCGGCCATAGCTGCTGGGGCCTGTGAAGCCTGCGGCCTCCCCCCCTGATGGTAGGCTGCCGAGTGTGTGCGTGGTTGGGCCGGCTTGCGGTGAGGGCCTCACTGGGCCTGTGGGGAGGGCCTGGGGCGATTGCTGCACGCTCCCAACGCCTTTGGGGTGAGCCAGCACAATAGTGGTCCATCTCCCACAGAGCGGAGGAGTCCTTCCTTTTGTTGTCCCCGGCCCCCTTTGGGACAACTGAGTGCTGCAGCTGAGCCGGTGGG
This sequence comes from Calotriton arnoldi, assembly GCA_963921515.1. Taxonomy (NCBI): domain Eukaryota; kingdom Metazoa; phylum Chordata; class Amphibia; order Caudata; family Salamandridae; genus Calotriton; species Calotriton arnoldi. The sequence continues at coordinate 1,943,307 of CAWUFW010001727.1, forward strand.
GCATGGAGACCGGCACTGCACTGGGCGCTGAAAGGGAGCATAGAGCCCCAAAGACAGAGTTCGGTGCGCAGGTGTTGCGTGAGGGTCTCTACATTTGCTGATATTTTGGAAGCCTTGTGTCAGTTTGGGGAGGCTGTTCCCTGGCGCTACTAGCGCTCGTTGCATTATTGCAGTGGCCTGAGGGACACCAACATGGGAAAACATGAAAAATCCCAAACTAAGCTGCAATTCGAGCCACGGAAATCAAGCAGACAGATGGAACATGATAAAAATGCCTCAGAATCGGGCTCTGAGGCGGGTGATTCTCCCTCGGACTCTGACATAAAACAAATACTGGCAGCTATGCAGAGTAGTCTGAATAAAATAGATGGGAAAATTGACTCCCTTTCCTTCCGTATGGATAGGATGAATAAAAGGCTAGACAAGCATACTGAGAGTTTAGACAACGTGGAAAAAAGGGTCTCTGATGCAGAGGACACCTTGAACTCTGCATCACTCTCTCACACTGCTCTGGACAAACAAATTAGGAGTCTGCAAGCTAAAGCGGAGGACTAGGAAGCCCGTTCGAGGCAGAATAATATAAGAATTATGGGAATTGCAGAATACACTAGTATCCCAAACATGGAGCTTTCTGTGGAACAATTGTTATCTACACTGCTGGGAAGAGACTGTTTTTCCAGTATATTTGTGGTGGAGAGGGCATACCGCTCGCTGGCTCCTAGACCTGTGCCCGGAGTGCCACCACGTCCAATTATAGCGAGGCTTTCGAATTATGGGATAGAGACAACGCGCTCCAGAGGGCTCGGGAGCTGCAGGAACTTCAATACGAAGGTGTTACTGTCTCCCTATATTAAGATTTTACCCAGCAAGTGTAGGATGCTATTTGCGCCAGTCAAGAGAAAGCTCTGTGATCTGAAGTTAGAGTGCAACATGATGCACCCTGCTAAGTTGAGAGTGCACGCAGACGGGAAGACTCATGTGTTCACAGACCCTGCGCAAGCAGTGCAGTTCCTTAAGCGTAGAGATGGTACGAAATCAAGGAAAGGCTCTGCTGGCCCGCAGGTGGGCGGTGTGAGGGACACTTCAGCTCAAGAAGAATAAGGTTCCCTCGACATGCTTCCAGGGGGGATCTGGGCAGGACTTGCTGTAGGGGCAGGGCGGATCCAGCCCCGATTCTCACTTGTGATGTTGGGACCACTAGGCCTGGTGATGGCATGCAGAAGACTATATTGCATTCTTCAACATGGCAATTCGATTAAATTGTTGTAATTTATGTTAATGCGTACTATTCAGTCAACCGCTCCCACCAGGTCTGCCATGAACAGCTGCCAGTAGTTTGCTGAAAGGTGTATAGCATTGGCGGGGTCCTTCCCAGGGGAGATAGAGAGTGATGTGGGCGATTTGGGAGACATATTAACCCTTTGGATGCTCATGACGGAATGGTTCCGTCATGAGCACCAGTTCTCCTGTGCTCATGACGGAACCATTCCGTCATGAGTACAGGCACGGAAAATCCCTCTGCTGCAGACAGCAGAGGGATTTCCCTTTTTTCTTTTTTGCCTTGGGAGGTGAGGAAGAGCTTCCCCAACCTCCCGAGGCCTGTTAGGGGTTTTCATTGTAATGACGATCCCGCGCATGGCGCGCTGTCATTCCAACGAAAACGAAACTGAAACTTACTTTCAGTTTCACAGTTTCGGTGCTTGTGGGGTTATCTCAGCCCCCGAGCACCGAAACACATGGGAGAGGTATCGCTGGAAAGGGGAGTATCTCCGCTTTCCAATGGTACCCTTCCCTAGTGGATCCCTGCTTGGGGATCACCCCAGGAGGGCGATCCCCAAGCAGAGATCCACCCACTAGCACCAGGGAGGGGGGAGCGGCCCCTTGGGCAAGGGCCTTTGCTCCCCCCATAGATTTTTGCCAGAGACAGTCTTTAAACCCCCCTGGAGAGCAGACGGGGGCAGTAGCCCCCAATCTGGTCCCCCCGGGGTGGCAGAAAGCACCCTAGACGCCAGGGATTTTTTTTTATAGGCCAGGGATGGGGGCTCCCCAGAATGGGCATCCCAATGCCCCCACCCTACCCCCCCAAAGAAGGCAAAAGACTTTCTGCCCCCCCCAGGAGGCAGATGGGGGCAATAGCCCCTGATCTACCACGGGGGGGCAGAAAGCCCCCTAGCTACCAGGGATTTTTCTTTTTCCAAAGTTCGGGGGGGGGGGCTGCCCAGAATGGGCATGCCAATGCCCCCACCCCCTCAAAAAAAATTCCAGTGTCTTTCTGCACCCCCCCCAGGAGGCAGATGGGGGCAGTAGCCCCTGATCTGCCCTCCAGGGGGGGCAGAAAGCCCACAAGGCACCAGGGATTTTTTTTTTATATACGTAGGGGTGGGGGCTGCCCAGAATAGGCATGCCAATGTCCCTACCCTAAACAAAATTGCCACAGTCTTTCTGCCTCCCCGGGAGGCAGATAGGGGTAAAAGCCCCTCATCTGCCTCCCGTGGGGGGGTGGAAAGCCCAATAGGCATCAGGGAATATATATATATATATTTTAATTCAGGGGTGTGGGCTGCCCCGAATGGGCATGCCAATGCCCCCACCACCCCCCCAAAAATGCCAGTCTTTCATCCCCCCCAGGAAACAGATGTGGGCAGTAGCCCCTGATCTGCCCCCCCCATGGGGCGGCAGAGAGCCCACTAGGTGCCAGCAATTATGTTTGTTTTTTAAATGCTTGGGGGTGGGGGCTGCCCAGAATGGGCATACCAATGCCCCCAAAACAATTGCCACAGTCTTTCTGCCCCCCTTGGGGGCATATCGGGGCAACCCCCCCCCCCCTCGATTGTCCCCCCAGGGCGGCAGAAAGCCCACTAGGCACGGACTTGTTTTTAGCAATGTGCCTACCTGTGGATTTTGGGCCTTCGCGCAGCCAGTACATAGGGAAACCTAGCAAACCTGTACATTTTTTAAAACTAGACACCAAGGGGATTCCAGGATGGGGTGACTTGTGTGCCTCTCACCAGGTTCTGTTACCCAGAATCCCTTGCAAACCTCAAACTTAGTTAAAAATAAAAACACATTTTCCTCACATTTCTGTGATGGAAAGTTCTGGAATATGCGTGGATGCACAAAATTCCACCAACCCCGCATTCCCAAAGGTCTTCCGATAAAAATGGTACCTCACTTGTGTGGGTAGGCCTAGTGCCCGCAACAGGCAAGGGCCCTAAACATATTGTAGAGACTTCAGAATTACCCATCACAATACGACCTGGTTTTGCAAGAGGGGGCACCTGGGATTTTGCCCCCGGGCTCAGCAGCTATCTAGGGAAACCTACCAAACCCACACATTTCTGAAAACTAGACACACCTAGACAGTGAGGTATGGCTTGCGTGGATCCCCCAACAATTCCCTACCGAGAATCCCCTGCAAACCTCAAATTTAGCTGAAAAAAATCAAATTTCTCACTTTTCTGTGTGGGAAAGTAGTGGGATTACCGGGCTGACACAAATTTCCTACCACCTACCGTTCCCCCAGGTCTCCTGATAAAAATAGTACCTCACTTGTGTGGGTAAGCATAGTGGCTGCAACAGGAAATGGCCCAAATCGTACTGTGGAGTCTTCAAAATTACCTATCATAAAACTACCTGGTTTTGCAGGGGGGGGGGACCTGGTTTTTTGGCCCAGGGCTCGTGGCCATCTTGGGAAACCTACCAAACCCACACATTTATGAAAAATAGACACCCTGGGGAGTCTAGTGAGGTATGGCTTGCACGGATCCCCCACCGTTTTCCTACCCAGAATCCCCTGCAAACGTCAAATTTAGATGAAAAAAGCACTTTTCCCACACATTTGTGTGTGGGATCACTGTGCCGGCACAAATGTCCTACCACGTAGCGTTCCCCTTGGTCTACCGAGTAAAATGATACCTCACTTATGTGGCTGTACAATGCAGAATCCGCTAAAAACGTATTTTTTTAAAAATGTAGCGCTTAGAATTCGCGGTGCTATACTTTTAATCCCTATGTTTTTGGCTCTTCCCAGTCACAGGCCTTTGGCCTACCTACACAAGTGAGGTATCATTTTACTCGGGAGATCAAGGGGAACGCTGGGTGGTAGGACATTTGTGCCGGCACGGTGATCCCACACAAAAATGTATGGAAAAGGTGATTTTGTAGGCTAAATTTGAGGTTTGCAGGGGATTCTGGGCAGGGAAACGTTGGGAGATCCACGCAAGCCATACCTCACTGGACTCCCCAGGGTGTCTAGTTTTCAGAAATGTGTGGGTTTGGTAGGTTTCCCTAGATGGCCGCGAGCCCGGGGCCAAAAACCCAGGTGCCCCCGCTGCAAAACCAGGTCGTTTTATGATAGGTAATTTTGAAGTCTCCATAATAAGTTTTGGACCCTTGCCTGTCACGGGTACTTGACCCACCCACACGAGTGAGGTACCATTTTTATCGGAAGACCTGGGGAAATGCTGGGTGGTAGGAAATTTGTGTCAGCCCGGTGATCCTACAGCTTTCTCACACAGGAATTTGAGAAAAATTTGATTTTTTCATCAAAATGTGAGGTCTGCAGGGGATTCTGGGTAGGGAAACGTTGGGGGATCCACGCAGGCCATACCCTCCCCCGGGTCTCTAGTTTTCAGAAATGTGTGGGTTTGGTAGGTTTCCTAGATGGCTGCCAAGCCCGGGACCAAAACGCATGTGACCCCCTTGCAAAAGCAGATCATTTTGTGGAAGGTAATTTTGATGTCTCCACAATACGTTTTGGGCCCTTGCCTGTCACAGGTACTTGACCCACCCACACGAATGAGGTACCATTTGTATCGGGAGACCTGGGGGAACGCTGGGTGGTAGGAAATTTGTGACAGCCCGGTGATTCTACAACTTTCCCACACAGAAATTTGAGAAAAATTCGATTTTTTCATCAAAATTTGAGGTTTGCAGGGGATTCTGGGTAGGGAAACGTTGGGGGATCCATGCAAGCCATACCTTCCTGACTCACCCGGGTCTCTAGTTTTCAGAAATGTGTGGGTTTGGTAGGTTTCCCTAAATGGCCGCCAAGCCCGGGACCAAAAACTCATGTGACCCCCCTTGCAAAACCAGGTCATTTTCGGATACATAGGGGGCATCTGTGTTTTTGGTCCCGGGGTCGGCAGCCATCTAGGGAAGCCTACCAAACTCACACATTTCTGAAAACTAGAGACCCGGGGGAGTCCAGGGAGGTATGGCTTGCGGTGGATCCCCCAACGTTTCCCTACCCCGAATCTCCTGCAAACCTCAAACTTTGAAAAAAAAAAATCTAATTTTTCTCAAATTTCTGTGTGGGAAAGTTGTAGGATCACCGGGCTGACAAATTTCCTACCACCCAGCGTTCCCCATAGTCTCCTGATAAAAATGGTACCTCACTCGTGTGGGTGGGTCAAGTACCCGCGACAGGCAAGGGCCCAGAACGTATTGTGGAGACATCAAAATTACCTATCACAAAACGATCTGCTTTTGCAAGGGGGGTCACATGAGTTTTTGGTCCCGGGCTTGCCGGCCATCTAGGGAAACCTACCAAACCCACACATTTCTGAAACTAGAGACCCGGGGGAGTCAAGGGAGGTATGGCTTGCGTGGATCCCCAACATTTCTCTACCCAGAATCCCCTGCAAACCTCAAATTTAGCTGGAAAAAACACATTTTCCACATATTTTTCCGTGGAATCACCATGCCGGCACAAATGTCCTACCCCACAGCGTTCCCCTCAGTCTCCCGAGTACAATGATACCTCACTTGTGTGGGTGGGGCAAGGGCCTGTGACTGGGAAGAGCCAAAAACATAGGGATTAAGGGTATAGCACTGAGAATTCTAAGCACTACATTTAAAAAAAAATAAGTTTTTAGCCAATTCTGCATTGGACACCTACAAAAGTGAGGTATCATTTTACTCGGGAGACTGAGGGGAATGCTGTGGGGTAGGACATTTGTGCCGGCACGGTGATTCCACACAAAAATGTGGAAAATGTGGTTTTTTCAGCTAATTTTGAGGTTTGCAGGGGATTCTGGGTAGGAAAACATCGGGGGATCCACGCAAGCCATACCTCGCTGGACTCCCCGGGTGTCTAGTTTTCAGAAATGTGTGGCTTTGGTAGTTTCCCAAGATGGCCGCCGATCCCGGGGCCAAAAACCCAGGTGACCCCCCTTGCAAAACCAGGTTGTTTTGTGATAGGTAATTTTGATGTCTCCTCAATACGTTTTGGACCCTTGCCTGTCGCGGGTACTTGACCCACCCACGTGAGTGAGGTACCATTTTTATTGGGAGACCTGGGGGAACGCTGGGTGGTAGGAAATTTGTGTCAGCCCGGTGATCATACAGCTTTCTCGCACAGAAATTTGAGATTGTTTTTTTTTTTTTTTTACAAAGTTTGAGGTTTGCAAGGGATTCTGGGTAACAACCTGGTGAGAGACAGACAAGTCTCCCCATCCTGGATTCCCTTGGGTGTCTAGTTTTCAATAATGTATAGGTTTGCTAGGTTTCTCTAGGTGCCGGCAGAGCAAGGGTTCAAAATCTACAGCTGGCACTTTGCAAAAAAAGGGTCAGTTGTCACTGTGAAAATGTGGTGTGTCCACGTTGCGTTTTGGGCCGTTTCCTGTCGTAGGCACTAGGCCTACCCACACAAGTGAGGTACCATTTTTCTCGTTAGACTTTGGGGAATGCAGGGTGGGTGGAATTTTGTGGATCCACACAGATTCTAGAACTTTCCACCACAGAACTGTGAGGAAAATGTGTCTTTTTGGACAAAGTTTGAGGTTTGCAAGGAATTCTGGGTAACAGAACCTGGTGAGAGCCAGACAAGTCACCACATCCTTTATTCCCCTGGGTGTCTAGTTTTCAAAAATTATTGGTTTGTTAGGTTTCCCTAGGTGCCGGCAGAGCCAGGGTTCAAAATCTACAGCTAGGCACTTTGCAAAAAAAGGTCAGTTTTCACTGTGAAAATGTGGTGTGTCCACATTGCGTTTTGGGCCGTTTCCTGTCGCGGGCACTAGGCCTACCCACACAAGTGAGGTACCATTTTTATCGGGAGACTTAGGGTAACACAGAATTGTAGAGCAACTGTTATTACCTATTGACTTTCAATGCATTCTGCCTTCCAAATGAAAGACAATGTGTAAAAAAGAAGTCACTTTGAAAAATGTCCTATAATTCTCATGCTAGTATGGGTACTCACAATTTCGGAAATGTGCAAATACCTACTGTTTCTAAACTCTATATTTTGTTCCTATTTCAGAAATACATAGGTGTCTTTCATCCCGATTTTTCACTGTATATATTCTCCCAAATGAATTGCTATATACCCGGTACATAATAAAAAACCATTGCAAGACGCTGCTCAGTTATTGGCTCTGGGTTCGTCGGGCTCTTGGCGAACTTACAAGTCCTATGTATCCCCACAACCAGAATGGTCCAGCGGATGTAACGGTATATATTGCTTTCAAACATCTGTCATAATTAGAAGAAGTTACAGGTGAAAACGTTGGCACAAATGGCTGTCTTTTTCAACTCATTTTCAATTTTTCCTACTTCCAACTGTTAGTTTATATGAAGAAACCTTGAAGGATCTACACAAATGACCCCTTGCTGAATGCAGAATTTTGTCTACTTTTCTAAAATGTATAGCTTTCCAGGATCCATTATTGCTTTCATACCCATTTCTACCATTAACTGGAAGAAGGTTGAAAGCACAAAAAATAGCAAAAATAGGTTATGTCCCAGTAAAATGCCAAAACTGTGTAAACAATGTTGGTTTTCTGACGACCAAAATTTAGCTGTATTTTGGCTAATTTCTGGGTCCCCTCCAGGGGAATACACAAACCCTGGGTACCTTTAGAATCCCCATGATGTTGGAAGAAAAGGACGCAAATTTGACGTGGATACCTTATGTGATCAAAAAGTTACAGGGGCCTAAGCGCAAACTACCACAAATAGCCAAAAAAAGGCTGAGCACAGGGGGGGAAAAGGCATAGCAGCGAAGGGGTTAAGCATGAAAATGTATACGTCATGGTAGTAATGTTGTTTTTAATACTGTTCATAATGGCGGGATGGGGTGAGCCTTAAGTCAGGCACCATCTGCCCCGTAGTGTGTACCACAAGGGGTGTGTCTAGAGTTCTTTTCTTGTTTTTTCCGTTAAGAGATTTTCTCTCACACTTACAGTGCATTATGCAGGGGGGGCATATAGTCTATGCACAGTTGGGGTTGGCATAGCGTGGGTAGGGTGGGGTTGTTTGTGCTGCAAGACTGGTACATATATTGGCGAAGCTCCTGTGTTGATGGCTGGACATATTTTAATCTACATGTACAACATTCCAGATATGGTCCATGAATGATATGGCAGACCCGGTGTCAGACCCTAGTAGGGACAAGAAGGTGCAATTTGTAACATGGAATTTCAGGGGGTTAAACGAACACAGAAAGGTTCGGAAAGTTGTAGCGTACTTGAAGCAGCACTGAGTAGATGTTGCCTTCCTCCAGGAGACACACCTGCCGCTTAACAGTAGCATGCTTACGCATAAACGCTTCAAAGGCAAGACTTGTGCCGCAGGTTTTACCACCCATGCTAGAGGCGTTTTAAAATTGGTTAACCCTAAGTCAGGGATCACACTCCTTGAAACCGAGGTGGAGCCTAACAGTAGATACATCATAGCGAAATGCCAAAAAGAGAGTTTAGTGCTAAAGCTGGTTAATGTGTATGGCCCTAAATATGATGACCCACAGTTTTGTCTGTTAGGCACTCAACTAATGCAGGATGTGAATGCAACTCTACTATTGGGTGGAGACTTTGATTGCATCTTAGACCCTGACAGAGACCGCTCCAAGGGCCCCCCCCTCATCGCCCCCCAGCAGCAGCCAGTGCCATTATTGATTTGATGGAAGATTTAGGCTTGCTTGACGTATGGAGGCAGCGTTCACCCGACACGGGGGGGATTTACCCACTACTCTGCTCCTCATGACACTCATACCACCATTGATTATTGGTTGATCTCAAGGAGCTTGCTTACAAACGTTACTAATTGCACCCCACTTGCGCGTACATATTCTGACCACTCACCTATACTACTAGATATGAAGGTGCCCACTAGACAACCTGCGCCATTTCTCTAGAGATTTCCCCCTTATTCACTGTTAGATCCAGTGTTTGCTGCCGAAATGGCTACATCGATAGATGTCTTCTTTGAAAAGAAGATCGGTTCGGTTGACAGTTTTGCCACTGTCTGGGAGGCTTTTAAAGTCTACATTAGAGGTATCGCCATTTCCAAGCATGCAGGAGTGCTGCAGGCCCTGAGGGATAGATTAACAAAACTTGAACGAGAAATTTCAATCCTTGAACAAACTTTCCAGGAAACTGGAGATAAAAAATTACTGGGTGATATAAAGGTAGCTCTGGAAGAATTCCAGGAGGCCGCAGATAGTGAAGTGGAACATCTTGGCTAATACGCCACGGCTAGAGTTTATGGGGAGGGGGAACGACCTGGGGCTTTGTTAGCGGGGCTGCTGCGACCCAAGAGAGAAGCAGACACGATAATAGAAATTCACAATGAACAGGGACTCCCTCTTCATGAGCGAGCAGATAACGCAGGTAGGTTTAGCAGATACTACTTAGATTTATACACAACGCAGGTACCCCCTGATGATAACGCCATTCAAGACTATCTTGAACATATCTGAATGACATGGCTCACGGACGCGCATTGAGAGTACCTTATGGCCCCTCTCACTCCTGGTGAAATAAAGGCAGCACTTAAAACTATGCAGGCGAGCAGCGCACCTAGTATACATGGACTCACAGTCACCTTTTATAAGACCTACCAGGAACAATTAGTACCACACCTGATATCCCTCTATGAAGACATGGCCAAATCTGAGGTTATGCCCCCTCCATGCGTGAGGCCTTAATCATAATGCTTCTGAAACCCGGGAAGTCTCCAGTAGACTGCTCATCATACAGACCCCTATCGCTATCATATGTGGACACCAGGATATTTGCCAAAATCTTGGCGAATCGTCTAGCCCCATTGATTCCCCTAGTGGTTCGCCCGGATTAGGCAGGCTTTGTCCCTGGCCGCAATTTGACTCTCAACCTAAGAACAATTGTTGGTACCATCCAACAACTTAATCCGGAAGTCGAAGCGGCGGCCGTCTTTTTGGTATTGAGGTGAATCGGAGTCGGCGAGATCTTTTTAAAGTTGGTTGCAGTGTTGTATACACTGCCTACTGCTAGGATACGTTTGGGCAATATGGTTACGGCACCTATTGCCTTTTCGAGAGGGACCTGACAGGGCTGTCCACTGTCCCCGCTTCTCTATGCCCTCGTTGCTGGACCCTTGGCGTGTGCACTTCAGGAATACCATAGCCCCAGGGGATTGTGGTTCCCGGGATATCGTTTGGTCCTCTCGGCTTACGCAGATGATACACTGCTCTATGTCCGGAAGCTGAGTACAAATCTTAGTCCTATTCTCTCAGGGGTTGTACAGTTTGGGCAATTGTCTGGCCTCAAAATTAAACTGGACAAAATCGGTGATTTTTCCTGACTCCCGCCACTACTCCAACAAGATTAGATTATCCTATGCAGAGGTCCACGGGCCCTATTCGATACCTTGGGATACAAATTCACACAGACCCCGATATAGTACTCGCGGAAAAGTATGGGAAAGCCATCTCCAAACTGGAGGATGATCTCACCAGATGGACCAGACTACCTCTTTCCTTGATGGGACACATTTCTATCATGAAAATGGCTGTCCTATTTTTAAATATCCCTATGTTGCTGCCAAGACACACATTCGCCACCTTACGTACACTCATGACAAAATTAACTTGGGCCGGTAAGCAGCCGAGGGTTAAGTGAGATACGTTGACCTTGCCTTACTCTGCTGGGGGCCTTGGGGCTCCAGACCTAGAGTTATACTATCGTGTAGCGCAAGCCTCACGCGCATATGGCTGGATACACGGCTCACGGGAATTATGAACAACTTTACATAGAGAGGGATGCGACCGTACCCGATACTTTACCACAGACCCTCTTTAAACCTCCAGTTAGACGGCATGGAGTCTTGGACTCTATAAACTCCACTATGCATGCCTGTCATAGGCTACTAGAGTACCAGGCGGGTGCCCTCATGTATTCATCATTGATTCCGTTGGAGTGGTGCTCCTGGTTCTGGGGATGGAGAAGGATGTTTACAGATCGCTCAAAACACTGGGTATACTAAAGATAGGGGACTTCTTCCACGATGGTGTTTTGCGTAGCTGGGATGACTTGTCCAAAGATAGGCCAGTACATACGCCACTAGACCAATTCCAGTATCTCAGAGCTAGGCATTCATGGCGAGAGCTCCTGGGGGACGATCTGCAGGAGGCTCCTGAAATGCCTACACTTACGCATATCATACGTGCAGATTCCCCCGGAAAGCTAATAACTATACTTTATTCGCTCTCATTAGAGCCCAAGAAAACACAATGCATTAAGTCCCATCAAGACTGACAGAGATTTGGATTTGGTCCTAGATGATAAATGCTGGAGATATTGCTCTTAGTCACTAAGCACATATCCTTAAACGGTAGACACCGCTTAATACATTAAGTACATAAATAGAGATTATTATACCCCTGTCAGACTGTTTCGCTATGGGTTGCGTGATTCTGCCCGTTGTGATCACTGTGCGGAACAGGAAGCTGGGTTTTTGCATATTGCATGGCTTTGTCCTGATATTTCTAAATTCTGGAGTGAGGTCTTCACGGTCATGGGTATCATCCCAGGACATGTACTAGTACCAAATCCGCTCCTAGCATTGCTTGGGTATGACATGGAAATAGATGAAAGCTACAGAAGGCTAATAGCGATGGGTATGCAGCTAGCAAAATGTAGAGTTGCCATGCGCTGGGCTAAGGGGCCAATACCATTGATAGATGATTGGAGGGCAGACATGCTTTACTGTAATACGCAACCTGACATATACATTGAACTGCTGCCTCCTCAGAATCGACTCAAGGACTTTTGGGGATTGAACAAGCAATATCTAGTTGAGAGGGAAGCAGAGGAACTGGTAGGCCAAAGCAGCTAAATAAGTAGCTGATAAGATTCTGTTTAGTTCACTGGTTGGGCCACTTTGCGGGTGAGCAGTATGCAGCGGGACCCTAGACTGACCCCTCTGATGTGGTCTGTCCCCTCTGATCTGTCTGGCATTAGTACAGTACTTTGATGAGAAGGGTCTTAGAACATGCCATAATATATGTGCAACAGGATGATTCCAGATGTGTTTTGTAACAATATTGTAATGTATGTCCCGCCTTTGTCTTATGATTATGTCCTTTATTTCATTTCCTTTTGTAGAGTGTTGTGTCAGTTTCGATTATATTTTGTAAAAATTCATAAATAAAATAAAAGTAAATAAAAAAATAAAAACCTATTCCACATTTTGCTGCAGTAAGGATAAGATAATACTTCGGCATGGTTTATGGTCTGTCTCCCGAGCACCTTAGCACTTCATAGGTCCAAAGCGGACAATCTGCCTTTTCAGTTTTATGGTGGGCATTAAGCAACTTTGAGACAAACTAATTGTATGTATTTATTTAGCTACTTTATTTAATGGATTAACTATACTAATTATACTAAATTCACATGGAAGTATGTTCATTAAAATTAAATTGTTTTTTTTCTTATACAAGTTGTCCTTCAACGCAATACTGTTAGGCATCAGCAGCAGCTCTAATCCATTACTCATTTTTATGAAGTGCTTCACAAACCTGAAGAAAACTTCAAACTGCAAAACCATATTAACGGGCAACGGGTTTCTTTGTAGTGTTAAATCTTTTTGATTCACATGCTTTTTGTATAGACTATGTATTTGGTATTACCTCCTTTGGGGAGGAGGGTTAAAAGAGGGAATGGATGCAAATGGGGCTGTCAGTACAGCTTGGCCCACTGCAACCTCTTTGTGTGATTATGTCTATACAGTAGTGGTTTGTGATGGTGTGTTCTGAGAACTATATGGCTGCCCTACAGATGTCTTGCATGGAGAAGTTGGCTATATATGACATCATAGCCCCTTTTTTCCTGGTTGAATTTGCCATTGGTCTTGCCACTAGTATTTTGTTGACTAACTAGCAGCACAGTTCAATTGTTTATAATATCTATCTAGCAACAGCATTTTTTAGTTACTACTGTACCCAAGGCCTGCACCAAGTGTCCTATGAAGAACAACTTGGTTTTACTGATGTTATGAGTAACCCGCAACTAGTACAAAAGTGCTCTTCTGGCACCAAAGGTGTGTAAGGCTCTTTCAGGAATTCGGAAGAAGGCTGGCTAGTAAGGTTATGCACTGGTTAATGTGAAAAGGTGACCCCACCATCGGCAAGAAATTAGGGTGTGTACTCGTGAATGAATAAATGAACTGGCATTTATAAAGTGCACGGCTACTCAACAGAGTGTCCCGGCGCTAACAGGTATAACTCTCCACTACTACCTAGGGAACACTTAACTGCAGAATAGCCAGGTTTTTTGTTGCATGATCATCTTATCCTTGTGCATGGTATGTATGGCTCTTGTCTTGTGAAAGCCTGTAGCTAGTTTAGCCTTTTAAATGGTGTGATCGCCACTAGGAAGACAGTCTTTAATGTGAGATGTTTAAGTGAAGCCTTGTGCACAGCCTCAGTGCCATCATCAACTTTGCTAATACCAGATTGTGGTTCCACTGAAGGGGGCGCACTGATTGTGTAGGATAGAGCCGTTTGTCTCCTTCCTTGAACCTTTTGATTAGTGGTATTGAGAATACTTGCTTAGCATGCCATCCTTTATGAGTATACCCTTAGTGAGGCATAAGACAGCTTACAATCAGATAAGTGGGTGAGGTTCCAAACAATGACTATGTCCCGATGCATATTGTCTTGTATCTAGCTAGCTTGGCACCAAAATAAAGAGCTTTTCCACTTTAATATAAAGTACTTATTAGCGGATAGTCTATGTGCCTCCTTGATGATGTTTAACCATCAGCCGAAGTTCTGCTGGGTTTGGATGGCACATTCTCCCCAGCTGCATTGTTAAGAGTGTCCTTGTTCAGAGGCATTTTTATAAATTGCTGCTCTGACAGTTGCATTAGGTGTAAAAACCAGGAATGCCAAGGCCACTAGGATCTATTAAGATCAAGGTCACGTTGGTTGTCCTGAAGTTTTCCAGAACTTTTGGAGTCAGCGGTACTGGGGGCAAAGCATACACAATCTCCCTCCACAAATATCCTAAATAGGGCCTTCCCAGTACTTGAGGACTGTGGTGTCTGGATGTGAAGAACCAGAATTTTGCATTTTCTGATGTTGTGAAAAGATCTATTTGTGTCATTCCAGACTGACAGAAAATTACTCGTGAGCACAGCTTGGTTCATTATCAATTTGATGTTCTGTGTGAAGGCCCATCTCCAGAAAGCTTGTGCTAGTTTAGAGAGAGGATAAGATACTGTTACCCCCATTTGATGAAGAACATCATTGTCATTGTGAGATCTATAAGTACTTGTACGGTCTTGTTTTGAACTTGACTCTGGAAAGCTTTCAGTGCTAGGAAATTAGTTTCCAGTTCTAGGTAGTTGGTGTCTGGATGATTCCTGGGTGAACCATAGTCCGATTATTTTGAGGGTGGCCACGTAAGGGCTCTATCCTGTGTGTGGAAGAAATAAGATAAGCTACCCAAAGACACAATGATCAGCCAAACAAAGATAGCTGTGACATCTGAATCTAGGCAATAATACTTTCCAATCAATGGAATTCAAGACCAAGTGGCAGTCTTTAACAAAACAAAACCCCATTAGGCACCCACTCTTGCAGGGATACGGTCAGCTCTGGCCCTGCAATGATGTGCAACTATTCCCCCAGACTCCTTCTGAATCGCTCTCAGTACTACGTTGCATTGCATAATCCTTCAAGTTACCTGTTTTTAACACCAATATTCTTAGAAGAACTTGAACAAGCCACAAAATGCTATTAGCCCACCCTTTCTTCAATGGATCAAGAAATATTGTGACTAAGTCAGCTTCACATCAAATCTATGCTCCTACTTATGCCAAACGTTGTGTATGGACTATCACCTACAAATCCTGCAATTCACATTCCCTCACTGGTGACATGTTTTGCAGTACAGTAACAGAAAAGAAGGAAGACACAGTAGCACACATGGTCACTGTTCTTTTGGATTAAGCCGTATAAACTCAGCAACTTCTCATATTACCACTTTTAGTAACAAATAATACCATTTGATCTTGCTGAGAGGGAGTTACCATGGGCATGACAGCCATGCCTCTGATGTTTAGTGGTGGTTGCAGGTATTAGCTGGCAGTCATAAAGCTACACTCTGAATCAATGGGGAACTGGCGGCACAGTCTGCAGGTAGTTGTGGCACACGCTAATTGTGCCCACTTTGCCATTTTTGAATGCCCACAATATGGTGCAATTTTTTAAAAATTACTATCAGCGATGCACAGAAACTTCTAGCCACAGTGCCTGAAAGCCCTACTATTCAACTGGGAATATTAACTAGAGCATTAAACTGCTAAATTTGAAGAGGTCACAGGCTATAAACGAAATGTGGCAAACACTCAAATAGTGGTTAAAACATTCGAGACTATGTGGATTAATGAATAAATAAACGGGCAATCTTCTGTAAGATTAGAGTTAGACAAGCTTGTACGTGCATGTTTATTAGTAATGTAAATTCTTAATTGATTCAATTAACATTGTTACAATAAATACATAAGACCGCGTAGAAAATATTTTTAAAAAGTAAAACCCATTGGTTAAAATCATATACATTTTAAATATTGTTATCCTTGCGCACTTTACTGCTGTCAGATCTGCAATGCTTTCATTTTCTTGCTAACTATGTTTATACATTTCCAAACCGTGCAAGTTGCGTTATATCGAAAGTAGTAAAACACAGGGCTAATGCACTTCTACAGGTTGTGAATCCTTTTTTTTTTTTTTAAGAACATTGTCCGAAGTAAACTGCGGTGTGCAAATAAAAATTCAGGGACGCAGCAAAGCAGGTGTAAAATAGATTTTTAGCCGTAATTGCAGAGCCTGCAGTCCACATTGAGTGTTGGTTGTGCTCTCCATGTTGCTCTGTATTCGCTAATCGGAAAGACAAATAACCGTGCACGCAAGTTCTACTCAGAGCCTTCACGAAATCAGGCTGCTTTTGGTGTGGGGTGTGCATTGCATGAACCCTGGCATTCAGTAGCAGGCACCTTATCCTGACTCAACTGGGTTGTGTACAATTAGCATTCATTGTGGCGGCGCGTTGTAGGTGCGTGAAAGCAGCACCAATACCAGTCTCAGTAGCTGTGGCATGATGGTGCGTATACCCTGGTGAATTCTGGAAAATGGGACTCTTCCTTGGGCCCGACACAAAACTCACCATCGAAACAGCTAGGTGCCCTCGCCTGGCGAGTACTCCGCTCCTGGTGTAAGCTTCTCTGTTATTTCAGCTCCCCTTCTAGTACTTTGGTCTATTAATTTGACTGCAGACTGACATTTCATTTCTTTTATCGCCTTGCGTCTCGGTAACACCCAGATTTTGTAGGGGGACTTGAACAGACTTTGGTTTCAAGGTACACTCCCCATCAATGGGGGGGGGCTAGGAAGCTGGCTCTCTATATAGTGCACCAAGATGAGATACAATGTGCAGAGAGTACAGGTGACCCTTACTGGTTTACAGAGGTTAAAATAATAATTCCAAATGCTCTCTTTTGTGGGAGTGTGGGCTAGCAGTTTATGCTTATCAGTGGATAGTATTAAGCATTTAACTAACACACACACACACACACACACACACACACACACACACACACACACACACACACACGAATCAGACACCAATTTATATAAATAACAGATTTTTATTTAAATTTAGACACCAAGATCATCTTAATCTGGCAACTTCTTTTGAAGATGGTGATTTTTCAGAAAATAGAAAATGCACTGTATTTTTAGCTCTAAAGCGATAAAGTTATCCTATGGAGAAAAACATATACTGCATATGGTCACTTGTCAGTGACTTACAGGACTCTTGTTTTGGACTGTAAGTATTGGGTAAGGTCCAAGGCAGTACCAACAGGTCACCCCGGTTGGCTCTGGGGCCCGGGTGCAGAGGTGCTTTTCGGCATCGATGTCCCGTTAAAATCAATGGAAACCGCCCTGTTGAAAAGAGGCTGCAAGCAAGGACTGGGGGGGGCCGGTCTGGTTAAACCCACGGGGGGCGCTTAGGTCTTGAGCATGCAGGGACACTGTCGGTCCACTCAAACTCGGGCTCGTGTGCAGTGGGGCTTTGTCAGGAGGGGTCACGTTGCTGAAGACTCTTGCGGATCTCAGGCCCTGCAGATAGAGGGACCAGTCTGGCCAAAACCAAGGGTGGGCTCAGCTCTTGAGCGTCTCACAACCACGTTGGCATTGTCACCTCCCTTGGACTAGGGCTGTGGAGCGTGGGTGCAGGGGTGCTTTGAGGCATCGGGTCGAGGGCGGTCAGAGGCTCACTCTGTGTCTTAGTCACCTGGTGAGGAGGGGGAAACAGGGCAGGAGGTCCGCTCTCAGTGCTGGCCTTGTGGATCCTAATGTCCCTCAGTGGTCGGGTGTGCTGTTGGAGTCCGGACTGGACCACCAACAAGCCTTGGTTGCTGCACCTGATCCAGTACCCAGGGTATTGGTAATGGGCGGCTCCTAGTGGTCCTAGTGTCTCCAAACTTGGCAAGTGTGTTTTCTTTGGCTCCCTGCCTTGACATGCTAATTTACTAGCTATCCTACTGGAGGTGGTGTAAACACCTCCTGCCAGAGCAGGCATTGTTTCTGACCTCTGAGAGCGGGGGTGTCATCTCCTAGGGGGTCAGAAACTCATCTGTGGCAGGAGGCTGGACAGGACCAGTCAGCCAGCACACTAGAGGACTGGTAGGGTTCAGGGGGTACCGCTAAGGTACTCTCTGATTGCAGGTATTAATAAATCCATCACTGGGATCAGTGTGGGCTTATTAATACGAGGTGTTTGATACCAGACACTGTTTCAGTGAAGCAATAATGTAGCTGGGTAACTCGTTTTAACTAGTGCAAAGTACACACCTTAAGATGGCTTCCCTGTTCACTTGCAATATTTAGTAATAGAACTAGACATCACAGAGGCATATCTGCTCATGCAGATATATCCTCAAATAAAATATAATGCACCCTGCCTTAGGGCTAATAGGCCTGCTAAAGAGGTGACTTACTTATATTAAATGCAGTGACTTTGGCATGGCACAGGAGTGTGCCATGTCATGTTTTCACTCATGGTTTGCACCATGTTATGCAGCCTGCAATGGCAATCTGTGTGGAATTTGTGTGCGCATCCCGTAAGACTAAACAAATCTTTGTTGGTTTTTCACCCCTTCACAAAGGAAAGCCCATATCTAAATCAGGCATTTCTAGATGGATAATTAAATGCATTCAGACATGATATGTCAAAGCTAAAAGGACTTTGCCTACACCCCCTAGGGCACACTACTCGAAAAATAGGGCTTCCATGGCTTTCCTGGACAATATCCCAATAGCTGAAGTTTGTAAAGCATCTACATGATCTACACCACAAACTTTCACCAAACATTGTGTGAATGTCTAGCACATCAACAAGCCAACGTAGGTCAGGTAGTGCTACGTACTCTTTCAGACAACTGCAACACCCACAGGTTAGCCACCGCTTTTGGAGAGGGACTGCTTTACAGTCTATGCAGAGCATGTGTATCTACAGCTGCACATACCTCGAATGGAATAGGTTACTTACCCTTTTGGCATCTAGTCAAGGCGTGTAGTGCTGTAGATTCACATGCACCCACCCTCCTTCCCAGACACAGGTGGCCTCTGCAGTTCTTTACACTATTTTATTTACTTGGGCATCTCTATTGATATTTACTCCCACTCCCTTCTCATCCATCTGCAGATAAAAACAATCTAACAAAGGAGTCGATGCCCATGCGAATTATCATCAAGAGGAGGAGTCACTGTCTTGTGACTCAAAAGACTTCTACGTAGAAAAACAACTTGCACACATTCGGACCCAACACTAGATGGCGGAAGTATGAAGAGCATGTGTATCTTCAGCCACACATGCATTGAACACCCAGTTTCCTATAGGTACATGGTCTGGTAATGTTCTGGCAGCACCTCGGGCATGTTGGCCTCACTATAGCACACCACTGCAGATTCTTCCCATGCACAGCAGACATCTTTCAGCTCATATTCGCCTCGGCTCCTACACAACCTCGTTTCTTCAGTGAAGCCTCATTCAAGGACACTTTGAATGTCCTTGCAAAGCAGTGGGTCAACTCTTCCTCGAAGTGTCTAGGCAGCCTTTCCTGGCAGTCAAAAACAAAGATCCCAGGTTTCCGGTATGGAACCTGGCAAGGCAAATTGGAGGTTTATAACTCCACCCTGAAGCACTGAAAATATTTTTCTGCCACTGGCGACCCTGGAATTTGGTGGAGAAATCTTGGAACACTGACTGGAAGTTTCGGTCTCATCTTTATAGCAAAGTTGCAGAATGCTTGGTGAGGGGTCCCTTAGAGTGCACAATTCATGCTGCAGCCCTTATGGGCCCTCTTTAGTACCAGGGTACCATTCACTAGGGCCTGGCAGAGGGTGCTAAAGGTTTTGCCAACTGGGGGAACAATTGTAGAGTTTTGGAAACGAGCTCTGGCACTGGGGACCTGGTTAGCAGGAACCCAGTGCACTTTCAGTCGAAATCACATCATTTACCAGGCAAAAGATGTGGGTGACCATGTAAACAAGCATTGGCATAGCCAATAGGTCTCGCTTTTGGGACCTTATAAGTATTTAGTTATGCAGCACAATATTCTTGGTGCAACAACATCAACTGTTGCATGGCTAAACACTTATAAGGTCCCAAAGGCGAGACCTATTGGCTATGCCAATGCTTGTTTTTATTATTATTATTGCTGTAGATGTGCTGGGTTCAGAGAGCTCGGTGGTATCTGATGACAAGTATCACATGATGCAGATGGCACGTTGCCCAGTTCAGATCCTCCGGAGCATCTGTGGGTTTATTAAAGAAATCTGTTCCTGGTTTGTGATGAGTACACAGAGGCATCTCCAGGAAAGGGAGGCAGTTTCTACCCAGCACTGCTGCTGATGCATTCAGTGAAGTGCTGAACACTGATGGTAAATTCCTCCGGCCTCTTGCGCTGGTCACACAAACGATTGAGCTACCATGCCTCCTATCTTTGACATCCAAAGTCACTGGTTTAATAAAAAGAATCTCTAAACAAGAAGCGCTGGAGACTGAGAGGGTGTGCGCGGGTGGATGTGTGAATGGTTGGGCAAACAGCTGTGTGTCTAGAAGGAAGTGGCGGCTGCTAGGGAACGGTGGCAGGGGCCGGGGGGGAATAGTGTTAGAAAAAAAGGGGAAAAAAGAAAAGACGACTTACACTTGCCGCCGTGTCGCCTGTGTCACTGTTGAGGAACTCGAAATTGGCACATTTCGAGTTATTGATTAAAACTTCACCCGGGCCAAATCCCTGCCTTACTGTGTCTAAATTGAGAGGTCTCGCGGGCATTTCGAGAGTAACGCAAGACATTTCTTTCAAGTCGTGGAAAACTTATGTATATTCCTTTTTTCCGTTTCACAGCTATTTTACATGTAGTCTGAGAATTGGAGTCATTTGCCATGTTAATGTAATGTTGCAGTCGAGCATACATATTTACGCCAAATAAGGTCGAGTCTGTAGAAAAGCTGAGTGGCCTCGTGCAGCTGCTACAGAAATCCATGTGTGACCAGTGCCAGTGGCCACGTGCTGAGCCAACTAGGCTTTTCCTTTTGAGGTCCATAGTGTGAGATCAAGAGTAATATCTGCATCGAAGCAAAGACTACACGAAAACAGGATGTCGAGCCGGCAAGAAAGTGAAAGCGACCGCAAGCAGGCAAATGTAAACAAGCGCGCGCGGCCACGCTAATTGGAAACAGATGGCCCCTGCGCACCGCTGCTCGCTCCCGCAAGGTGGATGCCGCCACAAGCACGAGTGTTTGAAAAGTGCAGACCGATTCCAAAAGGTCATCTCCTAGAGCAGTGCATGCACCCTGCGCTAGGCTCGACCTAAAAAGGGGCACTTTCCAACATCAAGTGCTTCTCCTTTGATATGTTTTACTTCATGTGTGTAAGTATTACATCTATTTAATTAATCAGATATGTACATACACATCTCTGATGTGGACAACTGAAACATTAAAAAAGAAAGCAGAGTGCAGTTCAAGGTGAAGTTCTACCACTACAATTATTTTGGGAGTATTGTGCACAATTTGATCAAAAACACAGGAACTGGGCTATTTTATTTCATAAGAAACATCTTCTTTGTGTGTTACCTATCTGCTAACTTACCAGTTTTCCAGAAGTTAGGTTTAGGTCCCCAAGCAAAAGAACTGCTTCCAGACATTGCATTTGAAGTCTGTCCTCTTGGTGTAACTCTAGGAAAGGAAAGAGGAGGAGGATAATAAATAGTCTAAAAGCAGATATAAAAAAACAGGCTTCCTTTTGAGAATGAACACACAAACCATCAAAAAAGCTGTGGCAATATGCTTATTTACAACCATATTGTTAGGCTAGTCAATTTATTTCTTTATTAAATTATAATAATTAAGTGGTTTAGCTTTGCTGGGAAAATATGTAATCACTTTTTGAGGTTTTGCAGTCCTAGCTGTTCAACTAGGACTGCAAAACAGTTATATTCACGAGATAATCATTATTTAGGGAACAGTGTTTGACCTCTTTAAAGAAATGTAGGAATTTTTAATCCATGCCAGATCAAATACTATATATGTGATGGACAACCCCATTTGATGTTCGAACTGGCAAGTACTCTAAATGAATTTCGTACTTATGCACCAACCAGTGTTACCTACTGAAACATGAAACCCTGTGCACTGGTGTAAAAACCAGCTTTGCAAAAGAAAACACCTCTCACTCTACAAGTCACTCACAAATGGAAATGAATGGTATGGTAATACCAGAACAATACCTATGAGGCAAGACTACATGGTTTGTTGAGTTACACCACTACATGAATCAGTGATCACTGGAGTATAAAACCAGTACTGAAAAAGGTAATAACCCCTACATCGTATTTAGTTCGCAGAGCGGGGAGGATGGGCAGGGCATTAAGGAATCTGCATCTAGACTATGTCTCTACCAGATACATCGTGACTTAAGGCAAGTAACTTTTCCATCTAATAGAGACTGGTAGCTGTAGATTCCTTAACTTTTGAATTAAATACCATAGCTATACCCAACCAGGAGGCGGGCCTGCGAACCAATCCTACAAAAGTTCTGAAAGAGAACTAGCTGGTCGAAATTAGCCACAGGACAGACAGGAATTAGATGAAATGGAGCATGGCTTCTTATAAAAATCGTGGCAATGACCACAGACAATGTAAATCATAAACAACCCCGCAGGCACAGAAAAAAACAAAGCCTAATGGCAAACGGCAAAATCCTGCCAGAAGATACCAAATCCTACAAAAGGTCTCAGAGAGGACCAACCGGTCTAAACTAAAAAGAGACCAGACACATGTAGGAAGGAAAATGCTACTTACCAGTATTCATCTGTTCTTGGCATGTAGAGCTGTAGATTCATATACTGTGCATAGATCGCCATCTGGTGTTGGGCTCGGATGTTTGCAGTTTGTTTTTGTTCGAAGAAGTCTTTGTAGTCACGAGATAGGTGACTCCTCCTTACGATGATATTGCGCATGGGAATCGACTCCATCCCCAGATTGTTTTCGCCATAAAGGGTGATGATGGAGTTAGTAAGAGATAGAAAGAGATGTCCATGTGTGATGTATCTAAGTAAGATAACACTGCAACAGATAAAGGTACCCGGGGAGGCGGGTGAGCGTATATGAATCTACAGCTCTACATGCCAAGAACAGATGCATACTGGTAAGTAGCATTTTCCGTTCGAGGCATATGAGCTGTAGATCATATACTGTGCATAGACTATATAGCAGTTTTGTTTGTGGCGGTGGCTAACCTGTATCTGTTGCAGTGGTTTGAAAAAGTGTTCTTAAGACAGCCTGGCCCACACTAGCTTGTTGTTTTGCTTGCACATCTACACAATAGTGTTTTGTAAATGTGTGGGGTGTAGACCAAGTTGCAGCTTTGCAGATGTCATCTAAGGGAATGTTCCCTAAGAAGGCCATAGAAGCCCCTAGTTTGCGTGTAGAATGAGCCCTAGGGGGAATGGTTAATGTATGCTTGGCTTTAAGGTAGCATATTTGGATGCACTTAACAATCCACCGTGCAATACCTGCTTTTGAAATGGGATTGCCTTTATGAGGTGGGGAGAAAGCAACAAAGAGTTGTTTAGTCTTTCAACAGGATTTAGTTCTTTCAATGTAATAAAGTAGTGCTCTTTTAACGTCTAACGTGTGAAGAGCCCTTTCTGCCACGGAGTCTGGTTGAGGGAAAAATACTGGTAGGTCAACAGACTGGTTAAGGTGAAAGGCAGACAACTTTAGGTAAAACTTTTGGATTAGCCCTGAGAACCACTTTGTTGTGATGAATTTGCAAAAATGGTTCTTGTATGGTTAGTGCCTGAAGCTCACTCACTCTTCTAAGAGATGTGATGGCTATAAGGAAGGCTACTTTCCAAGTGAAGAATTGTAGTTTACATTTGTGCAGAGGTTCAAATGGTGGGCCCATGAGCCTTGTAAGGACAGTATTGTGATTCCACACTGGAGAGGGCAGAACTCTAGGGGGAATTATTCTTTTAAGTCCTTCCATAAAAGCTTTAATAGCGGGTACTCGAAACAAAGACAAGTGTTGTCTGTTTTGTAGATAAGCTGCTATTGCAGCTAGATGTAGTCTTATAGATGTATATGCTAGGTTACAGCATTGTAGGTGTAATAGATAGCAAATAATGTTTTGAGTGGAGGCGTCTAGTGGATTGATTTGATTGTTTGTACAGTAAATTACGAATCGTTTCCACTTTGCTGCGTAGCATGATCCGGTAGTAGGACGTCTAGCCTCTTTAATGATGTTCATGCAGTCTGGCTGGAGATTAAGGTAGCCAAACTCTAAGACTTCAGGTGCCAGATCGCAAGGTTGAGTTGACTGGGATCTGGATGCCTTATCTCTCCATGGTTCTGAGTGAGAAGTTCGGGAGAGAGGGGTAGTTTTTGATGAGGAACTACTGACATTTCTAATAGGGTTGTCGAGCCCATGTGGGAGCAACCAGGATTAGTATGAGGGAATGCTGTTGGAGCTTCCGAACCACTAATGGAATGAGTGGGAGAGGCGGAAAAGCGTAAGCAAATTTTCCTGACCAGTTCATCCATATCGCATTGCCTGTGGACAATGGGTGTGGATACCTGGACGCGAAGGTTGGGCATTTTGCGTTTTGGCGTGTGGCGAACAGATCTATTTCTGGGTAGCCCCACATTTGAAAGAATGGAAGAAGAACTTGAGGATGAAGTTCCTATTCGTGGATCTGTTGTTGTTGACGACTGAGCAGATCTGCGATTTGATTGTGTACTCCTGGGAGGTGTTCTGCCAGGAGGTATATGTTTTGTGGAATGGCCCATTTCCATATGAGTTGAGCTAAGTGTGAAAGCTGTAGTGTGTCCCTCCCTGCTTTTGTATGTAGTACATTGCTGTCATGTTGTCCGTACGGACTAATACAGTTTTGCCTACTAGATGGAGTTGAAAGGATTTTAATGCCAGAAAAATTGCCAGTAATTCCAGGTGGTTTATGTGGAATTGTTTTTGTTGTGTAGTCCATATGCCTTGAATGGTAAGGTTTTGGAGATGAGCTCCCCAGCCGGCGAGCGATGAGTCTGTTGTTCGCACTATCTGTGGAACCGGGTCGAGGAACGGCCACCCTTTGGAAAGGTTTTGTGTGTTCCACCAGTGCAGAGAGCGATAGGTGCGGCTGTCCAACACCAGATATGTTAGCTGACCTTGAGCCTGGTTCCATTGATGTGCTAACCATTCCTGTAGAGGACGCATGTGGAGTCTTGCATAAGGGGCGATTAGAATGCAAGAGGCCATCATCCCGATTAATTGCTTGAACACTCGAGCTGGTAATGAGTGTTGAGGCTTAAATTGTGATATTAGAGCCTGTATGTTGCGTATTCTGACTGGGTTGGGGTATGCTAGAGCTTTGGAAGTGTATATTGTAGCTCCTAGATACATTTGTGTGTTGGATGGTTGGAGGTGTGACTTGGTGAAATTCACGGTAAATCCCAAGTGGTGAAGCAACTGAATTGTTTTGCGGGTGTTGTGAACGCAGCTGCTGTGTGATTTGGCTTTTATGAGCCAGTCGTCCAGATATGGGAACACGTGAATGTGTTGTCTTCTTAAGTGAGCTGCAACTACTGCGAGGCACTTGGTGAAGACTCTTGGTGCTGTGGTCACCCCGAACGGGAGGACTTTGAACTGGTAATGTTGACCGTCTACCAGGAACCTGAGATATTTTCTGTGAGTTGGATGAATGGGAATATGAAAGTAGGCGTTCTTTAAATCTAGAGTGGAAAGAAAATCGCCTTGTTGAAGCAATGGGAGCACCTGTTGGACGGCGACCATGTGGAAGTGATCTGACTGAATATAGAGGTTTAGTGGTCTGAGGTCCAGTATTGGTCTGAGAGAGCCGTCCTTTTTTGGAATTAGGAAATATAGGGAGTAAACCCCTGTGCCCTGATAAGGCAAGGGGACTGGTTCTATTGCATGTTTTTGTAACAGGGAGAGAACCTCTTGTTTTAGGAGAGTCAGATGTTCTGATGACATTGGACGTTGCCTGGGAAGGATATTTGGGGGAGTTGAGGTGAGTTCTAGGCAATAACCATACTGGATAATTCGTCTTACCCACTTGTCTGTTGTGATGGAGTTCCAGACAGGTAGAACTGTGAGAGACGTCCCCCGACAGGAGTGGAATGGTCGGGGGGTAGTGTAGGGAAGTCACTGCTTGGTGGTAGGGGAATTGCGGGTGTTGTTACCTCTGGCTCTTCCCCTATTATTGTTCCCTCTATATCCTCCCCGAAAATATCCTCTGGAGGAGGTAGACTGATTAGGGCTTTTGTAAGATGACGAGGGATTTTCTGACGACATTGTTTTGGAGCCACCCCTGTAAAAGGAGCGGCGAAAGGAACCCCTGTTGGAAGGTAGTTGCAAGGCCCCCATGGACTTAGCAGTCTCTGTATCTTTCTTCATTTTCTCCAATGAAGTATCGACTGAAGGTCCAAAAAGATGCTCTTGATCGAAGGGCTGATTGAGTATGGTGGTTTGAACTTCTTGCTTGAATCCGGAGATTCGAAGCAAAGCATGCCTACGCAGTAATATGCTGGTGTTAATGGCACGATGCTGTATCAGGCGCATCTAGGGCGCATTTTATGGAGGTGTTAGTTATAAGTTTGCCCTTTTGAATGAGTTCATTGGCCTTGTTTTTGTGTTCCTCTGGTAAGTGCTGCATTAGTTTTTCCTGCTCGTCATAGTGCGCTCTGTTGTAGCGCGCTAAGAGAGCTTGCGCATTGGCAATGCGCCAATGGTTATCAGCCTGTGACGCAATTCTTTTTCCCCGAAGTGTCTATAAGCTTTGACTCCTTGTCAGGAGGAGGGGCGTCACCTGTAGCTTGGGAATTAGCCCTCTTGCGTGCGTTAGACACCACCAGAGGGTCTAAAGGTACCTGTCCTTTGATATACAGTGGGTCTGTGGGAGCTGCTTTATATTTTATATCCACCCTTGGTGTAAGTATTCAGGCTCTAACGGTCTTTGAATACTTCAATAGGGTGTTTTAACATGCCCTTTAGCATGGGCAGGGTGTGGGTGGATTTTTGTGAGGGTGCGAATGTTTCCACTAAGAAGTCCTCTTCTAGGGGATCAGTGTGTAGTTCCACCCCATGGTAGTGAGCAGCTTTATTAATAAGTTGTGCAAACCCAATGTTATCATCAGGTGGTGATGGCCTGGAGGGATACAGATCAGGGTCATTGTGTGGATCTGGATCTTGATCATAGTAATCCGATGGGTCTGTGCCCTGTGGTATGTTATTGTTGTCATCATCCCCTAGTGTGTCCCCATCCCCATCCCCACCGTCGTCATCATCCTGTGGTGCAGGTGAGAGTGTAGGTGATGGTGAGTTTGTTGGTGAGATAAATAAGTTAGGATCAGGAGGAGGAGGAGAGGGAGGTATATAAGGAGGAGAAGGGTTAGTACCCATGTCCTTGCATTTGAGAGGTATGCGAGAATCCTCTGGGAGGTCTAGTTTTCGCTTCTTAGGAGGTTTGGTAAGAAGGTGGCCAGTTTCGGGGTCAATATGCCGTGTTTTCTGCTTTGGATCCGAAAATTGTTGAAAAGAAAGGTCTTTTAGTTGTATGTCCTATTTCGGCGCTGGAAGCCTGGGCGTAGAGTGTTCCTTAACGGGCTTAAGCTGTGAAGGTTTTGTAGGTGTTTTCGACTCCGAAACCTTTGGTGAGGGAATTTTCGGTTCCGAGATTTTCTTCGGCTCCAAAGCTTTCGGTTTGTCCTGTTTCGGCTCCGAAGCTTTGTCTTTTGGTGGCTTCAGTGTCGAGGTTTTCGACGTCGAAGGTGTCTTCGGTGCCGGCAATGAAGGGTGGGGCACCGGCTTGGTTTTAGGCTTCGGTGCCAAAGGTGTATGTTCGGTGCCGGAATGGGGCCGACTCGAGCCAGAGTCGGAAGGCTTTTGTTTTGGTTTCATAGCCGGGCCCGAGGGCGGGGCGTCTGAAGTATGTTCACGGTGTCGACCTGAGCCCGAGGGCGAAGGTGTTTCCGGAGCCTTAGATTTGTGTTAGGTGGTGGCCTGGGTGCTAGTACTCACTATCCGTTGAGCCGGGGTGACGTCCTGGTCATCTTCCTTGGAGTCGTCGGCCTCGGACACAGAGATATCCTCTTCTGCAGGTTGGAGTTCTGGATGGACATTAGAACCTGCTCCGAAGATGTCTGGAATCAAGCTGCTGCCACGGGACATTTTGTGACGACGAGCCTGACGATCACGGATAGTTTTCTTTGACCGGAACAATGTACAGGCCTCGCAGTGCTTTTCCTCGTGCTCGGGGGAGAGGCAGAGGTTACACACTTCGTGTAAGTCCGTGTGTAGGAATTTAGCACCACACCAGGGGCATTTTTCAAACGGAGTCCGTTCCATCGACGGCCAGCGTGGTCGGCACGGGTAGGCCCAACGGCCCGCGTCGAAGCTGTTGATCGAAGATTATTTGAAGTTGGAGGATGCGCGTCGAAAGGGGAACGCGATCGAGAACAATACCGTCGAGTGGTGAAGGATTGTGCGTCGAAGGGGGTTCGAAGACGATACCGACCCGGAGCGCAGGAAATCACATCCGAACCCGATGGCGGAAAAAAACAATCTGGGGATGGAGTCGATGCCCATGTGCACTATCATTGTAAGGAGGAGTCACCTATCTCGTGACTACAAAGACTTCTTCGAACAAAAACAAACTGCAAACATCCGAGCCCAACACCAGATGGCGATCTATGCACAGTATATGATCTACAGCTCATATGCCTCGAACAGACTATTTATATAAACCGAGGCAAGGACCACAGGAAAGTAACGTGAAACTTCCAATAGGCACAGCAAAATGTGACTCCAGAGAAGGAGAATAAACTTCATCCAAACACAACCAACAGTCATATCAACAAGAACATGACCCCAAGGATGAAGTGTGAGGGCCGTATTGTGTCAAGGCATGGCGGAGCTGTTAGTAGCGGAAGAATTGAGTTTTATGCAACTCAAACTCCTCAGTGAGCATGTCAAAGGGCTTGACACGATTGCCTACCCAGGTGGGGCAGCGCCCGGCACAGAGTAGCGATAAAGAAACTGTATCTGCCCACGGATCGGGGAGGCTTAGCGACTCCGAATTTTGAGCAATACTACTTGGCTGCCCAATTGCAGTGGATAGCTAGGTGGATGGCCGATCACCAATGTGATGATACTGCAACCATGCAACTGCCCTACACACTGCTGCAACTGATAAGACTATTTCATCCCGGTGCGAACGTAAGACCTCCGAAGCCCCTACTGCTCAGGGTGGCGCATAAGTGTTTTTGTAGGAGCCTCTACATAACTAGACATACAACACCCTATGCACCTGCGTTGCCTCTGGACGGATCTCCCAGAGGCCGGACACCGATTACAGTTGCCGAACTCCGGGCCTGGCATGAGGCTGGTGTTCAAACCCTAGGAGACTTGTACCGCGATGGGACGCTCATCCCATACATGACATTAGTAGAAGAAGTAGGGCTGCCTCCGAGCCAATTCCTTTTGCACCGCTCGCTAGTAGCTAAACTCACAACTAAATGGGGTTACCTCACAGCTTAGCCACAGACACACCTCACCATGCAAATACCTACATGTCATGGGCCAGGGTAGGCATCTCACGCGGTGGTTTGCGGCCTCGCTTAGGCAACACGCGTCGGTCAGCCTAGCCTCACTCCGGCGCAACTGGGAGCAGGATTGGGCCGCCAATTCTTAGACGTGGAGTAGGCTCTGGTATTGGAAAGCCCAGTGCGCATCCACAGAAACATGTGGGTCCGGCAAATCCAATACTACATTACTCAGAGAGCACATCTCACACCCGCTAAAATTAACCGGTACTTTAACCGCACGGACTCCGCCTGCCCAAGATGTGCCACAATCGATGTAGACCTGCTACACATGCTTTGGGGCTGCACTCATCTTCACACATACTGGAGGGAGGTGCCGGATGCACTGTTCGCCTGTACTGAGCGCGTGATACCCTTTAAGTGGCCGACTTACATTCTACACCAATACCGCAGAACCCGCAGTAACAAAGTATCTTCCAGATTCCTAAATTTAGGGATAGTGGTAGCCAAAAGGTTAATTACTAGGAGATGGAAGGCACCAGACCCTCCGCATGCACAGGCGTGGCGCCACTCTATGCTCGCATGGGCCAAAGCAGAGAGTGTCGCAATCAGGCATGAAGACATTATGGGCATTCGAAAGGTCCCTATAGCTACGAGTTGGAATGCAATGTTGACTGAATTGCAGCGGATCATGGGAGATGTAAGGGGGAGTCTCCCAGGGACCGACCCAGCAGACTGAAAGCACATGCACGCACTGCAGCACTAGACTAACTGAGACGCCTGGTCAACTGCCGTAGGTGGCACATATACGCACATGCCTACACGACACCGAGTAGTGGGTGAGCGCGCAGATAGCGGTCATAGGAAAAACGTGTAAGAATCCGAATAGGGGAGCTGATGGGGTGCTCTGAGATGGTTTTGTTTTTATAGATAAATCAAAGAAAAGGGGGGAGAAAGAGGGATATGCTAGGTCCACCCTCCAAAAATGATCAAGAATTCACAAAATACCGAGATCTCGGTTACAGGAACCTAGCCAGTTTCTTCAAAAAGTTTTTACTCATATGAGAGTCAGAAAAAACAGTAAAAAAGGAAAAATGTCCTTTCTTGAGTCCCCTCACTCACCAGGGTTTCCCCATGGTGACATGCTTCATCATTGGGGCCATCCCAACCCGCTGCGGGTTGAGGCGTGCTACGACTTGCGACACTACGTAGGAGCACTACTTGTGAGTGACTATGTGTGGTGCAGTGATGGAGGTGGAGTGGGTGAGATTAAAAATATCTAGCTAGTGGGCAAAAAAGAATTTATTCAGGCTCCTAGCCGATATATTAAAAACGGGGTTGGTCTCTAGGGTGCCTGTCTTTTATGAGTCAGGAGTCCCTAGTGGACGTCAACTAGTTTCGAGCTACCCCAGTGCTCTTCTTCAGGACAAACAGGGTCCAGCCCTGTTTTGTACCACTCCAAAGTGACCTAAGGATAGGAAAAATGCTGCGGAATATTAGCAGGCAAGAGTTAATACATACGGTACATTGACCACGTAGTATCTGCAATAGAGAAAGGAGAGAAGGCATTATCAAGAACAATCTACTACGTGCTGTGTAGATAGTTGTTGGAACCGTGTTGCTGCTGATCAATATGTATCCAAAACAGAAAAGAGAAAAAGAATTAATCACATAGAACCTACTTCATGCTGTGTAGGTAAGTAATTGAAACCGCCATGCTACACAATCACGTATCCAATCAGACACTCACTTATCCATTGCTGGTGTGTATTGTTCAGAGCTCTCCCGTTGATAACCTTGTGTAGTTACGTGGGCTATGAACACCTCATTAGTCATGGTCTCGTTAATACCCAATCTAGTTTAAAAACGAAAGGTCTCCACGTGACATTACCCTTTAAAAACCAACCTTAATGAATTAATTGTTGAATTGTAAGTAATCTCGGTCATGCCAGACAGTTAGGTGAAAGCCTAGTGACTTCATGACGTGCGCCAGGTTGGTGTCCGACAAGTTTACCACTAAACTAGGTTGTTGCTGGTTGTTGGGTTGTCTGGTGGGCCCATGCTCCTGGTGTGGCTCCTCGAGATTTCCAGGGGTTGGGCCCATTGGACCTGTTGGGTTCTTCTGGATTTTCCCCTCTGTGGTCCCTTGCCTCTTCCTAAAAAAGAATGGTTTTGGGGGGCATTCGGTTGTACTTGCTCCCATGGCGCATGGGGTTGATATTGGTACGAATGTTGGTGGAAGGGGGGTGGTGGGCCATAAAAATAAGGCGGTGGGCCTCCATATGGTGGTGGTCCATGGTATGTAGGCCAGCCATAATCATGTCCTCCCCGGTTCCTAACTCGTCCCCCACGTAGTCGTCTGTTCCGGTTTCTGTTCTGTTGATTAAGGCTTCCATCTGAGTGGTCTGAACCAGTGTCGGATCCATCGCTGACGGTGTTATACCCCGCGTTTCTCCCTG
Source organism: Calotriton arnoldi (assembly GCA_963921515.1). NCBI lineage: Eukaryota > Metazoa > Chordata > Amphibia > Caudata > Salamandridae > Calotriton > Calotriton arnoldi. Next base: position 1,975,159 of record CAWUFW010001727.1, read on the forward strand.
ACGGGATGTACCCTTCTTTGCTATAGGGGTAAGCTTTTTCATGTGAGAAGGATTTCTGGTCTTTCTTGAATTTGGTATATTTAGTGTCCTTCAGGGTTATTTCGAAGTCTGTCATTGATTTATTCAGTTCTTCCAGACGTTTTTGAGCTCTGTAACCCCTTGGAAAGTCTTTAGGCGGATTTCCAGTGTTTGAATCTCTCCTTTCATCTCCTCCGATAATCGTGCAGCAGTCTTAATTATAAGGACCAGCCAATCCCTGGTGCAGTGCCAGGAAATAAGCGACCAATCCTTTTTAAAAAATTTATCTTGCTGGAATATGAAAGGCTCATTGTGTACAATCAATCCTCGTGGGGCAGTATTAGATCTTAAATACTCAGTCATCATGATACCATGTACTATGGTTTTTATTTGGTTCCTTTTTAATTCAGATAGTTCATCCCAACATTGGCTGGATTCGTCTGAGTCTCTATGTGATGCCCCCGCTAATGGAAGCATAGAGGCGATTGTTCTTTCAACAGATGGTCAAGGTTTGAATGACAATATTCCGTGGGGTCAGTTCTCAAGATAACAATCTCCTCTGGTATCACATCAATTGGGCAACGTTAGAGTAAATAACAGTCACCCTATAAATGAAATGAATACAGTCAGCCGATAAATTGTAACTACTCTCCTTACATAACCTAACACATCTTCAGAGAGCGGTAGTACAACATCCCCTCGCATAATATTTAAAAATTTGGCATACTTAGTCTTTATGTTTGTTTATATGGTTACGTCTAAACCCTTTAGTTATTCCTCAATAGGCACTCTAATTAGGCTTCACGTATATATCAATGTGAGGCACATTGTGTGTATATGTTTGTTTTATTGATTACCTCTAATCACTTTATATCCTTTCCAATAGGCACTTATTAGAATCTTTTTCACCTCCCCAAAAGGGCCGCCAAATTGAGCCAAAGGCGGCGGCAATTTTGTTTTAGTTTCTGCTCTAGTCTCTTTCCCATGACTAAGCGGAAACACGCCCTTCAAATACTAGTACCCGGGAGAGACTCGCCAATATGCGGTCGCGAGGGAAAGCAGGCAACACGCCGGAGCAGATATCATCCACAAGTAAGCTAATTTCTTCACAGAATCGGACCGGGCAGCCAGCAGAGACTCTCACAGTGCACCCGCTCTGTTTTTCAGCTACAAAGCTTTCATTATCGCTTTGTTTTGCTTTCTCCTACAGTGGCGATGATCTCTCCAGCCCCTCAGAGACCATGAAGCACATTGTTGCTCCATAATTAGTATGTGTTTTTCTCCTTCAATGTAGTTTTCTTTGTCGTATTGTTTGTTTGTATAAGTCAGTATGCTTTTTTATTTTCATTATTTATTTCCTGGTGCACGTCATGAAGTCACTAGGCTTTCACCTAACTGTCTGGCATGACCGAGATTACTTACAATTCAACAATTAAGTCATTAAGGTTGGTTTTTAAAGGGTAATGTCACGTGGAGACCTTTCGTTTTTAAACTAGATTGGCATTAACGAGACCATGACTAATGAGGTGTTCATAGCCCACGTAACTACACAAGGTTATCAACGGGAGAGCTCTGAACAATACACACCAGCAATGGATAAGTGAGTGTCTGATTGGATACGTGATTGTGTAGCATGGCGGTTTCAATTACTTACCTACACAGCATGAAGTAGGTTGTATGTGATTAATTCTATTTCTCTTTTCTGTTTTGGATACATATTGATCAGCAGCAACACGGTTCCAACAACTATCTACACAGCACGTAGTAGATTGTTCTTGATAATGCCTTCTCTCCTTTCTCTATTGCAGATACTACGTGGTCAATGTACCGTATGTATTAACTCTTGCCTGCTAATATTCCGCAGCATTTTTCCTATCCTTAGGTCACTTTGGAGTGGTACAAAACAGGGCTGGACCCTGTTTGTCCTGAAGAAGAGCACTGGGGTAGCTCGAAACTAGTTGACGTCCACTAGGGACTCCTGACTTATAAAAGACAGGCACCCTAGAGACCAACCCCGTTTTTAATATATCGGCTAGGAGCCTGAATAAATTATTTTTTGCCCACTAGCTAGATATTTTTAATCTCACCCACTCCACCTCCATCACTGCACCACACATAGTCACTCACAAGTAGTGCTCCTACGTAGTGTACGCAAGTCGTAGCACGCCTCAACCCGCAGCGGGTTGGGATGGCCCTAATGATGAAGCATGTCACCATGGGGAAACCCTGGTGAGTGAGGGGACTCAAGAAAGGACATTTTTCCTTTTTTCCTGTTTTTTCTGACTCTCATATGAGTAAAAAACTTTTTGAAGAAACTGGCTAGGTTCCTGTAACCGAGATCTCAGTATTTTGTGAATTTTTGTTTTTATAGACCCAGTTATGTTTTTAGTTGTCCCCACACGGTTGCTGCCAGTCATCACACGCCACGAGACAAGTAATAGCAGTACACTGTGGCGAAGAGAAATTCGCCCACGCCCACATAGGTACGGTAGCACAACATAAGAAAATCCTGCCTATTGCACTTCGGTAACACCTACTCTACAAATCAGCGCAGTACTGATGTTATTGGATTATGTGTTATGCAACAAATGCTTTTCCCATGAGATGTGATGTATGTATGGTAATCTGTTAATATTGAAAACCTAATAAAAAATATATTTAAAATAAAAAAATGATTGCCTACCCAGGTGTTGGCACTTTTGAAATTCCAATCAAGTCTCAGGCTTTGAAACCCTCTAGTTATGACACCTGGGAGAGCTATAGAAGAGTTTCACTGGTGATGGACTTATACCGTTCAATAAATTTAAGGCCAAAATGTCATCAAATGGGGGTGTCGGAGTCAGCTCCAGCATCACCCTGGGAACCTATGAGCCATAAAACATTGTCTCTAGGCCCCAAGTTTGCAAATAGTCCCACTTCTGTTGAAAGGCCAAGTCATTCCTAGCTGCAAATATTAAGTCGCTGATTACAACCAGTAGTGATACCCAATAATACATTTGAATATCTGGTATTCCCAACACTCCATCGAAGGGGGCCTCTATGCATTTGGTCAGTGAGATCAGTGCTGTGCACCAGCCAAAAGAAATTCACCTAGTACCACAATGATTTTTGTGACGAGGAGGGTGGTTATGGTAGAGGGGAAGTTTTGAAGAATGTAGAAGAATTGCAGCAAGGCCACCATCTTGAATAGAACTCCTCGATCCATAATCGAAAATAGGAATTTATCCCAGGCTGCTGCTTCCCTTTGACATCTAGCAATAAAGAGGCCCTGGTAAGGTTCCAAGATTGTCATCGGTCTTTGGACATGTAGTTTCCCAGATATTTAAAGGGACCACCCATCAGTGTGAGGGGCCAATGGGCAGGGACGGCAGAGTGAGGGACAGCTAGTGGGACTTCACACAATTCACCTGCAAGCCGGAGGCCTCTCTATAAATACGCAGTATGTCCAGCAGCCTGGGAATAATTGCTCTGGCCTCTGCAAATAGACCAAAAGGTTGTCCGCATATAGGAACACCCGGTCCTTCTGAGCCAGATCCCATTGCATACCCATCAGGTGAGCATCTCTTGGACCTATTCCACTAGGGGCTCAACCACAAGCGCAAAGAGGAAAGAGGGTATCCTTCTCAGATGCCTCTCCTGATCAGGAATGGATTGACCCGAACCCAAGGTTCATAGTAGAGTATTTGGACCAGTCGTAGGAAGCCAGATACAAGATTCATCCTGTTCAGGATATGAAACATGAATGGCAAATGGCCCGAACCGAACACCTGTTAATATTGGGAAGCCCTTCTGTCCGTATATTTTAGCATTTGCAACACCATCTTGCAATCTGGACGCCATTTTGTATGATAATCGAAACTGCTGCTAAGTTATTTTCGAGAAACGGTCCTTGGTAAGTTTCGTTTCCCAAGTTTGAGCTTTTTCTTCTAGAATTGCAAGTATCCTCGTTAGTACATACCTTTGTTAGACGGAGCCTTTCTCCCACCAGTCTATTAGGGAGGATAGGCCAGATGACCTTGGGCAGTAGATAGCCTGTGCCCAGCTGCAGAATCGAAACTTATGCTCTGTACCCCCATTGTATTACGGCACCTGCTAGTGTTTTTCCATAGTAGGCGTGTCTTTGTGGACTTTGTAAACGTACATAATGTACTTGTATGCTTACGGGCTTCAGTCCCTCAACAGCCATCCCAAGAGGCTGGTCAGACTGGGCTCCACTGCAGTGTAATCTCAATAAATATCTGGTTTGTATTCTCTACTGTCTGACCGACTCTTCATTTGTAGGAAGGCAGAGAAGGTGGTCGTGAGTGATCCGGGTGGCCCTTTTTGGGTCACTTCCTTCAGTTGGCGCCCGAACAGGGACTCCATTGGGTGACCTCATCCTCGCCCGCGGACGGGTGAGGAGGACGGGGCCGCGTTGGTTTGGATAGGCGGATCGGGGGACCCCTGCACAATAGAGTTTCACACTCGCATCTGCCCCGCCTGTCTGATCGGGCGGTGCCCTGCCCAGTGGTCATCCCGACTGGGGTCCTGAATGGCGAAACCCTTGGATTTGACCGTTTGGTCGGAAGAGTCTGCAGTGGAGAATAAATTTGTTTGACCTGTGTGCACCAGGTGAGCTTGTTTGGTTCTTTGTTGTCATGACTTTTGTTTGACGGATATTTTGGTTGGTCTAAGAATCAGTTTTGACAAGCACTTGTATTTGATTTTGAAGATTCTTTTTGAAACATGGTACCATTTTGTTAATTTGGGATTGATGCAGCCCGCGGAAGCGATTTTTTGTAAAGCTCGGAGTACAATTTAGTGTGATTGTGTGGTGAATGTGTTTTTTTGTGTGAACAGAATGCCTTGTTGGAGTAAGTTGTGTTGTATGAGGTGTTGTTGTTGTTGTTCTGCTGATGCTCGATTGGAGGAAAGACAGCCCGCACCTACGGAAGGTACTCCACATTATGACATGTATGTCAAATACGGTCTTGGCCCTATTATATTTAGTACATTATGGCACAAATATACCAGGGACAACGCTGAATTGCAGTGGCCATCAACGGGCACCTTTGATGAACAGAAATTGAATTATTTAGAGGAAAAATTGTTTGCTAAACATAGTAGGCAGTCGATGTTTGATTACCTTCAGGTGTGGCGGAAGGAAGCTAAACAGACGGCTGAGGGCGGAAAGGGAGGCACAGAGGTAGAGAACGCAGACATTGACTCAGAAAGCGGTGGCACATAAGGAGAAAGTGGAGAAGGGTATAGAATGTGCAGATAGGAGGTTTCGATTGCAATGTGATAAGTCTTATGTTACTAGAGAGGAAACAGACACTTTTATGGAAGAGCTATTATAAGACAGACCGCCTCCCCCTTATGCCCTGAATAGAATATACCCTGTTGTTCCACAGCCCTCGTCATCTGCCTCTGCCCCCCCTGTTCCCGTTGTATCTGGTATTGATCGAAGTGCTTTGGTTCCGGCATAACCAGCTTCTTCTGTGGCTCCGTCTCCCACAGTCACTGCGACTGCCGGTCCTCCTGCCACCCCTGTTGTTACGATGTCACTTTCTCCTTCACAGACACCTACTACTCAGCCGATGTTGACCTTGATGCCCCCCTCTTCGACCAGTATGTTGGCCCCTATTTTTACTCCTACCCCCTTGTTCGATGCAGAGACACCGGTGCGTGGTCAGGACGATGGAGCTGGGGCAGTTGCAAAGGAGCGATTAGGACGGGTGTTGATTTGGTCTGATGTGGGAGATGTGGAGAAGAATATGGTGGCCAATCAGGCTGCCCAGTGGGCCAGTAGTCCCATTTATGATGTTGAGGATGTTTGGAGTGTTTTAAAGGATTATGAGCCATTTGTTCAGCAGCATGCCCTTAAACATATGTCGGCCACTTTGATTGGACTATGGGAACGTATAGTTTACCTGTCGGTGTAGTTTTGCAGCTTGAAGACTTTCTGGAATCACCATGCTGTGCATTATTCCGCCATCTAGTGGTTGGGTCCGAAATTGTCGTATTTCTTCTTTTCTTTTTTTTTTTCGTGGCCCCGGTGGGCGTCGACATACCACCATTTGGTGCCTCTTCGTGACGTCGACGCGCTTCCTCCGGAAGCTCCCACCTTTGGTCGCCATCTTCGGATTTTTTTTTTTTTTTTTTTATTGGTTCCTGTCCTTTAATAGTCTTCCTCCTTTCTGGCGGATGAGGGTGGGATCGCTAGTGAATCCAGAAAGTCTTCAAGCTGCAAAACTACACCGACAGGTAAGAAACTATACTTTTTGCAGCGTGAATCTTTCTGGATTTACTATGCTGTGCATAGACTTTGTAGCGGTTTGTTAGGTTTGTGGTGGCTGGGTGGAAGATGAGCGTTGGTTACTGAATATATGTTGCAAGACCTTTAGTCCGACTTGTGCTTCCTTGTTCATCTGAATATCTACGCAGTAGTGCTTAGTGAACTTGTGCACTGAGGACCATGCTGCTGCTTGGCAAATGTCTTGAATCGGCGTATTTGCTAGAAACGCAATTGTTGCTCCTTTCTTCCTTGTTGAGTGAGCATGTGTTGCTCCTTGTAATTCTTGTCCTGCCTGTTTGTGGCAGAATTGTATGGTTTGTGCAATCCATCGTGCAATGGTATTTTTGGTAACGGGTCATCCCAGAAAACTGCTGGCAAAAGACACAAAGAATTGCTTTGTTTTCCTGCATTCTTTTGTTCTTTCTATATAGTGCATTACTGCCCTGCTGGCGTCCAGTGTGTGTAACACCTTTTCTGTGCTTGTGGTTGGTTTTTGGAAAAAACTTGGTATTTGTATTGTTTGGTTTATGTGGAACCTTGACACCACCTTTGGCATGAAATGTGGGTCAGTCCTCATTATGATCCTGTCATTGTGTATTTGTAGGTAGGGCTCTTGCAGCGTTAGCGCTTGTAATTCGCTTACTCTTCGTAGTGATGTGATAGCCACTAGGAAGGCTGTCTTTAGTGTGAGCATATGCAGTGTTGCTTTATGAATAGGCTCAAATAGTGTCTTCATCAATTGAGTCAGCACTACATTGAGGTTCCATGCTGGAGGTGGCATTCTGTTTGGCGGTGCGATCCTCTTTGCCCCTTCTAGAAACCTCTTTACTACTTGGGAAGTAAAGAAACTTTCCCCTGTTTCTCCTCTTGTGTAAGCCACTATTGCCGCTAAGTGCACTCTTAGTGATGTGTAGCTTAGTTTATTTTTTAGTAGATGTGTCAAGTACTTCAGTACTGTTGATTCCTTGGTAATCCTTCTTTGTAGTTTCTCCTTAATGCACCATTCGGAGAATCTTTTCCACTTTGCTACGTAGCACTTCCTTGTGGTAGGCCTCCTTGCCGCTCTTAGCACCACCATTGTGCTTGCTGGTAGTTTGAGGTGTGCAGACTAAGTCTTCAGGAGCCATGCTGCTAGGCTGAGGCTCTCTGGCTCCGGGTGTAGCACCCTTCGTTTTGCATCGTTAACAGGTCCTTTCTTGTGGGGAACCTGTGTGCAGGTGCTTGTGCCATCTCCATTAACTGTGAGAACCAGGTTTGTCTGGCCCACTGAGGTGCTGTCAGTATTAGCGTCATGTTGCTGATTCTGCATTTGTTTAGTACCCTGTGTAGCAGTGGTATCGGTGGAAAAGCGTAGGCAAATGTCCCTGACCAGCTTATCCATAGCGCATTCCCTAGGGACCGTTTGCACGGTTGTCTGGATGCGAAGTTTTGGCATTTTGGTGTGTTGCAAATAGGTCTATTTGCGGAGTTCCCCATTTGTCGAATATCTTCTGGATTTCTTGTTGACTGATTTCCCACTCGTGGGATGCTGACGTCAGTCTGCTGAGCCTGTCTGCTTCCACATTGTCCTTTCCTGGTAGATGTATTGCTAGCAAGTCTATTTGCCTTGGAATTGCCCATCTCCATATCTCCTGTGCTAGCACTGATAGTGTCACCGATTGTGTTCCCCCTTGTTTGTTGATGTAGAACATATTGGTTGTATTGTCTGTTTAGATTAGTACCCTGTGTCCGTACAGTTGTTTCTGAAAGGCTTTTAAGGCTAGGAACACTGTCTTCAGCACTAGGTAGTTGATGTGTTTTATCGCATCCTGTTGAGACCACAATCCCCTTACCTTGATGGTGTTTGTGTGTGCTCCCCACCCCAGCTGGAAGGCATCTGTTGTGATGGTCACTGTAGGAGTTGGTTGTGTGAATGGTTTCCCTTGTGTTATGTTCTTCTTGTTCCACCACGCTACTTCTTGATGCATGCTTGTGTGACTACCACTAGATCTTCCCAACTCCCTGTTGCCTGTGACCATTGTTGTTGGATCCATTCTTGGAATGGTCTCATGTGGAGGCGGATATTTGGGACAAAATGTATGCATGGCGCCATCATTCCCATCAGTTTGCCCACTGTCCTCACTGTCAGAGCCTTGCCCCTTGTGGTAAAGACGTGTCTCCTTCAATATTGCCAATGTTCTTTTCGTGCTCGGAAACACCTTGCCCTGTATGGTGTTGATCTCCGCCCCTAAGAATATCTTCACCTGTTCTGGTTCTATTGATGACTCTTTCCCCCCCCCCCCATGGATTGAAAACCCTAGTTGGACTAGTGTTTGTATGACCTCTTGTATGTGCCGCTTGCATTGGTTGTATGAGCTTGCTTTTACCAGCCAGTCGTCGAGGTATGGGTATACATGTATTCCTTGCCTCATTAAGTGTGCTGCTACTGCTGCAAGGCATTTTGTGAAAACCCTTGGTGCAGATTTGTAATCCCCTTCCTGTATCTGGGGAATTACTTCTTGAAGATATGTCATTTTGAATCTTTGAGTTTTAATGAACTTGTTTAAGAACCTTAGATCCAGAATTGGTCGTAAGGTTTCGTCCACCTTTGGTATGAGGAAATGGGTGGAGTAAACCCCCTTGTTCCGTTCCTTGTATGGTACTATTTCTATGGCCCTTTTGTTTAAAAGTTCCTGTACTTCTTGTAGCAAATGAGACTGCTCCTTTGCTGAGTGTACTCTGCTGTTCGGTCTTTTGTTTGGAGGTTGTTTTTCTAGCTCTATACAGTAACCGGATTGTATGAGGTTTAGTATCCATTTGTCTGATGTGATCTTCCTCCACTCCTGGAAGAAGTGTTTTATCCTGCCTCCTACTGGTGTTATATGCTGGAGGAACTATTGTTCGTTTTGAATTAGTTTTTGTTCTTGTCTTATCCTTTGCTGCACCCCTAGAGATGTTGACTGGGTGTGCACTGGTCTTACAGCGAAGTCACTTGGATGTGGGTTGTTGACCCCCTCTGTCGGTTTCCTCTTCCTCGTGTGCGCCCTTGAAAGGATTGTCCTCAGGCTGGTACTGCCAGTTCTGCTGCTGCTGTCCCTGCTGTTGGCCCTGGTTACCTCCTTGATAACCCTGTTGGAAGGTTTAGTGTGGTGCCACAGGCTGGTGGCTCCCCCTACCTGCTGGTCTTCTTGAAGGTGTTCCTCTTCTCATTCCTCTGAACTGTAGTGCCCCCATGGACCTTGCTGTCTCATTGTCCTTTTTGAGCTAATTGAGTTTTTCGTCAACTGGAGCACCAAAAAGCGGTTACCCGTTGAAGGGTGTGTTAAGGATGTTGTTTTGCACTTCTGTCTTGAAGTCTGAAATTCTTAGCCAGGCATGCCTTCTCTCTGTTACCCCAAGCATCATCTGCCTGCTGGATGTCTCCGCTGCATCCAGGGCCGACTTCAGACATGTATTAGCCATGTTCTTTCCTTCCTCTACCAGGTGGTTTGCCCTTCTTTGGTATTGCTCTGGCAGATGTTTTAGGAGTTCACCCACTTCCTCCCAGTGCAGGTATGCGTGCCTGTTGATGAGCGCATTAGAATTGGCGATGCGCCATTGGATCGCCGCACTCCTTTCCAGTTCCCTCCCCATTAGGTCCATTCTCCTGCTCTCATTGTCTGGAGGTGGTCCTGTATTTGTGGGTATATTGGCCCTTTTCCTAGCCGTGGATGTTATGATTGAATCCGCTGGTACTGATCCCCCAATATACATAGGGTCCTTAGATGAGTGCTTGTATTTCTTTTCAAGGACAGGGTAAGGGACCAGTTCCGATACCTGTAAATCAGCATGGACCTTAGATTAGTGTGGATTTGCAGGGCTCGGAGAAGAAATTTTTAGTGGATACAGGAGCAATGAATAGTTCTGTTGCGAGGTCACTGGTCCCTGGGGCAGCCCTGTCTGGCCATAATGTTTCGGTTGGTTTTTCCGGTGTGCCGGTAGTAAGCCCCATCTCCAAACCCCTTGCCTTGACTACAGGTCCCTTTACCATTGATTCGCTGTTTTTACTAACATCAAATTGTGGGGAGAACCTGTTGGGATTAGATCTGTTAAAAAAGCTACATGCTACTATTTACTGTTCCCTAGATGGTGTCCATTTGACAATGGGTCCGAGTGTGGTTAGTACTATACAATGCTTGTCTAAAGATGACCCCCTCCCAGTTGAGTTTAAAGATGTTCTATCTACGCTGTGGGCTACAAGTGATACAGATGTGGGACTTTTGCAAATACCTCCAATTTCTATTCAGGTTAAAGAAAATGCGATATTGCCTCGCATTCCTCAGTATAAGATTTCGCATGCAGGAGAACAGGCGTTGTTACATATAATGCAAAACACACAAGATGATGGACGGAATGTTGCACATTGGCAAACATTCACCCCCAGTCACAGATCTGGGTTTAATCCATCGTTATTTTGCTTCACCACGCCACCCCAGTTCAGACATAGCCATATGCAAATCAGTCTTGACCCTGTGCCTCATGGGAACAGTCCAGACCGAACTGCCAAGCCATGTCTTCCCTGGACCGGAATCAAGCATCCTAGGACCGGTTTCGGGCTTTCAGCCCTCATCAGCCAGGATAGCTTGACTCCAGTGGCGTAGTGAGCACGGGACCCACGTCTGGGCATACCCTTCCCACTTAGGGCGAAATGCAAAACACAGTGCTCTCCATGCCACTGGAATCAAGCTATCCTGGCTGAAGAGGGGTGAAACCCCGAAACCGGTCCTAGGATGCTTGTTTCCAGTCCAGGGAGGACCTGGCTTGGCAGTTCGGGCTGGACTGTTCCCATGAGGCACAGGGTCAAGACTAATTTGCATATGGCTGAGTTCAAACTGGAATGGCATGGTGAGCAAAATAACGATGGATTTAGGCCCAGATCTCTCTACTGGGGTGAATGTATGACATTGTTCTGCATTCTGTCCATCAACTGTTGTTTTTGCATTTGTCACCCCGAGTGGGACGGGTATGCCCAGACGTGGGTCCCGTGCTCTCCATGCCACTGGAATCAAGCTATCCTGGCTGAAGAGGGGTGAAACCCCAAAACCGGTCCTAGGATGCTTGTCTCCAGTCCAGGGAGGACCTGGCTAGGCAGTTCGGGCTGGACTGTTCCCATGAGGCACAGGGTCAAGACTGATTTGCATATGGCTGGGTTCAAACTGGAATGGCATGGTGAGCAAAAAAACGATGGATTTGGGCCCAGATCTCTGTACTGGGGTGAATGTATGACATTGTTCTGCATTCTGTCCATCAACTGTTTTTGCATTTGTCACCCCGAGTGGGACGGGTATGGCCAGACGTGGGTCCCGTGCTCTCCATGCCACTGGAATCAAGCTATCCTGGCTGAAGAGGGGTGAAACCCCGAAACGGGTCCTAGGATGCTTGTTTCCAGTCCAGGGAGGACCTGGCCTGGCAGTTCGGGCTGGACTGTTCCCATGAGGCACAGGGTCAAGACTGATTTGCATATGGCTGGGTTCAAACTGGAATGGCATGGTGAGCAAAAAAACGATGGATTTAGGCCCAGATCTCTGTACTGGGGTGAATGTATGACATTGTTCTGCATTCTGTCCATCAACTGTTGTTTTTGCAGTGGTTACATATAATACAAGATTTGATTCAGTCAGGAGTTGTTGAAGAGACAGCAGCAAATGTGTGCAATAGCCCCATCCTTCCTGTTCTCAAGAGGCCGCCTCCAGGTTCTCCTGATGATGTTGCTCATGTCTATCGTTTTGTGGTTGAGTTGTGCGCAGTTAATAAAATAGTAGTCCCTCAGTTCCCTGTGGTCCCTGACATTACTGCTCTTCTGACTAGGATTCCTTCTTCTGCCAAATTCTTTTCTGTCATTGATTTGAAAAATGCTTTCTTTAGCATCCCTGTTCATCCCGATAGCAGGCACCTGTTCGGGTTCTCCCTGGCAGGTCGTAGTTTTAGATTTTGTCGGGTTCCTCAGGGCTATACTGAGAGTCCTAGTATATATAGCCAGGCTCTGAAGGGTCAATTGGACTCCCTTACCCTTTCTCCAGGTAATGTATTGCTGCAGTATGTGGACGATCTTTTGATTGCGTCCGATACCGAAGAAGGATGTAACGCAGCTACAGTCCAATTGTTGCTGCATTTGGCTCAACATGGACATAAAGTGTCCCTTTCCAAATTCCAAATTGTCGACAGGAGGTCACCTATTTAGGTCACCTACTGTCGAAGGAGGGTCGGAAACTAACTCCTGAATGTATTAATGCTGTGATTAACATGCCTGTTCCAAGGACCCAAAGGGATGTGCGAGCCTTTATTGGTATCACTTCCTATTGTCGTCATTGGATACCCAATTTTGCTTTATTAACAAAGCCTCTGCTTCACTTAACAACTAAAGATGTGCATGAGCCTTTGCCTTGGACGCCTGAATGTCAACAAGCTTTTGAGCAATTGAAAGTTGTGCTTTGTTCGGCCCCTGTGCTTGGCACACCTGACTACAACAAGCCGTTCGTGTTGTATGTACACGAGTCGGCCGGTTGTGCGCTGTCTTAACACAGGCCTTTGGAGGTAAGCAGAGGCCGTGTGCGTACTTTTCTGCTGTTCTTGATCCTGTCGCGAAAGCCCTCCCGAGCTGTTTAAGAGCAACCGCGGCAGTGGCCGTCTCTATTCGACAACCGGCAGGGCTTGTTCTTGACACTGATCTCACAGTTATGGAACCCCATGCTGTGGATATGCTTTTGAACAGAACAAAGACACAGCACCTTACCAGTGCACGTCTGACTGGCTATGAGCTAACTCTTTTTTCACCACATATTACGATCAAACGATGTGCCACTCTGAATCCTGCCACGTTACTACCCCTCCCTTCGGAGAGTGAGGAGATAGACATACATGATTGTATGTTTCGCACTAAGGAGGAGATGAAGGGATGGGTAGACTTGACTGATGTTCCCTTAACTGACCCCCAAGGGGAACTATACGTCGATGGCTCTTGTTTTAAATTACCAGATGGCACCACAACTGCTGCTTATGCGATCACAACACTGCGCACGATAGTGGAGACATCAGTCGGCCCAAGCTGCAGAGCTGGCAACTCTAATTCGGGCTTGTGAGTTGAGACAGGGACTGGAGGTTAATATTTACACTGACAGCCAGTATGCTTTTGGAGTCGCTCATAATTTTAGACGGCTCTGGAAAGAGGAGATTCCTTACCTCCCATGGTTCAAAGATTCAACACGGCCCTTTGATAAATGGACTTTTGTCAGCGTTGACCCTGCCCAAGAAACTGGCAATGGTGAAGTGTAGCACTCACAAAGCAATTACTGATGATGTGGGGAGGGGGAATGCTTTTGCGGATCAAACAGCTAAAGAGATGGCCCGATCTAAGATGAAAAAGATGTTTGTAGCAGGTCCTGCTAGATGGGTGTCGGAAGTCATGATGTTTGAGGACACACTAGATAGTGTGAAAGAAATCCAGAGTGAGGCGACGGTTGAGGAATTAGCAATATGGCAAGAAAGTACAGCACAATTGGATGATGGGTGTTGGATAGATAAGTCAGGGAAACAGAGATGGATGTTGCCAGATGCATATGTTCTCCCCGTAGTTACTATGGCTCATGGACCAGCTCACATTAGTGCTAGGGGTATCTGCAAGTTGCTTGATCCGGTGTGGCAGAATGATAATATTCCAAAGACGGCTGCCCATTTAGTAAAATATTACATGGTGTGCATGTTGTACAACCCAAGGAAGGGGACCCCTACACCTCCGGGTAATTTTGCACCCCCTTCTTTCCCTTTTGAAGTCCTGCAAATGGACTTCATTGAGATGGAACGGGTGAACAATTTGAAGTATGTGTTGGTGGTGGTTTGCGGATTTAGTAAATGGGTTGAGGCTTATCCTACCAAGGAAAATACAGCTCTAGCGACGACGAAAGCTCTTTTGAACGAGTTTTTCCCCTCGCTTTGGTTTGCCCCGTTTGATTTGGAGTGACAACGGCAGTCATTTTAATTCTAAAGTCATCCAGTTAGTGTGCGATGGCTTGCACATTAAGAAAAAATTTCATGCTGCGAATCACCCCCAGTCAGCCGGTTTAGTTGAGAAGTACAATGGTACTCTCAAACTAAAGATGGCCAAAATTCAGGAGAGTACAGGATTGAAGTGGCCAGATCCTTTACCATTGGCTTTGTTGTCAACGGGAGTTCCAGCCCATACTAGAACAGGGTTGTCCCCCATGAGATTGTCTTTGGTTGGCCCGCTAATGTCTGGGGAGTTTCAAGACCCCGTCACTTTTCCGAGATAGAGCACTCCTTGTTGATAGATTATCTATACGAATTAACTAAAAATTTGTGTTCTATTCATCAGCAGATTCAAGAGGCCTTGCCATCCGCTACAGAGGGACCCGGCCACGAGCTTCGGCCTGGTGATTATGTACTGATAAAGCACTTCCAGCGAAAAGGCAGCTTGGAGCCCCGATGGAAGGGGCCTTTCCAAATACTGCTCGCCACCCGCACTGCAGTCAAAGTGGATGGCCAGAAGAATTGGATACACACTACGCATACCAAGAAGGTGCCACTTCCCCCGCCGTATGACCAGTGGAGGATCGACGGCATAGGGGACTCTGAAACGGAAAAGGTTCCTCGCTTCATCCCTTTCTCCAATGCCAGAATAACGTGGGCACCTTCTGAGGAGGAGAGTGATGCAGTCCTGAATGAAGCAGTGCCACCTGAGGTTAAGGCCAGCCAAGAGCTCCAGTCAGCTGGCCCTATTGTGTTTGAATCCGAATCAGTCCATACCGCTGAAAGTGAATGTTTGTTTCTTGATCCCTCTGTTCCTGGAGTTGTTAAGTACAATTTGCGTCCTCGACGAAGGAACAGTTGTAAGAAAGTGGCTCTGTATATACTGAACCAAAGTAAGGTTCAGTGTGCACAGAGTCCACATTCCCCAGGGGTTTGGCAGAGGCTAAAGTTAGATATAACCTTACTCTCTAAAGTGGTAGCTTAGTCGAGCAGTAAGACAGTATCAGAGGACAGTTTAAAGCATTTGTTGTACACACTCAGTCAGCAAATGGTCTCACACACTCAAGAACTGAACTCTAGGCCAATTGTTTTGTATATAAAAATATATAGTTTTATTTTTAGAACCAACAATAGGTATCAAAATACTTTCTCAGAATCAAATGCTGTAGTTGTATACTTTCAATAAGCAATAGACTTTTAAATGCAATAGTTACAGTTGTTGCACTAGGCAACACAATTCAAACACAATTATAACATTGAGCTCAAGGGGGAATTTTAAGTAAATGCAATATCAATTACTTTACGTATGATTTTCTTACTCAGGGCTGGATCCTGGTTTCAGCCCTGGTGCATTTCCTGTAAACAGTTGGAAGAAATCGTTTTTGTTACACAGGCGATTTTTAAGGAATATTTGTTTGTTTCAAAAATCGACACTTAGAAGAATTTCTGGAGAAAACCAGGCAATGTTATCCTATGGAGGAAAATCAAGTTATCGGAAAATCACAGTTGTGGTCACTTTTTCTAATCAGTGCTGGGTACCTAGATCCAGCACTGGCATCTCTCCTGAGAACATGTGAGTAATTTCGTTTTTGATATTCGGACGATTTTTAGTGAATATTTCAAGATTTCAAAAGTTGACACTTAGAAACTTTTCGAACAGTCCATTGAAATGCATTGACTTTTACTGTAATATGCAGGTAGGTAATTATCGCGTTACTTTTCTAACCTCAGGACTGGGTCCCAGATTCAGTCCTGGGACATTTCCTGCTAACAGGTGAGTAAAGTCGTTTTGGTCAAACACACAATTTTTAAGCAATATTTTTAGTTTTTGAAACTCCACACAGTCGTTTTTTCATAGAAAAATACCCAATGTTATCCTATGGAGGAAAACAAGTTATCGGTTTGCAGGCAAGTTTTTGACTGTGGGAGTCCAGGTTCTGGGGTTAGACTCAGGGGTCCCCCAGGGTCAGTGATGCACTCTTGTTGCACCCACAGCGGCACTAGGGCGGCCGGATGCAGAGTGTTGAGGCCCCAATGTTATCCTATGGGGGACAGGGGGCCTTCAGTTGGTAACTGCTGGCTAGCAGGCCACTGGGTTGTGGGAGCAAAGCTCCTGGCTGTAGACTTGGCACAAAGGGGAAAGCAAGTGAGCACCAAAAGCGCACCCACAGCGGTACTCGGGCGGCTGGGTGCAGGGGGCTATTATGGCGTCGGGTTCCCTGTTGAAGTCTATGGCGATTCTCCGGACTGGACAAACACTGCAGGCTTGGAAACGAGAGTCTCCTGGGATCTACCAACACTTCGAGGGGCAAGTTGAGATGTCTTGGCTTAGGTAGGCAGGGTGCCTTTTAATGTCGGATTTTTCTTACCCGCTCTGGTCGCGGTAGTGGGGACCCTCTGGACTGAGGCTGCAGGCTTCGTCTGGAGGCTTGAGGCAGGTCAGGAGTCGCCGGATTCCAGGTCAGGCTCGCCGGGGAGACCTCCTCTTGGTGTTTTTTTACTCGAGCTCGGGCCGGGTTCGGCGGGTGCAGAGTGGGCTGGATTCGCGATCACGGGCTGGTGCCAGGGGTGCTGGTTTTGAACAAATCCGGTGTTCACGGGAGAAGCAGGCGGTTCAAGTGAAGGCAGGCAGATCCTTCGGGGTTTGTGAGGTTGCTGGCTGCAGGACACACCGGGATTTCGCAGAAAGCAGGTTCGAGGGGAGACAGGCCGGTAGGGCTGGGGCCAAGTCAGTTGTTGTCTTCCTCTTGTTAGCAGGCTGCACGGCTGTTTGGTCCTTGTTCTTCTTTACTTGTTGTCGTTGCTGGATCTAAGGTAGGAAGGTTCAGGGTGCCCCTAATACTAGATTTAGGGGCGTTACAGGTAGGTAAAGGGCAGGGACCAATGGGTCCCTTCCCTGGGGTGGGTACACCCCCTATCCTGCCACTCTCCAGTGGGAGGGGGGCAGGAGCCTAGTCCTGATTGGGTAGGGCTCCCCATCTTCAAGATGGCGAGAGCCCGGAGATGTGCTTCACCTCACCTCCCCCACCTGAGGGGTGGGGTTGGCAGAGGCTGGCACACCCCCTTTCCTCCCTTGGTGTTTCCCGCCAGTCTTCCCGCCAGAGTGGGGGCTAGAACCAGTGGGGACCAGTTGCTGAGTACAGCAAGTGGTCTGGGGAAGCTCACAAAGGCGGAATGCCTTTGAAGCTTCCCCCTGCCCATCCTGGGGGAGGAGGCCTAGCACCTCGCCCAGGACGTGCATTGTTGCAGGCCCGGGAGAGCGGATGGCTCTCTACCCAGGGGTCCAGCAACATGTCTGCTGGGTGACAGCCTAGGCAGCCTCTCAGGCAGGACGTGGATTGTAGGTTAGGTTCAGGGGGCAACTCTAAGTTGCCCTCTGTCGTGCATCTGACATTAAATCCCACACTGGCATCAGTGTGGGTTTAATGTGTTGAGAAGTTTGATACCAAACTTTCCAGTCTTCAGTGTAGCCATTATGGTGCTGTGGAGTTCGTAATGACAAACTCCCAGCACCATATACTCTTAATGGCAGCACTGCACTTACAGTGCCCAGGAATGGACCTGGGTACTGTAGGGGTACAGGGCTCATGCACCTGTACTCTCACCACTGGCATAGGGCACCCAGCTAGAGGGGTGACTGATGTATGCCAGGGCAGTGGTTTGTGGGCATGGCACACAGGAATGTGGGCCATGTCGACTCTTCACTTTGTTCTGCACCAAGACACGCAGTCTGCAAAGGCAGAGTGTGAGTGTCAGGGTACAGGGCCTCTAAGGGTGGCACAATAAGTGCTGCAGCCCTTAGAGGTCTTCCCTGGTCACAGTGCCCTGGGTACCTGTGGTACCATTTACCAGGGGCTGACCTGTGGCCAGAGATGCCAATTGGGTATAGTTTTGGGTAAAGAACACAGGCCCTGGGAACCCGATTGGCAGGGACCCAGGGCACATCAAGTCAAAGTGCATCAGTGGTCTGGCAAAAAGTGGGGGGGTTACTGCAACAGAAACCCACTTCCTTACAACAGTGCACCAAAGGAAAAGTCAGACTAGTAGGGTTGGACTTCATGGATGAAGAATAGGGACAATAGAGCAGGGACAGAGAGATTGGTGCATTGTTCGAGACACTGGACAGGATAAGTTTGGGGTGTTTTCCCAGGAGAGAGAGTACCTTATCCTGAAAGAAGTGGATTTTCCTCAGCAAGGGCTGCAATTGTGTAGCTCCAACGAGAAGTGCTTGAAAGCAGCACCGTGGATGAACAATAGGAGCCTGCCAGCGAGGCTCACAGGAGAAGAAAAACGGTCGCTGGAAAGAAGATTATTTGCTTAGTTTAATTACGGTTAGATTAATAGTATCTTTTCATTCCGCTATCATGCATCTTTTTGGCAGGCCAATGATTGATGATGAACAGCCATTGGGTTTTGTTGTTTTGCCCCGATCATCATGGGTGAAGCAGCGGAGAGTGCTATTCCTTCTTTTTGCTATTCTGCTGATGATTATTCTTTGTGGAGTTCTTTGGGTGTTAGAAAATGCAAGTAATTCGCCTACTTCCGACAATGATATCTTTTTCACACCAAGTCGGAAAAGAATGCTTTCTAATAATGTTTTTCTAGATACTCATGAGATTTTTTGGTAATGGTGTTGCTTGTTATCCTACTGAATCTGTAACTAGCCTATGGACCGCTTACCCTCAGTCTTTGATAAATTATACATATTCTAAGCCGACAAATTTTGTTGAGGTAAAAGGGGAGTTTGGTTTTGGCTACCCAGGGCCATGCTTGTATCATCGTCAACCCACAGGAACAGGGTACCCCGGTTGTGACAATAATATGTACTGTGATAACTTCTATTTGGAAGAGCAAAATATTACATTGGTGGGTTGGCATTATAAAGAAGTGACGGTTCCCCGAAAAGCTGGCTATTACCCTGCTTGTTGCCCCATCATAAATAATACTGATACTATTTTGTATATCAACTGTTCAGGGGTGATCATATCCAAACAGACATTCCCTTTGAAAGGTTCTGACACCGTTACAGGTAATTCTCGTTATTCAGCTGTGAATTATGATAGGCCGATATATGCCCACCCCGGGTTCTTCTTTCTCACTAATGGAACGTACTCAAATGTTCATAATGGCACCAATGATGTAGCTCTTGGGATGGTGCTGCCCCTGGGGGTCCCTTGCAAATATGCTCACAGACAAATAAAATGGGTAAAGAGAACACTTACAAAGGAATTTTGCGAAGGAGTAACGGATATTGAGATCAACAGTTATAGTAATGGTATTACTTTTGGTTATATCCTGTCTGCCATTTTCACATTAGGGGGAATGGCTATGAGTAGGACTGAAAAGGCACGGGGATATTTTGGCTGTAAATTACAGATATCATCAAATACCACAGTAGCAGCATTACGTGACATCACCATTCAATTAGAAAGTATGAGGATTTATTCTGAACAGACTAGATATGCAGTGGACTTTATTTTAGCAAAAAATGGTGGTGCATGCGCAGTTATTGGCGATCAGTGTGTAGTGGGCATAACAAATATGGAAAAGAATATCACCAAGCATATCTTGGATATTATCGAGAATGTCAAAGGTATGGAACAAGGTAATTGTAGTTAGTCCCTTTTTGGAACATGGGGGTGGCTAATAGAAAAAGCAATATATTTCCTTGTTATATTGATACTTTGCTGTGTTCTTATTCAATGTCTCCCAATGTGCTGCACATACTGTATCTCTGTATTGGCTCCGAAGAGGAAGATATCGATTCATGACACTTTTGCAGCAATAATGTTACAGAAAGAAGTAGATGACATTATGGCCATAGATGAGGGTGTCTTTGAAACATCATCTCTTCTCTTGGAATATACTCCCACTATTGACAGCCTACCATGTGCATAAACAAGATATGTTTTTCATTATTCCTTTATGTTTATGTCTTTTCGATTGTAGATGGTTAGCTCATGCTAACAGGAGGGTTTGTTAATATTGGGAAGCCCTTCTGTCCCTATATTTTAGCATTCGCGACACCATCTTGCAATCTGGACGCCGTTTTGTATGATAATTGAAACTGCTGCTTAGTTATTTTCGAGAAACGGTCCTTGGTAAGTTTCGTTTCCCAAGGTTGAGCTTTTTCTTCTATAATTGCAAGTATCCTCGTTAGTAAAATACCTTTCTTGTTAGATGGAGCCTTTCTCCCACCCGTCTGGTAGGGAGGATAGGCCAGATGACCGTGGGCAGTAGCTAGCCTGTGCCCAGCTGCAGAATCGAAACGTATGCTCTGTACCCCCATTGTATTACGACACCTGCTAGTGTTTTCCCATAGTAGGCGTGCCTTTGTGGACTTTGCAAACGTACATAATGTAATTGTATGCTTACGGGTTTCAGTCCCTCGACAGCCATCCCAAGAGGATGGTCAGACTGGGCTCCACTGCAGTGTAATCTCAATAAATATATGGTTTGTATTCTCTGTCTGACCGACTCTTCATTTGTAGGAAGGCAGAGAAGGTGGTCGTGAGTGACCCGGGTGGCCCTTTTCGGGTCACTTCCTTCACACCTTTTTCAAATCTCGCTGCTTTATGTTTTCTTACTCTTGTCCATTTCAGCATACCTAGTGATGACACCATGTCTGGGTGAAAGTGTGCTTTAGAAATACATAAATAAAATAGGCTTCAACATTTGTTAGAGTTCTAAGGATCCATTCCCAGTGGGGAATGTTTGTAAATCTCCAATGCTACATAATTTGCAGTATTTTTAATATAAAGGTAAGCCCTTGCGTGTTGCCTGAACTATGCTTGGTCAGTCTATTGATACATAAATTAGACGATCTTCAACAGGTTGAAAACAAAAACATTGGACGCATATGAATTGTTAGATCTGCAGCTCCATTTACAGGAGTCAATAGGGCCCCGTTTACATGTCTGAATTCTTTATTGGGGCAAGAAAAATATCTAGACAGGAATACTCACCCATGTGCTTGCAGCCTTTTATGACATTTATTATGGTCATCGTTTAACTTCTAAATGGTTACATGTTAATCCTACTTTTTATATGGTACAGCAAAATATAGCAAGGTTAAGGTACTTTATTATTCAGATGATCCCTCTAGAAAGACATCAGGAAGCACTGGTTGAAACCTCTCCCATTTGAGCTCAGCATTTGCCCTAGAAGTGCCCCTTGAGCTCCGCAAGAGTGCGAAAATAAAGTACTGTGCAGACAGATTTATAACTAGGCCCTGGATGCATCATTTTAGCAGGAATTATTGGCTGTGGGCCAAATTAGATTACTATGTTTGAGTTTTATGAGAATGTATTTATAATCATTAACACCAACCAGTTCTTTTTCAGTGAGATGTAGAACCCTTTGGTTCTAGGAGTAGTGGGTTTCTTTTATACAGAATCCATAATGCCATTATCTAAAATGCACAATAGTTTTAAGCAGAGTGAGGTGTATTTTAAGAGTAAGTTTAAAGGAGCATTTTATTTTCTAAAATAAGCATATTGAGCAATATAAGATGGTTTGAGCAGCATGCTGTGGGATGAAAGTTTCATGACTGGCAAGTAACTTTACAAGGTTGGAGACGAGTATGTGGCTGTTGTGTAACCAAGATTCGTGCATGATTTAACTTGAATGCTCATATTCGAAGGTCATGTTTTGAAATCTCAAAGAAAGTGCACAGATAAAATCTTTTACTGCAGCAATTCGACATATCTTATTAATATAAATGAAAACTAACTACCTTTTTCCATCGTGGGCGGATTCGTTTTTACCAGTGCCTTGAACTGATGAAGGAGGTCCTGAAGAAAAGCCTGCAAAACAGAATTTGAAAGAATATGTTGGAACAGCACTAAGTACAAGAATTGTAAATCACTAATTACACTACATTTGTTTTAATGTAAACTCCTCCTAAGTTCTTAAGTTTTGCTTTCTCTGAGGCATGGTTTCGCCACAAAGCAAAATAGCCGCCAGAACTTACTCCAGAAAACAGCTCAGATATCCTGTAAATAGGGGCAATATTGCAAAACTCAACACGCGATAGATACAATATTTTGAATCGCAACACTACAAAAATGTAGCTGTTTTGACCTTCCTGCTTCCCTTGGACACTGATCCTGCAGCAGGTAACTAAATCTGGCCTGGGCAGTAGGGAGCTCTGCAGCCTACGGGACTCCGCTTGTGGTGAACTGAGCTGCAAGCGTGTGGTGTAGTGGAAGGCTTGACCGAGGACAGAGGCTGGGGGAGCGGATGGTGCGCTGGCATTCAGTTTGCCGGCAGGACAGCCTGGCTGGAGTAGAGCGCATGGAGCATCTCCTGAGATCCTGTCTTGAGGGGAGCTTGGACTTTAAGACGGGCTGCCTGGGGGCCTGCCACACCAAATCAAGAGTGGAGGACAAGCAGCAAAATCGCCCAGCAGCCGTGAAGCACAGGTAGCGCCTCCGGACAGGTGGCAGCCTGAACATTCCCTTGGCTAAGTGGACGCCTGCCAGAGAATTCTGTCCTCCAGAAAGGACTTCAGCCATTGCACTGCAAGGCCATCAAGACTAACGCTCAAAAGGCAGGAAAGGAGAGTAGAGTAAGGAACCGTGTCGAAGGCTACTGATCTAATCAAATCAGCACAGCCTTAGCTCCTGCATCAAGGGTGTCCCTAATAAAGCACCGTAACTTCAAGCAGGGCAGTCTCAGTACTAAAACTGGGCCTAAAGCCCGAATGGCTGGAATGGAGCAGGTCGTTAATCTCTAGATCGCGTGAAAGTTGCTGAATAACAAATTTCTCCAGCAACTTGGACAACGCTGGCAGCAGATAGATGGGCCTATAATTCGCTGACAAGTAGGGATCCGGTCCAGGGAAGACATGGCATGGCAGTTCGGGCTGGACTGTTCCCATGAGGCACAGGGTCAGACTGATTTGTATATGGCCATGTCTGAACTAGGGTGGTGGAGTGAGCTAAAGAATGATGGATTAAACCCAGATCAGTTGACTGGGGGTGAGTGTTTGATTAGCTCAAGCGCTCCGTCCATCATCCCCTTTGGTATCGGCAAGTAGGGCTCAGCAGTCATTTTTTTTTTTAGTAAAGGGAAACATTTTGCCTGCTTCCAGGCTGTTGGAACAAAGGCAGTGAAAAGAGTCATTTAACAGTTTGTTAACCGGCGGGTTAACCTGTGCCGCCCTCAGCACTAGATCACAATTCCTATAATTCATGACTTTCGCAATCAGTGGTCTAGGTGGTTGCCCAAGTCTAAGGTTACCTCCGGGCATCCTGTGTGCTCTTTCCACCACTAGGGTCCCTTCAAAAATGTTGAAGTCCACATGGCATGTTTCCTCTGCATTTCCCGGTACCATTGTCAGCCACATATTTTTTCTCCGGGAGTGGTCCTCTGTGTCTTCTGCTCCATGTGTTAAGGATTCCACTGCTCCCAAAAACTCCCTCACTTGTGTCTGAAGTTCTGTCAGAGAGGACAGATTGAATTCATTTTCGGTGACCCTGCTAGCCAGTTTCTGTTGGTCTGCCCTGGGGTGCATGTGGTCTATTGCCACTGTGTCTATCTTGCCCTCTAGTGCAACCTTTGTGTCCTGCATTGCTTGCAGGATTGCATCAAATGTTTTGCTATGCCCAGCCAGGGTTGCTTACAGTGATTTAAAAATGCAGTCAACTTCAGCAGAGCTGCCCTTGTGCGTATCAGAGTCCTTCTCCCCGCTCAGGGGTTTCACCATAATGCCTTAAGGCCTTAATACATTTATTGTCAAGTCAATTTCCAAAAGACAGCTAGGTTCATCTCCTTCGCAGTGCCCATAATTAAAAGATTTCAGGCACAGGGTCCGCTTCTAGGGGCAGCTATGAATCATACAGTGGAATCCGAACAGAATCCAGTGTATTAACCTGTAGCAAATGAACAGCACTGAGAGTACCTCTCTAGATGCATTGCTTTGTTCCTACAGTGTGTATTACAGTCAGCAGGGGGATCTTAGGGGAACCAAAGTCCTCAGTTCAGGGGGTCCAAGGAAAGGCTACTAAATCTGGTACCAGAGTTCAGAAAAATGCTTTCAGACTCAGTAGGCTGTGGGGGAGGAAACATTCGGGGGAGGAAGGAGGGACACCTTTCTTTCCAAATTATTCCAAAGGATTTTAACAAAACATTGTGCGTCCCCCCTGATGTCTTCAAAGCCGTCAGTGGAGCTCGAGGAGTCCAAGCTGTGTCACTTGACCAGCTCATGTGTTCACAATTTTGAATTGGGCTCAGAGTCCAGGGCCCACCGAAGAACACCGCAGGCCAGCTGGCTCCTGTGATCACACGGTCTGCCTCAAATACAGCTCCCACCCGACCGCAGTCCGCTCCAGCACACAGCAGTCTCCAGCTGCCTACAGGCCTCACTGCTTTGACTAAGTCCATGTCAAGAGGCGCTCTGGCCACCCGCCTTCCAATCCTCCCGTGTACTGAACCTTCCAATTGGTGCTCAAAGTCTCCTGAGCTGCAAAACCGGACAAATTTATTCAGTTGACACACGGAGTAGTTTAGCGGGAGAATGATAATTACTGCGATTTTCTGCTGTTTTCCTGCTTTGGGCACTCTGTGTCCCAGAACCATGGTGGGCCACAGGAGGAGCCTGCAGACACGCCCACGCCGCTCGCGCTCTTAAGCGCTGCTGGACTCCCACGGGACGCGCGCGCCATGCCCGAGCAAAGCCCGGGCCAAAGGCAGGCCCGTCCGTGCCCGTCTGAGCCCGAAAGAGGCTGGGCTGGGCCCCCCCATGGATCTGCTCCCTACCCCCCCCCCCCACCACCTGTATACATCCCGGAGCAGCAGTAAAAGACTAGCAGCGAGCTGCAAGAAAGGTCCTAGACATTCCTACGGTCGGTTTTCTTTTGGACCTGAGCTCACAGACTGCTTTGTCACAAGGTAAGCCCCATAGGGGCACCATTGTTACTTCCTTCAACGTGGTTTCAGGACTGCCCTTGGTAGTTTGTGGGGTAGAGGGGCAGAGGAACAAAGAGGCCTTTTTTAAAATTTTTACATCAGGCATGCCAGCGCATATTCCTCGCAAATTGGTTTTACCCTTTTTGTTTAACCCAGCTTTTTTTTAGGTCTCGCCTAGCAAACGCAGCGCATGCGCTGCTTCGCCTTGGCGAGACTATTGTTGTCGGTTTGGTGCGCGAAGGGAGACAAAACATGTGCGCGCCCAGACAGGCGATGTGCACGCGCATGGCGTCTCCTTTCTGGCGTCTCCTCTCTAGCGATGTGCACGCGTTTGCTGTGCGGGCACGGCGCTTCGGCGCGCTTTCACTTTCTTCACGGCGTTTGCTAGGTCAGCGCTTGTTTATTTGTAGCGTGGTCCGCTTTAACTTTAGCGGCCGTGCGTGTTTATTTATTTAATTAATTTGCCTCCACCGGCATCTGGGCTCTTTGTTTAGTTTCATTTTAAACCGGCGCTCTGCACCGTCGTGGGCCTTTCAGGCTCCAATTAATAAATGAACCCAGCAGAGCACCCACTCACCACCAGCAGCAGTCTGCCAAGGGCTGCGGTGACCTCAGCCCCGGTTTCCAGGTTCGGGCGGACAATACTGTGCAATTCAGCGTGGCAGCGGGCCTCATGCTCCCGGGGGCTGGGGTCAGGGCCATTGTTATTGTCTGGCCATACCAGAATATATGTATTTTACCGGCCCTCGTCTGCTGATATTTTCGGAAGGAAGGGGCGACAAAACATACCGAGGTTGAGAATGGCTGTGGAAATAAACGTTCGCACATGACAGGACGAGGGAGCATTTCGAGGTTTGAGTGCGGTTGTGAAGGAACTCCCCAGCCAAGGGTTGAATGTTACCTACCCGATAAAACGTTTTTGCGCGATTTCATAAGGGTGATTTTCACAGAACTGCATACGCTTGCAGTCCGCAGACACCATCAAAAGTGGGGAAAAGGGTCGGGTCTGGTTCAGAAGCAGACTGTTCCTGCAGTTTTCTAGTTCACATGACACCAGCGCTGGTGCAGCCACAGGGGCCCAAAAGCTTAAAGCAGGGATTTGATTTTGAAATAAATATGCAAATTTAAATGCCAAGAAATGCAATTCACCAGGGGGTCAAATCCACTGAAAAAATGCGAGCTTGGCTCACACATTTTTAGGTCGAGCCTAGCGGCAGCGCGCATTCACTCCTCGCTCGGAGAGGCATGCTGTAGTAGGGTAAGAAGCAGCAATTAATAAAGTACCTGGAATTAATTAACATAAATAAAGCAGTCTAAGATGAAATACTACGCTCTCAAGTCTGATATCTTGCTACTATTTCACACACACGTAATAGGATTGCGGCATTAGTTCCAAATTAAGCACTGGCATAGGCGAGCAAAGGTGAAGCCACAGGAGACCTTCGAAAGACAGCGCCGAGAGGAGACGCTGCTCTTAAAAGGTCTGACTTAGATCAGCTTTCTTTATAAGAAAGACTAAATGACAGGAAAAGCGCATGCATTAATGAGACAAGAGTAGAATGGGTAGAATAAAAGAGAAAGTAAACAACGGGGTGGGCAAACTACAAGAGGCTGATGGATGACGCTGAGCAATTTGGTGCCTTGTACTCTGCAATTAAAAGGAATTCAGAAACAAAAGCCCGGTGCCCACAGCTTGTACACAGATGCTTACAAATTAGATACTGCTGCTCCGGGTTAGTAATTAAGTGGGCAGTTCTTGTGCTGACGAGATTAGTAAAAGTGAGAAAGCTACCAGAAAGAAACATCATTTGAAATTACGTTTTTAAAGAAATGCCAGCACTTTACTTTAGTACGAAGCCATTAGATTGTTACAATTTGATAAATAAATAGTGTATCCGCTTAAGTCATCAAATGAATGAAACATGAGCCTCCGAACAGAGCACTTATCACTGCTTTCAGGAATCTGATATCTTTTAATGGTCTGGAAAGAGAA
Organism: Calotriton arnoldi; assembly: GCA_963921515.1. Lineage (NCBI taxonomy): Eukaryota > Metazoa > Chordata > Amphibia > Caudata > Salamandridae > Calotriton > Calotriton arnoldi. The sequence continues at coordinate 2,002,359 of CAWUFW010001727.1, forward strand.
AGTGAACTTTTCTAAACAGAATTTTTTTTCCTGCGTGTAGGGCAGGCAGCCAGTCAGAGTACCTTTTTAGGTCGAGCCTAGCGGCAGCGCGCATGTGCTGCTCGCTCTGCGAGGCATGCTGTAGTAGGGTATGCTGTGGAAGCCTCATCCACTCTCTGCCCATATTGGTCATTGGCTTTGTGTCATTGTCCTTCTTAAATGCCATCTTCTGATTGGTAAATAGGCTTTTTAGTCCCTCCTTGGTACCGCCTTGCCTCCATTTGTTACCGCCCATAAGGACTGGACCTTTTACTGGTCATGCTACACGGTCTGCTTTATCATGGCTAAGAGCACTATTTTGTTTATTTTTTTTTATTCGTAGCGCGGTCCACTTTCACTTTAGCGGCCGCACTTGTTTATTTATTTAATTAATTTGCAGCGCGGGCCGCTTTCACTTTTGCGGCCGCGCTTGTTTATTTAATTAATTTGCAGCGCGGTCCGCTCACTTTGGCGGCCGCGCTTGGTTATTTAATTAATTTGCTGTTTTCTTCTGCGTGAGGGGCACAGGCGGGGCTAGAGCCAGGCATGACACGGGAGGCTTAGTTCTGTTGTGGTGAAAGGCAGGCACTTTTACCTAAACAAGCATTTGCAATGCAATAGGTCTCGCATTTACGCAAGTTTGAGCTATTGACATTGCAAATGACAATGCCTTTTATTTTTGTTTTTAAAACATAAATAAAAGGCATTGTCATTTACAATCCCAATAGCTTAAACTTGCGTAAATGCGAGACCTATCGCATTGCAAATGCTTGTTCTTCTTTTCAACTGAACTTAATCTTGGGCGTTCAGACAAGCCCAGGGACACCTAATTTGAAGGGCTCTTATAGTGGCGCATCCTCATACAGCGGAGCATCATGGGGAAACGCAAGACAGCTGCTGTAATGCATGCAGCTCTGGCTATCATGACTATGGAAAAGGAAATTGAGCTGGTGGCACAATGGTTTTCACGTTCCCCGGTAAACCAACTGTACCTGCACGCCTCTGGCCCCGCAAGTGGACGGGCTCTTTCACGGTGCACCACAGAGTTGGTGGAGTTAGTAGAGCTGGCAGACCCTTCCCCATCCCCCCTCGACCAGCCCGACCAAGGACCTAGTAAATTCAGGAGAGACGAATCCCAGACTGCCGAGGGGAGGACAGGCAGGGTACAGTCAATCCCAGCGCCTGTGTCAGGCCGTGGGGTGCCCGTCCTCAATCAAGCAGAAACACGAGCAGACACCCAGGAGGGGCAGTCTCGTGGGGGGACTGGACCTGGGGTTAAGCGCAAGTGTTCCACCCCAGGGGCTAGGGCAAAACGCCTTAGAGCGGACACTTCGATTTCCATTACCCAGGGAGCAGTACCCCCCTCGAAAGATGAGCTGGTCTCCATTCTGGAAGCCTGTGTGAGCTCTCTACTTGACGGTTTTGACTCTAAACTGGAACCTATCAAGCAACGCCTGTTATCTATTGAGAGGGAATTTTTCAACTGGTCCCAATTTATTAAGACTACCAACCTCACAGCCAGGTCAAGCAATTATGTTCCATCGACTAGTAACACCCACATGGGTCAAAGCCAGCCCGTTTCATCAACAGTAATAGGGAGGTCTACAAGGCCCAAATTATGCATCCTAGTAGCATCTTTCCACTGACCGTCCCCACATCTCGCACCAGCACGCACCTACTCACTACGGATGAAACACATGTGGGGGCTTGTCCTCTAGATTCCACCAGGCCAGAGGATAGTCGTCGGAGTGACTTAACCCCCCGGACGGGGTAAGGCAGCGGGGAAGCCTCCCTCCCTGCTAACAGTGGGCCGGGATCACAGCTCCAGCATCCAAATATTATAATTCACCTACCGCCAGAAGCAACACCATATGATGTGGTCTTGGGAAATGTACCAGTGCTAAAACAGGGCATTACCGAAGATTTTCATCAGCTAAAAAACAAAGTCCTTCATAGGCCTAATAGCAATACAACCTTGGGCTTTAGAGTAGAGAGGAACATCATCATGGTCCGGAGGGTGGCCTGGATAGGAGGATCTAAAAAGAGTAGCAGCGGTGACTGTGTAATTATCAATTTCAACCAGCCACACCTGGCAGAGAGAATTCTTCATGCAGCCAGCCGTCGTAACAGCATGGGCCATGTCACCTCTATTACGGCCCTACCCCTGGGATATTTTTATAGACCTCCACCCTTGGCCCCATACCTTAATCCTCGGCATACCAGGAAACCACTCAGCCCGGCTTTTTACGAATGGCCCCAGGTTTCCTCACCTGTTCCATTATTTAACACATTTGCACCGCTGGGGCTCCTCGACAACTTTGATTGACTCAGAGGGCAAGTGTCTATGATTCCCAAGGCCCCTTCCCTACAACTGGACATCTCGCATCAGCCGGTTCAACACAATCCCAGTAGCCACACCAAGGACATTGACTCTTGTAATCTTATCTCTTGGAATATAGCCGGCTTGGCCAGTAAGTTCACAGATCCGAAGTGGCATTGTTTTATTCAAAAGTATGACATCATATGCCTGCAGGAGACCTGGGCCACTGACAGTTCTTTTTTCTGGAAGGGTACAAGTCATTCAATGTTCCCGCAACCCCCTTGAGGGCTGGACGACCCAAGGGGGGTCTTGCAGTTTTTGACTCACTCAAGATAAGAGGTGGTATTTTGGACCTGAACACTGATAATCCATGTCTGCAGACCTTGCTATTTTCCCTAGGGACTTGCAGTTTATTGCTCTTAAATTTTTATAATGCGATTGGGCACTTTTATGACTACTTTTAACGTTTCGTCCCGTTCCACTTGTAATGTCATTTTGCTGGGTGATTTTAATGTCCATCCTTGTGTGGATTTAAGGTCGCAATGTATTGGGGGTTCCCCCTGTCCTCATGCGGCTGACGCACACTTCGAACATAGTGGACAGGGGGACAAACTAAATTCCCTAGCATATGATCTGGACCTTCAATCAGCTATGCGTAAATCGGATCCTGTTCTGAGGAACTTAATCCCCACCTTCAAAGGGTTAGGTCGGGAATCCTCCTTCATTGATTTTATTCTAGTTTCCACTCCGTTATTTTACCTGATTTCAGACTTTTCTATTATAGCCAGTAACTATAGCGATCACAATCCACTCTATTAAAGCTAGCTGGCCTATACTGGGTTTGAAGAGGAGGAGTGAAGGAGGAGGTATATTACGGCCTACAGATGGAGGGAGAAGGCTTAAATGGGCACAGATTATCCCTGGTGTTTTGCTTGAGACCCTCCTGGATAAGTGTCTGAATGAGATTCAGATTTGTCAGGGCGTAGAGCCACAGCAGGACGAGATTACCATCTGCGCCTTTGAATCTATCTCTTGTTCTGTCACTGAGCTACTAATGGTTCCTGCCCCAAAAAGCCAACAAGTAAGGGTACCCAGATGGTTTAACCCAGAATGCTCGCTGGCCGCTAGGAGGCTCAGGAAAGTGATGTATGCCACCCCCAGGGATAGTGCCTTAGTTAAAGCACGAAGAAAGGATTATAAGATAGCCCTTAGCAAGCGCAAGGAGGCCTTGAAGGAGGAAGCTTGGGGTATGCTCATGGAAGCCTCAACCATTAAGTGTAGTGCCAAGTTTTGGAGCATTATCAACAGCCCTTTTCTTGGGAGTAGAGACTGCAAATGTCTTGGACGCACATATTGGGGAGAATGAGTGGGTCAGTCATTTTGAGCATATGTTTGAGGGCTCTACGGCCCAGTTTTTACTTCCAGAGGGGGGGGAACGGCAGATACTGTCCTGTCAGTTACGGAGGAAGAAGTGAGGCTAGTAATTGCCGGTATGACGCGCAATAAGACCCCGGGACCTGATGGCATCCCTCCTGACCTTTATCTGTATGATATGGAGTTTTGGGCTCCCTTGCTTACCTCCGTCCTCAATGCGGCTGCGAGGTCGAGCTCTCCGGCTTCTTGGGCTACCTCCATTATTGTCCAAGTTTTTAAAAAGGGGAACAGGGATAGCACTCATTGTTACAGGCCTATATCCCTGTTGGACTCCGTGGTTAAAGAGGTCAGACTGATCCTACTGGGCAGGTTATCCTCTTGGGCTCTAGACAATAACATCCGGTCAGATGCCCAACATGGTTTCCGTTCCGGCCGCTCCGCTATAGACCAAAGTCTAAACCTTCTTATGTTATTGAATAAATATACGGGTAGCCCGTTCTGGTACCATCTTCTTGGCCTTTATGGACCTTTCCTCCGCCTTTGATTGTGTCAACTGAGGGAGGTTGTGGCAGATTCTTCTTTCCCTGGGGTTGGACAGGGACATAGTCTTTTTACAAGACCTCCACCAAGACACTAAGGCGGCCGTGCGATATTCGGCCGGCCTGAACGTAGCACTCTTGTTTCCCGTTCGGGGTGGATATTTTGGCCCCTTTTTTATTTCATCTCTACATTAATAACTTGGAGAACACCCTTTTGGAAACCATGGCTGACTTTCCTCAGGCTGGACAGCGGGGTCTCTCGGTCCTGTTATATGCGGACGATGCTGTCCTGATGGCCAGGACCGAACGGGGACTGCAAACGCTTATAAACTCCTTTGCCCAATTTATGGGGGACCTGGACTTAAGGGTTAATAACTCCAAGTCGTACATCATGCAAGTAGGGGCCTGGTCCAGCAGGCCATACACTTTTAGGGTTGGACTCACCCCGATTCCAAAGTCGAGTGCCTTATCGTATCTGGTGGTATTATTAGATGACAAAATGAATTGGAGGAGATCTCTTTTTCAACCCTGACGCGACGAATAAGATAGATTTGCCCCTTATCAAGATGGCCTTCTTTGAGTACCAGCTTATAGCAAGGGAGGAGAAGGAGCTAGCAAAGCCCAGTGTACGTCGCTTCATCATGATAAAGACCACCCAGATTGTGGAGCCGTACTTACTGGGGTTCATAAATTCATATGACCGTTTTCTTCCGACTAGGTTCCGATTCGATCTTTTTCACCTCCTCCTTGCCCATCCTAGGGGTAAGAATAAGGGACAGATTCTGTTGACCTGTGGTTGCGATGGAAAATCTTCACAGGATATGGTTCATTTTATGATGTTTTGCCCATTTTATGATACCTCCAGAAAATCATTTTTAATTCCTTATTTGAAAAAGGCTAACTTTAGGCAAGTACGGCCTGTGTTTATTTTAAAAAAAATGTTGACTGGTAATACTGTCTTATGTACTAATTTTTTTTAAATCCGCAATCGGGCTTAGGGCAAGCTGTGACTAATTAGCCGGACACCTGATACTACCTCTGGCACTATATCTTGCTCCACCCGCCCACATAACCAACAATCTGATCACGTGTATGGTTCTATTGTATTCTCCAGAATGATTTATAAGCTGGTACCATCCGTGAGTTCGCGAGTCTTGGTAATTACAAATTTCTCATTTTTGCATATATTATGGTTAAACCGGGTATGTCCCTGGGTGGATTGCATGTTTTATATTTATATTTTTATCTCGTGCTTTTATGGTTTTATTATATGAAACTGAATAAAGTTTAATTGAATTGAAGTGGTTCAGCGCACAATCCTTTACTGTTCAGGCGGTGCTGTCAAGAAATAAATTAGTTTAGAAGCTGGGGCCGGGCCTGAGCCATACTTCAGCATGTCTTATTCCATCTAGCCCCCTTGGGTTACCTTTAGCACTGTGAAAATAGACATTTATGTGTTTGATTGCTTCTTCCTGCACCCATTGCCCTCTGATTTATACACTCTATATGTGCACACTCCACCCCGTGTTTAATGCATGTGATGGCTACTGTAGAGATAGGATGTCTAAAGTAGCTACCTTTTATCATGTCTATTGTCCCCCAGTTTAACTGTCTCTGTAGTTGCTTGTGGCAACTACTTGATAGTCAGAATCTCCTGTTGGTTGGGACCATTGTTTCAAGAGCCACTCTTGTAACAATGGTCCCAACCAACAGAGGATTCTATCAAGTATTTGCCACAAGCAATCTACAGAGTTGTAGGGGTCACATAAGTAACTTGTCAAAGAAAATTAGGTGGTGCATGATGCCAACATTCCTAACATCTTCATTCAATTCTGTCTGACAATGGGACGTCTGGTAAAGGCAAACCTGTTCCCTCAGTGCGAGTACCCTCTTTTTTTTGTCAAAGTTCTTTTTATTGGCATATCAGTATAAAGAAAAAACAATACCAAATAGTCTGGGCTACAAGCAGACATAGCATTCCGAAAATCAAGCAAATCTAATTTGGTCACAGTTGCTTATCATTGTGGAATGGTTGGATAGTGCTGCTCATCACTCGCCCTCTGTGCCATAGCCATTGTCAGCAAAAGAAAATCCACCCCATAAGACAAAGGAAAAAGAAGAATACAACTAACAATCAACCCCAACTTCCATTCCCCTCCCACCCTTCCCCCCCCTCCCCATGCTGGAGAAGCTAACCCCCCCCCCCCTCCCCGTGCTAGCATCGCCCTCTGACCCAGAGGATGTATGAGGAACGAGCGAAGACTCAATAGGCGCACTCTTTTATTCAATGCTTGTCATCTAGAATAGCCCCAGTGTCGACTCTAAAATTGGAACAGGTGGAGCCCTCTCAGTGTAGGGGGGCAGACGGCTAGCGGGAGTCCCTTCGTAAGGTATGCCACTAATGGACCCCACTTCTATTCAAAGTTCTTGTAGTCGTCTCTAAAGATGTCTGCCATATGTTCCATCGTGAGTATTTTCCATAAGCGGGAGTGCCACTGCGCCAGGATGGGAGCCTCTCTTTTCTTCCAATTAGCCGCTACCGATTTTTTAGCTGCACCCAGGCAAGCCCACATAATGGCCTTATCCGCCTTAGTTTGATATTCTAGGGTGGAATCCCTAAGGCCCTGTAGGATCTTGTCTATGGAATTCGGGACAGGGTATCCTAGTATCTCTTTCATTTGGGCTAGAATTTCTTCCCAGAATGGTTTAATTGTAGGGCAGTCCCACCAAATGTGGCGGAAGTATCCAAGGACTCCACACCCTCTCCAGCACAGATCCGAAGTGAGGGGAAAGATCTTTTTAAGTTTAGCAGGTACTAAGTACCAGTCGAATAGGATCTTATAATGTGCTTCCCTCAAGTCAAGTGAATGGTTAAGTTAAATTTAGGGATGTCTGTCCATAGGTGTTTCCAGTCTTCCTCAGAAATGCCTAGTCCCAGAGTCTCTTCCCAAGCATATTTATATCGGGGTTGTGGCGCGGTCGTAGTGGAAAGCAGTAATTTATAGAGAAAGGAAATCATGCCCTTAGTCGAGCTGGTTTTTCGCACTAGTTTTTCTATCGGAGTCAGGTCTCTAGTTGCCGCTTCCCTAACACGTGGGTGTAGTACCCAATGCTTCAATTGTATGTAGTGGAAGTGCTCAGAGGGCGGTACCCCATAGTCCCGTTGGCAGTTCTCAAACGAGAGGACGTCATAATTGTGAAAGAGGTCAGAGAACACCTTGCAACCCCCTTCTCTCCACGTGTCAAATGGCTCCTCTTTAAGCGCTGGGGGGAAGTCAGGGATGAAGTGTATAGGAGTATAGGGAGAGGGAAAAGACGTCCAGCCTCTGCTCCTATTTACCTCGTCCCATGTCCGAAGCGCGGTCCTGGTAGGGGTGCTAAGGTATTGGGCGGTCTGTCCTTTTTTGGTTTCCCCAACACGTCCCAAATAGACCTCCCCACAATGGCCCAGTCCATGTGGAGCCAGTGTTTGTCCGACTCTCGCATTGACCATTCTGTGATGACCCTTAACTGCGCTGCCTTGTAATAAATCTCGATGTCCGGAAGAGCCAACCCCCCCCCACCCCTCCTTCGGTCTTCGTAACACGTGGAAAGGTAACCGCGCCCTACTGTCCTGCCAGATGTAGCGGTGTATCAGAGTCCTTATTCCCTTCAGATATGCCTGGTCTATTTCTATGGGAAGCGCCTGAAACAGGTAGAGCAGTTTGGGGAAAAGGGACATTTTGACGGCATGGATCCTACCTAGGCAGGAGAGAAACAGGGGCCTCCATCGCTGGAGGTCTCGCTTAACCTGTCTGAGTAGGGGAGGGAAGTTCGCCCGGAACAGACCTTCCAAATTGGGGGTAAGCTGAATCCCCAAATAGGTTAAACTGTGTTGAGCCCACGTATACGGAGATTCCTCCTGTATTAGAAGCCTCTCTCCCTCTGGTAATGTCAAGTTAAGAATCGAGGACTTGGAGAAGTTGACACGGAAGCCTGCTGCTCTCTCAAAGGATGACAGTTCTGGCTGTAGTGCTCGAAGGGACAGTCTGGGCGCCGTGAGGGTCAACAATAGGTTGTCCGCAAATAGCGACACCTTATGCTAGTCACCTCCAAACCTAATCCCCTGAATATCTGGGTTCGCCCTGAGTCTGGCCGCCAACGGCTCGATACTCAGTGCGAACAGCAAGGGGGACAAGGGGCATCCCTGCATTGTTCCGTGTCCCAACTCAAAGAACGCCGAGCTCATGCCATTAACCTGAACTCTAGAGCGGGGTCTTACGTAATTGGCTCGTATCATTCGTAAGAACTGCTCCCCAAAACCAAATTTCTCCAGGGTAAGAAACAGGAAGTACCAGTCCACCCCGTCTAATGCTTTTTCCACGTCGAGTACCCTCTTTTGTATGAGGAAGTTCTTAGACTTTATGGAGCCCAATGCTGCCCCCAGGAAAATCGTCTGTCACAAAGGGTTGGCTGATGGTTTAATTGGAAACTCTTTTGAATATTATTCCTACTACTAGATTTTTGGCATTGTGTAAGCAAGTTTGCCTTGCCAGCAAGTCGTCTAGATAAGCAAATATGTGTATCCCCAGCAGCCTCAAGTCTGCTACTAACACTACCACAACCAACATCTCAACCACTATTTGCACTAGTTCACAGGAATATGGAAATAGTGGTCTTTTAGATCGATCATCGCCATGTAGTATCACTCTCATAACATTGGAATCAGGTCCTGCACTTCTTGTTCCTTGGCACTCACGGCCTGTAATGTCATCTTGAATTTCTGTATCTTTACAAATTTGTTTAGAAACATCAGATCCATTATGGAATTTTGCATTAGGTTTTGTATTCCTAAAATCCCTTGGTTATACTCTTTTCTTGGAACTTTCTCGGTTGCTTCTTTAAAAAGGAGATTTTTGATGTGTTGTAGAAATCGGACGCGTTGTTAGCACCCGTCTTTTTGTTTTACTTTTGGAAGGTATATCATCAAACCATGTTCTTGGTGTTGTATGAATTTAAGTACCCACTGTTTGGAGGTTATTCTTTCAGATTCTTGTACCAACCACACCCCCCCCAACCCAGTCTGCCTTCTACTAGTATTGAGATAGGCATGTGTATTAATCTTTTACCTGTTTAGCCAGAACCCCTTAGGGTTTGCTTCTTCCCCTCACTTGAAAGTATTGTCTACCATGTCCTACTTGTTGCCATCGTGGAGTTGTGAAGTGTGAGCCTGAAACCTAGACACTTTGAAATTGCTAATTTTGGAAGGGCTTATGTCCTATACCTCGTCTCCTATTTGGTGAGTGCCTTTCTGAAGAAGCCACTTGTTTGTAGGGCCCCCATAGCCCTGGCGGTGTCATCTTTTTTTCCAATCTGCTGCAGTAATTCCTCCACTGGTGCCCCAAATAGATGGCTTCATCGGGAGGGTGTGTTAACACTTGCATGACTTTTGGTTTGAACTCTGAGGTTCTGAACCAAGTGTCTCTTCTAATCTTCTCAGTATCATGCCTGCATACAACAGTCTGCTTGATGTGTCTGCATCATCTAAAGATGATTTGAGGCACGAGTTGGATACAGTATTTTCTCTTCGATTGATAACCCTGGCACTCCTCCTGTACCCCTCAGCCAAATGAGTTTGTAATTCTATACCACTGCTGCTAGCCATAACTGATCAGCTGAGCATTGTAGCCAACTATCTTCCATTGTGTTGTTGTGAACTATTCAATTTTCCTTCCAACTTCTTAAGCCCCTTGTGAGGTTTGTTTGGCTGTGGTTCAGTTGAAAATGGAGCAGGTACTCTCGTACAGGCATGGTGACTTTTGGACTCAGCCGGCACATTTGTTGATGTAAGGGGAGCACTGGGATAATGCCTGTATTTATTTTTTACACCCTTTGGTGAGAAACTCCTTCAATGCAGGTCTGCCCCAGTGAATTAAGATTCAATTTCCCCCTCCTCTATTGCACTCCATATGTGTCAGAAGCTATTTAAACCAGCACATGGTTCAAAAATATGTCATCTGGTGGAGAGGCTTTTGATAGGTAAGATTTTTTTTTTGTAAAACTCTGAAGATGATGCAGCAGATGATGGATTATGTGGCAAATTTGGCAAATCTTTAATTTTGAGGCTACCCAAACGCATAATACCAGTAGCCCTGGCATATTGTACCCACTGCTAGTTTCCTCGGACTTTTGAAGTCCTAGATAAAAAGGCTTCACACACTTTTTGGCTGTCTGACTTGGTATTCCTACTGAAGGCTTGATTTGCAAACTTTGCACCTTTTTTTGCTAGTTTTTATTCAAACTTGGGACAAAACCTAAAGGATGTATTTTTCATCACTCCTGTCCCAGAAACACTGGAGGGACCCTACAAAACCTAATCTCAAAAGCGTATCTACTTTGAAATTTGATGGTGGTCTTTTAGCGTCCTTCGCAGCTTTTTTTCATCTCTGCATCAATTGCTGGTCAAAATCTAAGCTCTGACATTTGCTTCTGCTCTTCTGTCACTTTTGAAGACCTTTACACCAGAAATTTCAACACTTCTTCCAAACCCAGTGGCTGAAAATAGAATCTGGAGATGGGAACTGTGTACTGGGGCGTTGTGAACTTGCGTTCAATATCACGGAAGCGGCGGGTTGAATTAATTCCTCCTCTAGTGGATGCTCAAAAAGAAAAAAAGGTGGCGGGAAATATGGAAGTTTTGGGACCCAACCACTAGATGATGCAATAATGCACAGCGCGTGAATACATTCACACTGTTTAAAAATACATTTTCTAGTACAATATTGTCTCCAAGAAATGTGGCTCTAAGAGCCCATGTTTTAACAGGCCTATTATACATTTCACAGACCCCTGCAGTAGGGGGAATGACAAGAGGTGGCCCACGTTTGCTCTTCTTACCCACTGCAAATTAGAACCTGGTAGCTGTAATGCTATTCAATATCTTGCTTTGAGAGACCTTAATGACAGTGAGTACAGGATAGTTAATTTGCATCCTAAGCCAGGATCAACCACTTGCTAGTCTGCTGTTTTTGATGTACTAGATTTTATCCTCAACAAAGATGATGTTCTGTTTGGGACTTCACTTAAAACTCTACTAATAACATCTGGTGATTATAAAAGTACTCTGGAAGATGGATTTTAATTTTCCATATGGATACTTGAATGGCCTTTCAATAATCCAAGGATAGTTTTTACAAATGCTTTATGATAAATTAAAAACATTTTCAAATTTAAGATTAGGCAAGGTGTTAAAGGTGATAATGGTTGCATTTACTCAAACATCCCAGCAAAGTATGCTTTGCCATGAGGCATGATTAGAAGCAGGCTGAACAATAATTTAGCTAGGGGTCACAAACTGTGGGCTATTGCTCAATTTGCTAACCAAAGGTGACCATGACCCATTCATTTTGACTTTAAAGTGTGCCCAAACCATCACAAATTGAGACTGCTTTTCAAGTAGGGTCACATGAAATCATAGTTCTATTATAAGCAATTCTGGCTGTCGGCACAGAATAAAATGGGGTAAGGAAAGTATCACTCCAACATAAAAAGGCATGATTACAATGTTCCTTTCTCAGCTGGAATTATTTTTGTGGGAAGTATATGATAAGGATAAAAAAATCTAGTTATATAAAACATTTCTGAGAAAATGTTTGTGTCCATGCAGAAATTTAGTTTAACCTAATTAAATTCAGACTACGGAGAAAGCTGGTTTAATGCTGAATATACATAACCAAGGAAAAGGTCCTTAGGACTATTAAAATGGACAAGGAAGGAGGAGTTGATTATTTAGTAATCTAAGGTTTCTATTCAAATTTGATCTTAAGAAAAAAGTGTTTTGGCTAGTACACAATGGGAAAAGCTGCAGTGATATAGAAAAATACAGATTGGCCCAGTGTTTGGCATTCGATTGCCTCTGCCTCTATGAAAAAAGCCCTAATTTTCAAATACACAAAGCTGATCAGTATTCTTACTTCTTGAAGCCTATGAGTATGCTGTCCGGTTTTAGGTTTAAACCTATAATAACTGATAAAACCCCACCGGAAGGAAATAGCTCTCACCAGTATAAACAAACACTGAAAAAAAAACCCTGCACAAGCACAAACTAAATGCCATTCAAAGAAAGGAAAATGAGAGTGAAAGAGTCATTTTTATTTCTTCCTGAAGGGGCCAATCCAATGTAACTTTGTTATATTAGGTAGCAGTAAGAAAGACTGGGCTAACATTATTCTGCTTGAGTTTTGTTGTTTAGGGATGTCTCTAAAATATGGTTTCTTCTTCCTTTTTTCAGTTGTGTGGTCTTTGGTCTAAAGATACAGGGGTTAGAAACATGTTTTAGGTGTTTGTTTATTTTATAAACTGTAGAGAATCAGGAAATATCAAAATCATATTTGATTTTTTGTCCAAGTTTGAGTCTTTCACTGATAGGAAAAATGTAGGTTTCATAAGAATCTTTCCCAATATGTATCATCACATTTACCCACAGAGAATGGGTAAAAACCCTTGATACATCAGCCCCCTTTTCTAGTGAGTCAGTATTGATAGTAGGTGAATTGCCAAACACCCCAGGCTTTAAACATTCAATGCAAGGTATAGGGACAGGTATATGTGAAAAGAGTGCAGTCACAAAGCATCTGGATTCTGGTGAAACCATGACACCAGACTTTTGGAAAACATGGAACGCAGTGTCACTTGGAATGCTGCTGCAAAAAGTTCTTACCAAGTTCATAAAAGATTGGAGTGATTTTGTTTGTATTTGCAGTGATTCAGCTACGCATATGAAAAAGTTGTGTGATGACCTGTCAAAATCGATACCTGAGCTAAAGTGCTTCCCTGTAAGAGATCCTTGCCACTTGTTAGATGGTATGCTGAAAGCATTTTTACAATCTTCAGAGTTAATGAAGAATGCCACTTTTTAGCCCATTCTGGTGCACTGTTTTGTTATGCACGGAAACTAAAATGCAAATATTTCTCATTCTGTGCTTTGTATGGCATCAAAGAAAGAGTCACCCCAACTGTGTCACTTAGCTGGTGGTTCTCAGTCCTAGAGGCCATGAATGCTATATTATCCATGTGGCAACCGTTTACAGAACCTTTGCTGAGTGATGATGCCAAAGGCAAGAAATGTGAGGATCTTTGATCACATATTGATAGTGATTTGAAAAAAAGTACACTCTACTGCATTCTTAGATTTTTACAGGAAAGCATGACTGCTGTAGTGGCCATAATAAAAAAATCTAGAGTCTGAAAACACCCTTGTCTACCAAGTGCTCAGCATAATTGGTGTAGATGTGAAACATCTCCTTGAGAGTAGGCTGGGTGACACTTTTAGTGACTTTAGCATTGCAACATATTCCATGTTAGAGTGCTTGCCACTTGTTAAGCAAAGAAATGTTGAGGAACAATTCAGCAACTTATTTTACAATGTATGAGAAATAGCCCTTCACCAACCATGGCATTTGAAGTCAATGAAGCCTCACTGTGGTACTCTGCACAAGTTATAAACCCCTTCCGTAAAGGGACATTTTCTCCGGAGTTTCAAAAGTGCTGCCTCATTTATGACTGCTTCAGTAACTCTGAGGGCATATGCCCCCAGTTCAACGCATACGTTGCAGAACCTGTTGCAGAGAATCACAATCTTCAGGTGCACCAGTATTGGCATGGAAAGCTAGGTCAGTGGCCAGAGTTAGCAAATTGTATACTGGCTATTTTGGCATTGCCTGTCTCAAGTGCCAATGTTGAGAGGGCCTTTTCACAGATAAAAGTTTACATGGGAAGGAAAGAGCGAGCGTGCATGACCAAAGACTCACTGGAGAAGTATTGTATGGTGTACTACGATAAGTTTGATTTGTAAAAATGTATTTGGACCTCATTTACACTGTACCTACACTGTCCATATACCAAGCACTATCAGTGCAGAAAGCAAGCAATAATAAACGCAAAAGGTTCCATAAACACCGGAAAAACACGGTTTCTGTTTTTAATGGCGCGAAAATGTGTAAACACGGATAACCACTTTTTTTAAGTTATTGAAATCACTTGAAAACACTGGAAAAAACCCCACCAGAATTTACCAAAAATAGAAACTGAAAACAGAAAAGCCTACCTAGGAGTCTCTGCTGACTATGGCAATACAGCTCTGGAGAATGTGCCAATAACTGCAACTGATCCAGCATATACTGACTGATACCTTTGGGTTAAGCATATTCAGCCTTTCGTCATCATAAAAGGTAACTGTGCCCTTCCCAGAGAAGGGTCCAATTCCTTTCGACATCAGGACAATTTTGGACTTTCTTTTCGGACTAATTTGCTTTGTTCAGCGAGAAGCTGCCACAGATAGGGTTCCCAACTAATGGCTAACTGTTGTGAAAGTATTGACATTCAGTTGGTGCCTGCAGCCTGTATTACCACATAATGTCTCTTTTGTAGGAGTAAAGAAGTTGTACAGTTAAATTCTGCCCACTAGGTTACAAGTCTAGTTATGACAAAAGGGCAAGAGAGGCTATTTGCGACCTTTCTCGACCACAAGGCAGCATTTAACAACAGATCCTGTAGGAGGAGTCGTTAGAGGTTGGGGTTTTGAAAGGCTTGCTAACTAGCATATCATTATATTCTGGAAATTCTGCCGTGATCAATGAAGACTCAGCCACAGAGAAGGCTCACCCCCTCGCTGTTTTAAAAGGTGTGAGGCGGGGCATGGCCAAGATGGCGGCCGAATAAGACGTGCCTCTGTGTCTCTCCAGCTCCGCCAAAACATAGCACCTTCCTAGCCTACTCCCGTGAGTTGCCACCAGTGGAGAAGCGAGCTGATCCGGTTCTATAGCATCGACGGCGTTCTTGGAGCTAGTAGAGCGCCCCGGTGGGCCGGCTTGTGCACCCTGAGAGGGCCGACCAGAGGCGGCCTTGCTGGGCTGACGCGACTATGGAGGTGTAGGGCACGGCAGTGTGGGGCCCGATGACAGGAGATAGAAGCCTCAACCTCCCTGCCCAGAGACGTGCACCCCAGTGACGAGGCGGCGTGTCCGGTGGACACGGAGCGGTACCGGAGGAGAAGGAGGGGAGCCCCGGTTCGCGTGGGCGGTGTCGGCCACGGAGCACAGGAGGGTGGGCTCTGTAATAGGCCCTTGCCCATACAGAGAAGCCCGGAACGCGGGCGAGGAGACGGTGACCGCCGACCAATCCATGCAGCCCTGAGCGGACGGCGAAGAATTTGAGCGCCTCCTGCGTTAATCTCCCGGGGCACGATGGACTACATGCGGTGAGTGCAGAGCACCAGCGAGAGGGGTGCTGAGCAGCAGAGAAGGCCGGGACTTGGCGGCACGAGGCTACGCAGGCATCCTTTAAACACAGAGCGCATTAGGGTGTCACCAGCCCCGGCAGCCTGACCTGAGACACCCTACTTCGGGCCCGCAGCAGACAACTGGCTGGGCGGCTGCCTCGTGGGGAGGCCTGGAAGGAGAGAAACACGTGGAAGACCATGCAGGCCCTATGGACTGAGTGAGAAAGCAACGGCATTCCCCCATGAATCACAGCTGAGGCGGGGACCCCTGCCCCTGGGGCTAAGTCGCCCGCGAGGGTAGTCTTTCGGGCCATGTACTCAGGAAATAAAGCCTTGCGGGCCGCCCCATGTGTGGGCCGCCGGTGGACTCTGGATGGGCCCCGATCGGAGGGAAACAGTCAAGTGCACTTGAAGCGAAGAGCGAACGCCTAGCCTGCACGCTAGTGGAGGTGAGGGCAGGCGTAGGGCCCCCCTGCACAACGCTCATTTGGAAGCAGCCCGCCACAGCGAATGAGGCCTACTTTGGGCCCCGGGGGCTTCTGCGCAGGGACACGACCCACGCGAGTCGTGCAGCACTTAAAAAATCACCACTCAATCGGTGGACTACACTGTCTGGTCCTGGCCCCAGGAGACGAGAGGCGTCGTCCCGGAGATCGCCAGCCCCCTTGGCGGCACAGCAGCTGTGTCTGGGGTGGTGCTCTGTGGCATACCTGTGCCGGGGCAGACCCAGGAGAAACCACGATGGCTACTGCCGGAACGAAGAAAGAGCGCTCAGTAAAGGAGATGTTGATGAAACAGCCCATGCAGGGGGCTCCTACTGGGTCATCCCAGGACGGAGAGGGGCAACAGGATGGACAAGAAAGCGCAGATGCCCCAGCCATGAAGGCTTTCATGACCGTGCTGTTCGCGTCTCTATGAGAGGACCTCCAGGAACTGAAAGGGCAGCTCTCAGCCAACCTGAAAGAGCTGAAACGTGACGTGGAAAAGGTGGGTGATCGCGTCGCAGCCCTGGAAGAGCATGAGACAGGCAGAGACTAAGAGATAGAAATGATGCAGCAAGAAATCATTCGTCTCAAAGACCATCACAATAAGCTGCAAGCCCAAGCGGAGGACTTGGAAAACCGGTCCTGCTGTAATGTCCGCATTAGAGGGGTACCAACAAACGCAGAAGGTGATGACATCAGGGCATTTGTGCTAGCCCTCTTCCGACACGTGCTGGGCGAAGAGCATACAGCGGATATCCAGATCGACCGTGTACATCGGGTGGGTCTGCCGCGGAACGGCAAAGCCCCCCCAGCTCATATTCTGGAGTGTGTGCACGATTTCCAATTAAAAGAGCATATTATCCGATGCGCAAGAGACACACCCAGTGCAGTTTCGGGGGCCCTCCTAGTCTTTATTTCAGGACCTATCTGCCACCACCCTTTACAAAAGACGCGAACTCCGACCCATCACTGCGCATCTCAAGGAGAAGGGGATATCATACTCTTGGGGGCACCCCTTTCGGATTATCTTCCATTATGAAGGAAAGATACGGCAGCTTCGCTGGCTGCAGGAGGTCAGAGAGATCCTAGAGATTGCAAAGCCCACGTCCCCAGAGACAAACCGCAAGTCGCCTGAGAGAACGAGTCACGCACATCCTCGCTGGCAAAGGGTTGGAAATCCATCCTCCACCCCCAAACCCGATATGGAAATGATAGCGAAAGAAAGAGAAGCAGTAATTAACTCCCTCGCTAGCGCACCGGTGCAGGTGTCCTCCACCTGAACTGTTCTATACTAAGGCGAGGAGACCACATGCCTGGTGGGGCCTGGGAGACATCCCTACCGCTGGCCCTGTCCCCGAAAAGAAACTAGTCACTGACCTACTGGAAGTTGAAGGACCTGATGATACCTGGCCGACCTCTGGCTGGCGACCCCAGTGGACATTCCTACCTTGACGAACTGTTGTCACGATTGTTTGCTAGTATGTTCCCTCTGGGAAGTTTAGTTTGGGGCTGTTTGGTTTGTTTTTTATTTAATTGCGGAATGCATGCTTGTTGTTTCCTCCACCGGTCCCGGATGAGGCTCCAGACCAGCACCCGGGATACATATTACTGTGCCTGCCTACTGTTAGTCAGTCCACTCAGACCACGCACTAACCTGCAGTGGTGACTGAGAAAGTGCCCTCTTTCTTGCATGGTATGCCCCCACTTTTTGCTTAATTGCTGATGTGCTTTGACTGAGTGTGCCCTGGTCTCCTGCCAATCAGGTACCCAGGGCCTGTGTTCCTTCCCTAAAACTGCATTGAAGCCTAAACCCAATTGGCATCTCTGGCCACAGGTAGGCCCCTGGTAAAGGGTACCACAGGTACCCAGGGCACTGTGACCAGAGAAGGCCCCCAAGGGCTGCAGCACTTATTGTGCCACCCTTAGATGCCCTGTACCCTGACACACACACACTGCCTTTGCAGGCTGCGTGTCTTGGTGCAGAACAAAGTGAAGAGTCGACATGGCACACACCCCTGTGTGCCATGCCCACAAACCACTGCCCTGGCATCCATCAGTCACCCCTCTAGCTGGGTGCCCTATGCCAGTGGTGAGGATACAGGTGCCTGAGCCCTGCACCCCTACAGTACCCAGGTCCATTCCTGGGCACTGTAAGTGCAGTGCTGCCATTAAGAGTATATGGTGCTGGGAGCTTGTCATCACGAACTCCACAGCACCATAATGGCTGCACTGAAGACTGAGAAGTTTGGTATCAAACTTCTCAGCACATTAAACCCACACTGATGCCAGTGTGGGATTTAATGTAAAATGCACGACAGAGGGCATCTTAGAGATGCCCCTGAAACTCGACCAACTCCCAGTGACCTGACTGAGTGGCTGCCAAGGCTGCCACCACCAGACATGTTTCTGAACCCCTTGGTCGAGAGCTTGCCGCTCTCGGGGCCTGAAACAATGCACATCCTGGGACGAGGTGCCAAGCCTCCTCCCCCAGGATGGGCAGGAGTCACGAAGGAGAAGCTTCAAAGGCATACCGCCTTTGTGAGCCTCTCCAGACCACTTGCTGCACTCAGCAACTGGTCCCCACTGGTTCTACCCCCCACTTTGGGCGGGAGACCCGGCGGGATAAACAAAGTGAGGAAGAGAGGTGTGCCCACCTCTGCCAACTCCACCCCTAAGGTGGAGGAGGCGAGGTAAAGCACAACCTCGAGTCCCCGCCATCTTGAGGATGGGGGGATCCAGCCAACCAAGGACAGGCTCCTGCCCCCCTCCCACTGGAGAGTGGCAGAATAGGGGGTGTACCCACCCCAGGGAAGGGACCCATTGGTCCCTGCCCTTTACCTATCTGTCGAAAACGAGGACAAGGGGGACCCTACTCACTAGGAACCAGGGTAAGTCATATGTATCCGAAAACAACGGTTCTAGCGGGAATACAATAAATCTATATTGGTAATTAAAAAAGCACAATCGCAATCAATTAGGGTTAAGGAGTGATGTCAGAAAGAAAGAGAGCCTCGCAGACTTGATGTTCATAATAATCCTTTTTATCAAAATGTTTTCATATAATACAAAAACAATACAAAACACAGACCGAGAAAAACCACAATAGTGATTATATGTCCCAAAAAAATGGAACCATCCAACACATAGTGAACAGACATGTGATATATACAAAACTTGGTTTCCACAATTATTGAAAGGAACGCGACCACAACACGAATTGGTGATGATTATAGCATCTGTGTACAATAGTCAGAGCTACTAAAAAATGATTCGCTTTCAATCAAGTCGACGACGTTTCGACCCTCTTGCAATGTGGGGTCTCCTCAGGACCAAGGGATAAGGGACACTCTGATGGTAGTTGCACAGCCACGTGAGATGCACATAAAATGTGAAACACCAGTGAGATGGGAAAAAGAAAGAGTGAATACTCACACGGGGACTCGGTCGAGCACCCCGTGTGAGAGACGAACAAAGGGGCTGTGAGCTTGTATTAATCAATGGCGGCTCAGTCGCAGTAGTGGGCAGGGATCATCACCACTGGATGTAGTGGTACCTGAGCAGGGTCCTCCGCTGAATAGCTACAGCCGCGGGATCGATAGTGCCACGGCAGGAGAAACAGGCGTTACTTGATGCCACAGAGGAGAAGAACTGCTCCGGTCGTCTGCCTGGTAACTATCGATCCCGCGGCGGGTGCTCGACCGAGTCCCCGTGTGAGTATTCACTCTCTTTTTCCCCATCTCACTGGTGTTTCACATTTTATGTGCATCTCACGTGGCTGTGCAACTACCATCAGAGTGTCCCTTATCCCTTGGTCCTGAGGAGACCCCCACATTGCAAGAGGGTCGAAACGTCGTCGACTTGATTGAAAGCGAATCATTTTTTAGTAGCTCTGACTATTGTACACAGATGCTATAATCATCACCAATTCGTGTTGTGGTCGCTTTCCTTCCAATAATTGTGGAAACCAAGTTTTGTATATATCACATGTCTGTTCACTATGTGTTGGATGGTTCCATTTTTTTGGGCCATATAATCACTATTGTGGTTTTTCTCGGTCTGTGTTTGTATTATATGAAAACATTTTGATAAAAAGGATTATTATGAACATCAAGTCTGCAGAGGCTCTCTTTCTGACATCACTCCTTAACCCCAATTGATTGCGATTGTGCTTTTTTAATTACCAATATAGATTTATTGTATTCCCGCTAGAACCGTTGTTTTCGGATACACTTTACCTATCTGTAACACCCCTAAATTCAGTATTTAGGGGCACCCTGAACCTTCCTTCCTCAGATCCAGCAACAACAAGAAAAGGAAGAGAAGAAGGACAAGAAGCCGTGCAGAGCTAACAAGAGGACGACGCCCACTGACTTGGCCCCAGCCCTACAGGCCTGTCTCCCCTCGAACCTGCTCCTGCAAAACCCCGGCGTGTCCAGCGGCCAGCAACCTTAAAAACCCCGGAGGACCTGCCTGCCTTCACTTTCCAAGCGGTTTCTCCCGTGAACACCGGACGTGTTTGAACTGCAGCTTCTGGTGCCAGCCAGGAACCGCGAATCCCGCACACTCTGCACCCGCCGAATCCGGCCCGAGCTCGAGTGGGCAAATACCCAGAGGAGGTCCCCCCGGCGATCCTGACCCGAGATCCGGCGACCCCTGACCTGCCTCAAGCCTCCTGCAGCCTCAATCCAGAGGACCCCCCCTACCGCGACCAGAGTGGGTAAGAAAATCCGACGTCCCAAGGCACCCCTGCACCAGACGCCCCACGGCCTTGTGTGCCCAAACCAATGATGCCTAACCAACCCTCTACATCCCAACTTACCCCTCGAAGTGGTGGTTGCTCCTGGAAGATCCTCGTCCCCGAGCCTGCAGTGTTTTTGTCGCGGAGAATCTCCATTGAAATCAACAGGGCACCCGACCTCCAAACAGCACCCTGCACCCGGCCGCCCTAGTGCCGCTGAGGGTGCCCCTTTGGTGCTAACTTGGTCCCCAACGTGCCCTGAGCTTAACCCTAGGAGCTTTGCTCCCACAACCCCGTGGCCTGCTTGCCAGCAGCCACCAACCAGAGTCCCCCTACCCTCCATAGGATAACATTGGGCCTCAATACTATGCACCCGGCCGCCCTAGTGCCGCTGAGGGTGCAACAACAGTGCATCACTGACCCTGGGAGACCCCCGAGTCTAACCCCAGAACCCTAACTCAAAAGACCGATTACTTACCTCAAAACCGATAACTCATTTTTCCTCATAGGATAACATAGAAACTTTTTGGGAGAAAAAGTGTCAAAGTGTCGACTTTTGAAAACTACAAATATTCCTTAAAAATCAGCCGAACAAAAACGCATTTTCTCAACTGTTTTCAGGAAATGTCCCAGTGCTGAATCCAGCACGGAGTAAGAAAAAGTATCGATAACCTAACTTACCTGCTAAGTGAATTTCCTCCCATAGGATATCATTGGTGATTCTATGTGAAAAGTTTCTAAGTGTCAACTTTTGAAATGCAATAATATTCTTTAAAAATCG
Source organism: Calotriton arnoldi (assembly GCA_963921515.1). Lineage (NCBI taxonomy): Eukaryota > Metazoa > Chordata > Amphibia > Caudata > Salamandridae > Calotriton > Calotriton arnoldi. The sequence goes on from CAWUFW010001727.1 coordinate 2,023,871, forward strand.
TACCTTTAACCAAAACGCATTTCCTCACCTGTTTTCAGGAAATGTCCCAGGGCTGAATCTAGGATCCAGTCCTGTGTTAACAAAAGTAATCTGAAAAGTAATTAACTGCATTTTACTTAAAAAGCACATTCAATTGAATGTACTGTACCTGCAATGTGTTGCAAACTGCTTACTTAAAACTGTAACCAAAACCAGTACAAGTTACACTGCAATTGTGAACTGTGTTCATACAAGTAATTTACTACTGAAAAGTATTTTTATGCTTACCTGTGCCAGGCTTGCTTGGTTCTAGAAATAAAACAGTATTTTTTTATACAAAACAATTGGCCTAGAGTTCAGTTCTTGAGGGTGTGGATTAATTTGCTGACTGAGTGTGTACATCAAATGCTTTACACTGTCCTCTGATACTGCCTTACTGCTCGACCAAGCTACCACTTTAGAGAGTAAGGTTCTATCTAACTTTAACCTCTGCCAAACCTCTGGAGACCCTTGGACTCTATACACACTGTACCTCACTTTGGTGCAGTATGTATAGAGCCAGTTTCTCACACTGACACACCCAGGACAATAAGGGTAGAGATCACAAGATTGTAAGTCTCAACATGCGAGGCCTCAACCACCCAGTAAAACGCACTGCGAACCTCTCCCTATTAGAGAACTCAGGGGGTGACATTTGTCTGTTGCAAGAGACATCTCCTGTCTAGAGAGACAGCGCGTATGCGCTCTCGTCGCTTCCCCCACCAATTCTGGTCCTCAAGCCCTACTAAAAAAAACGGTGTTGCCATCCTCCTGGGAGCAAAATTTGAGGGCAAAGTAATTTCAACACTCTCAGAAGTAAAGGGCCGTCTGCTAGCACTCAGAATCCGCTGGGGCTTCACACACTTTACCTTAGTCAACATATTCACCCCAAACACTCAACAGGAGCCCTTTATCATTAAGGCCCTTTCGGACGTATTGGAATCCCCCGACGCAGCAATCTTGGTGGGAGGAGACTTTAATTTGGTGATGGACAACACACTGGATCGCTCCTGTCAGCAGAATGCGCAGACCGGGGCTTTCTCGACTGAGGGTAGGTGCTGGCTCGAGAAGAACGGTCTGCGGGACATCTGGGGCCAGCAGCATCCGGAGATGCGAGACTATACATTTTACTCTGCAGCGCACAAAACCTACGTGCGGTTAGCCCATTTCCTGGCATCAACAGCGCTGGCCCCCAGGTTGAGGGACGCGTCCACTGAGCCGAGATCCCTCTCAGACCATGCGATGATCTCGGTCACGATGCAGGCCGATGGCGGCCAGCCTAGTCCTTCCCGATGGCACCCAAGGGACAGCCTCCTGCAATCCCCGAAAGTCTTATTAGATATGCACTTAAAGCTTTCAGAATATCTGCAGAGAAATGACAGGGAAGACACCTCCCTGGCAGCGGTCTGGGAAACGTTGAAACTAGTAATGAGAATCGGGAACACTGGGAAAAACGGCGAAGTCTCGAGCAAGAGGTTACAGAGATGGAGTCTATCCATAAGCGCACAGGGGCCAGAGGGTCTGGAGGGAGCTGGAAAAGAAATGGCTCCTCTTAAAACGCCTGGACTTGGATAGGGTGGAATACGCCCTCCTGAGGCTTCGGCATAAATTTTTCCCGAGCAGCGACCAATGTGGGAGGCTGCTCGCCCAAAGGCTTAGGGCCAAGGCGTTGGCCACCGCGATCGCCTCAATAAAACAACCTTCTGGTGAGGAAGTGCATACAGATCCCCAAATAGTTGAGACTTTCAAAACTTTCTATCAGACCTTATACGCCGACGATCACTCGGGGCACCAGGAGGCTTCATGCCTACCTGGAGTCAAGCACGGTCACTGTCCTTCCAGACTCCCTCGCGGCCCAACTTTATAGCCCAGTGCACATAGAGGAAGTAATCTTGGCAATTGCTCACTTAAAAGTGAATAAAGCCCCAGGCCCAGACAGGTTCCCGGCACAGTTCAATTAGGTCTTCTGTTAGGAATTGGCACCACTGATGACGCGGCTATTCAACTCCTTCCTTGAAATCAGGTCGATCACGGATTCTATGGCGGAGGCCTCGATTTCCGTGATTCTCAAACCCTTTAAGGACCCCAGCAAATGTGGGTCGTACAGCCCAATCTCCCTACTTAATATAGACGCCAAACTTTTTGCTGGGATCCTAGCAGCCCGGCTGCATCCACTGATGGCGGGCCTCATCGACCCGGACCAAGCGGGGTTTATTCCCACCCGTCAAGGCGGAGACAATACCAAGCGACTCCTACACTTAATGGATAGCGTCCACAGATCTCGCCAAGAAGCCTTGCTCCTGTCAATAGACGCAGAGAAAGCGTTCAACAGAGTGCGCTTGAGCTATCTCTTTGATACGCTCAGTCATTTCGGCTTTGGGGACCGGTTTATTAAATGGGTTGGCTGCATTTACCGGGCTCCGCGTGCGTTTGTCCGAGTGAATGAGTTATCATCTGATACATTCCTGATAGCCCACGGCACGAGACAGAGCTGCCAGTTATCACCCCTCAACTTCGCTCTATACATAGAGCCATTAGCCCAAAGGATCCGAGACCACCCTCGGATCGAGGGCATCAGTTTCGGAGGGGACATCCATAAAATCAGCCTATACGCAGATGACGTAATTCTCTTGTTGACGAGCCCGTGCACCTTCTTACCGGCATTGTTGGGTGAACTAGAGAGCTTCGGGAAAACCTCAGGCTTTAACCCCTTGGACGCGCGTAGAATTCCCCCCGCGGTGCGGGCGAATTCCACGCGTGTGCAGATCGGACGGCCCCTGGCCGTCCGACGCACACGCCCACCGTCGGATGGCAGGGGGCTGTCCGACGCATGGAAGGGGTTAAAGTGAACCTGAGCAGATCACAGATCCTGAATCTATCGCCCCCCCCCCCTCCAGCGTGTGAGGAGAACCTGCGGAATAAATTTCCTTTGCAGTGGACGAAGCAATCGATACCTTACCTGGGTATCCTTCTAGCCCGACACTTCCTAAGAGCCTTGCGTTAAATTTCACTGCACTTATTGATCAGACAATGAGGCGCTGGACGGATGGTCCCGCCTGAAGCTGGCCTGGTGCGGTCGCATTGCAGCGGTAAAAATGACGGTGCTACCGCGCATTCTATATATTTTTGAGACACTGCTGCTGGTCCTGCCACTGAAAGCCTTGCGCACACCAACTGGCTATCAACAAGTTTATCTGGGGAGGGAAAAAGCCGCGGCAGTCCATTGCTCAACTAACGCAGCCCAAACGGAAGGGAGAAGTGGGTCTGCCGTTGGTCCACAGGTATCTGCAAGCGACGCATCTCCGATACATAGTCAAGTGGAACTGCCCGCTCTCTCAAAAACACTGGTCCTTTATGGACCAAACGGTGGCAGGAGCGAATATCTGGCAGGAGGCTTTGCTTCCACGTAAGCATAGAGCTTGGGGATTATTTTCCTCCCCAGTCACTTCCTCTACGTTGAAAGTGTGGGAGGCAGTAACTAATAAGAAAGGCCTAACAGCATTCCCTTCCCCGATGTCCCAAATAGTGGATAATGCTGACTTCCCCCCCCGGGCTGCAAATCAGAGGTATTCCAGAGATGGAGAGAACTGGGATGTAAGCGGGCGGGCTCGCTGTTTGACCCCGATGGGGTTATTCCGTTCAAGCAGCTGAGACGGACTATGACCTCCCCCTAAATGACGGTTTCCACTATCTCCAATTAAGACACTAGGTCACCTCTGCGGAACATCCCGCAGCGGCCTCCCGGCCACTCACGGTTGTTGAGAAATGGCTGGTGCGCAAAAAGGATGCTAAGCACTTAATTTCAGAACTTCACGCCATGCTTTCCATGAGGAGGGAGGGAGGACGCACCAAGGGACAGCTGCGCTGGGAGGAGGAATTGGGTAGGGCCCTCTCAGGTACAGAGTGGGAGGACATTCACTTCAGGGCACACCACACAGCGCACAGTACGGCGGGGACCGAATCGGCCTACAAAGTAATAACATACTGGTATCTCACACCAGCCTGCATTCATAGCTGGGATAAAAACCGTTCTGAGAAATGCTGGAGGGGCTGCGGCCTTGCGGGCTCTCTGGTGCACTTACTATGGCATTGCCCAAGGCTGGGTCATTTCTGGGAGCTAGTCTTGGACGATATTGATAAAGCTTTTGATACCACGCTTCCACGCTTCTCAGCATACACCTTACTAGGGTTGCCGAATCCTCTGACTTTTCCCATACGCTCCCTGGAAGGGAGACAAATGGCATTGGCACTATTGGCGGCGCACCAAGTAATTCTGGCTCACTGGGGCACCGTAACAGTACCAGATCATACGGAATGGCTGCATAAACTATGGTTAACCCTAGCCATGGAACGCCTATCCTTTTTTTATTTTTATTTTATTTATTGCCATTTCAAAACAATCGACAGTTACAACAACTCAGCCAGAGAAGCAATCCGTGTCACAGGAGTTTCATATATAAATAACAGTACCACAGATCTACATTACAAACAGAGTTTAGCATATTATCTGAGGTGTTACAGGGTGTTAATTCAGTGCAGATCTCAGCTTGACCAGTGGGCTGGAACATCCCCGGTATGGGGGGGGGGGGGAAGCACCAGTCCGTTTAACGTACATAGTACCGCTAGCACCCAAATAGTTTCGTATCTCCTGGCATTGTCCCCCTTGCAGCTGACCGCCATCCTCTCATCCCTTTATTATGGGCCTGTGGGGCTGGCCTGCCCCAGGGAATCATCTCTCTCAGCTTGTAGGGAGCGAGCCCAATCTGGAAACGGAGCCCAAATGTCCTTTGGCCTAGAAGCGCTCGGCATTAGTTCCCAGAAGGTTGTCAGTTGTGTATGGCAGAACGTGACGTTGTGTACCCAAGCAGCTACTGTTGGCGCTCCCTTCTTTCCCCAGAACATAGTTACCCTGCGCTTAGCTAGCAGCAACATGGCATGGAGTTTTCGCGTTTCTGCAGCTGTGTCTTTTACGTATCCCAGTAAGCCGATAAGCGGCTCAGGGTCAGGTGATGTGCCTATTAGGTCATGTATTTTACTGAAGATGTCAGTCCAGTGGGTGGCCAGGGACGGGCAGCTCCACACCATGTGTACGAAGGTAGCTGGTGTGTAGCCGCATCTCCAGCAGCAGTCGTCTGCTCTAATTCCCATGCGGTCGAGCTGAACGGGGATTCTGTAAAAGCGATGTAGGTATTTAAAATGAATTAATCTCAATTTGTAATTGGGGGACAGCGCCGTGAGCTGATTGCAGCAGAAGGCCCATTGGTCCTCTGTTACCTGAGTGTGCAGCTCTGAGTTCCAGCTCTGAAGAGCCTTTGGCCTTATTAATGGGGCAGTGTTCTGCATATTGCTATATAAGCGCGTTATGAGCCTGCGAGGGGACGCTGTCTGAAGTATATTTTCGAGTGCCGTCAGAGTTGGCGGAGGGGCAGGGAAAGTGGTGTGTATCTGCCTGCATGTTGCCTGAAGTTTGTAATAGAGGAAGAGTTCTGAGAAGGTCCCAGCCTCCCCCTCTGGTGTTGTTGGCGGGGGTCTGAATTCGTCCTCGGGATATAGATCCGCGAATGTGCATAAACCAAGAGTCCTGGCTACTGACCTACTTGCTCCCTCCTCCATTGCAGGAATCGTGGGATTGTGCGCTAGGGGGACGGAAGGGGCATATAAAATTTTCAGCTGGGCTCGGTCGCGTAGTCTGTCCCACGCCCAGTGCAGGGTCTCGACCGTATCTATACCATCACGTGGCGGCTTATAGGGCTGATAAATAGCCACCTGCAGTGGGACCGGCGCCGCCACGTCCAGCTCGACCGCCGTGTGTGGCTGGAACTGGGTGGGGTGCACCCAGTAATGTAAGATTTGGGCCTGTGCGCAGTAGGCATATAACGGCATGTCTGGAGCACCCAGCCCACCCTGAGTCAAAGGCTGTGTCAAGAGCGCCCACGATATCCGCGCCGGTCGCCCCGCCCACACCAAGGATATTAATAAAGCGCAAATAGTTATGAAGAACGCCTGTAGGAGGGGGACCGGGATATTTACAAATAAATACAGGAATTTGGGCAATACCGCCATCTTGGCGATCGCTATCCTCCCAGCCAGGGACAAAGGCAACTTAGCCCAGGAGTTCACTTTTCCCTCCAACCATGCAATGGCTCGCCCAAAATTCATGGAACGCCTATCCTTGGTTGCGGATTACAAAGGGGAGGCATATGCCGAGTTGTGGGCCTCTTTTATCCAGATTCTCTCAAGGGACTTGCGGGAGGAAACAAGTTCTAAATACCTACAAATACTGCGATTGCTCCCTAGGGATGAAGAGGAGACGATATTGCCCCCACAAAAGGGGTCCAAGGCCCCATCAGTGATCTAATTGCCAAGGCGTGAGCCACATGGCTTAGCCGGACTGGAGACTGGTGCAGGGATTGGGTAGGTGGGTGGGTGGGAGGGTGGCTTTCTTCTATTTTGCTACTGTCATGCTTAAAGATTATTTTGCTGTATTTTTTTTCTCATAAAATGATCCTAATAACGCTGCCGGGCCCGAGCTGTGTAGACTCGCCCTTTTCCCATCGCTGCCGGCCAAGAGGTTGTAGGCATTCAGCTGTGTAACTGAAGATTTGGATCCCCTTTAATAAATAGAATGGTTCCATAAAAGGTGTGAGGCAAGGTTGCATGTTGGGCCCACACATTTTATCAATTTTAAATTATCTAGATCAATACTCGCAAGTTTGCCAAGCAGACACAAATGTTTTTTTCATACCATGCTTACTGGACACAGATGATACAGTACTTTTGGCAAAAAGACTGAAAATATTTCTGCATCATTTTCTAGCAGCATTTGATTCTTATTACTTTAGGAAAAAATTGGAACTGAATGTGCTGAAGTGTAAAGTTTTGATTACTGCCAACCATTTGTAACTTCAATGTACAAAAAAGTGATGGATGGAATGCTTGCATTAATCTCAGCAACTGACAGTCACTAGGGGTTGCATCCCAGGCCACTGTTATTCTGCACGCCATGCCACTTCAGTTTGGACCAAGCCATATGCAAACCACTCGTCCCTGCTCGAATTGGAACAGTCCATCCCAAACTGCCAGGCCAAGCTTCCCCCTAATTAGAACTCATCAGCCAGGTATAGCTTGGTCCAGTGACTCAGTGTGCCCAGAACCCACATCTGGGCATACCAGTACCACTTAGGGTGACACACTAAAGTATACCCAGGGGAAATTTTAGGACCTCAGGAGCTAGATCACTATGTTGAGCTGTATGAGGTTTAGAAGCCTGATCTGCCCATGTCCTTGTATGGGAAGGTCCGGCTTGAGCGATAGCCTATTACCGAAGATGATAAACATCTGCAGGAGTGAGTATCAGAGTTGGTTGGCCCACCTAGGAGCCATTAGGATGAGCGCCATGGATGCACGTACGGGAAGATTGGAAGAGGAGGGAAAGCGCAGGCAAAGATCCCTAATCGGTTCATCCATAGTGCATTGTCCATGGACTGTGGCTACCTGGAGGTGAAGTGTGGACATTTTGTGTTTTCAGGGGTGGCAAACCAGGTCTATTTGTGGGGTGCACCAATGCTGGAAGTACCTGTGTGGGACTTGTAGGTGGAGCTTCCACTCATGAATTTGTTGATACGTTCTACAGAGCAGATCTGCAAAGTCGTTGTCCATCACAGAGGATGTTCCGCTAAGAGTTGTATGTGCTGGTGTATCGCCTAATCAAATTGTAATTCTTGGTCTTTCGAAATGCAAACAGTGTGTAGTCTCCATTTGATACGGTTAACAGAAAACTGCCAAAACCAATGTTCCTGAAATTTAGGATTTTAAATAGAAACAATGCACTTGATGTAAAACCTCTAGCATGAGGAGGTTGCAGTTTTGCACAGCTCTTTTAATACGACATCCACTGCAACTGCAGAAAAAGCAGTTGAGAAAATAAGAGCCAATGTAGTTCACTTTTTTAATGAAATTCCATATTAACAGGTATCATTCAATGTAAATACCTAATGAACCTTTTATTTGGAGTTATATATCTGTATATGCTTTTACTGCTTTTAAGGATTTATCTTTATCCAAAATGAATGTTGGTTTGATTAATTTGATTACATCTAAATCTTTCCAATTTCCCACTGCTTGAAAGCATTGGTTCCTCAACAACGTCATCTATGGCTGGCTGTTTTGCCATCACTGTGTCCATGTTGAGTGCCAGTCACACCACCGCCTTGATTTAAAATGAAAAGGGTGAGCATCTTTTTCTTTTTACTGTGAATGCCAACTGTTACAGGAGACCTAACTAATGTATGCTTGTCTGCCGTAGCTTGAATGAGCGCCCCCCTTGCCAGTCAATCATCCAGATGTGTCTGACATGAATGGACTGCTGTCTTGAGTTGCAGAGTCATCAAAGCTACACCATTTTTTAAAACCTTGTCCTAACTTAATTCTAAAAGGTGAACTGTGAATTGGTATTGTGCTCCCACCAATCACATACCTGAGATATTTCCTAGGTGCCTGTTGGAATGAGAGTAATGAAGTAAGCATCTTTTAAAACTATAACTTGTGAGAGGTCCTTCTCCTTTAACAAAGGAATGGCATCCTGACACTGGGATTCGAAATGTGTGTCATAAAGCTATTTAGGAAACATGAGTCCAAATCAGAGTCTAGTTGTGGTATTAAAATGAAGTGAGTTAAACTCCTTTGTCTTACTGTTTGCATGGCAACTATTCTATTGCTCTATTGAGCAAATCATTCACCCCCTTCTGTACGAGGAGACAAGTGTTCCTTTTGTACTTTGAATGCTTTTGTCTGACAGTGGGTGACTTCGTTACCATCTCTATAGAGTTACCCTCTCCTATAACATTTCATACCCACTTGTCTGTTGCTATAGACTGCCATTTGTGCTAGTTGTTTCCTAGGCTGCTGTTGGGATAGTGTGAGGTCACTTGCTATTTGTTAAGACCATCGTGTTCTCCCATCCACTCCACACTTTAACACAAAAGGAAAGTATTGGTGGAGTTATCTGCTGCCATTGTGGAGCTGTTCGAAACAGGTGTGGATTACTGTATTGAATATATTCCCTATGTGATTTGCTGATATAGTGTGCCTGCATGAACAAGGTGACCATACCCTCGCTATTGGCTAAGACAGCCTCTTTTTTTAACACATTTTATTAATTTTCAATGTAACAAAAGAAAAGAAGAAAACCGTACATCCTGTGTCCACCTTCTCCATCGGTTCACAGCATCTACTCCCTCCTCCCGTTATGTTTCATATAGGTACCCCAATATAGGCTCAGGTAGCAACCTAACCTCTCACCTATATTTCCCCTGTCAATTCACTACATAACGGTTTTTGGGACGGACCTTTTACCTAGTTAAGGTACTGCTAACAGGAAGTGGGGTTTTCCCTGAAAACTAGCCTCATCCATTATGCCTGAGGATTCTTGGAAACTCAGTAGGACTACCATCTCCTGCAGAATTACTATGTATAAGGGTCATTCCTTCCGTCATCCTAAGTCCGACATGACACATCAAGGTAGATCCCCTGAGGGTACCACTTCGGGTATATAAACACCATATCTTTGCTGAGGCAGGGAGAAGAGAAAAAGGAGTTCCATGATGACACTGACGCAAGACGCTGAGGTTCCTGCACGCAGACACTCCAGCTCGCAGTGGTCTGACATCCCTCGCGGGGTGTCCATCTCGAGACCAAGACAGGGTCCCATAGTCTTTCACTTTAGGTAATGGGGTCGACTTTATCCTAGAGGGATTCTTGGCTTTACACCTACATACATGCTAGGTACAGCTAGTAAGGGTTGCATCGTAGGAGTAAGCATTATTACTGTCATGTATTTTTTTATACCTGCCTGTATTCATTGTTTTAGCACTATGGTATAAATCTACCATCCTTTTACTCTGTTGGTGCTTATAATCATTTAGATCTGTTTCTGTCTAATGGTGGTTTCAGCACACCTATTTTACACTAGAATGATGCTGGTTCAATAAATGCTTATTGAAAACGTTCCCACCGTTTAGTCTGTGCATCTCTCTGAGACAAAGTGAGCATGAGTGACTGAGTGAAAAGTACTGTTTCCACGATCCCGGATGGGACAGAGTGGTCATGTTTGATAGTTGCCAAGAACTATTCTCTCCTTGGTAAGAGGAGTTTACAGTGGCACTGTGAGCTAGCTGGTATACAGGCGAACATACCCGGGGGGTTGTCTGGAATCAGTCTGGACACCAATCCCACAGTCTATGTTGTCTAAACGTGCAGATCCCATATAGGTGTATAGGAACTACACGACACCCCTGTGCACATCCATCCCTGCACACAACAGTATACCATATTTATTATTTTCCAGCCGAAAAGGTACTTATTGCAGCCTCCAAACTGAGAGGTCTTTGATGACAGGGTTCTAGCAGAATGCCTCTGTGTTCTGACCAGTCACTCCAAATATTTTGGTATTTTTCTGGGCATCACTAGCCAAAACAATTTACCTCTCTATGCTAATGCAGTGGTCCAATCCTATTTTCAATCGCTCCAGGGCTGGGAACCCAGCTCCTTACACTCTTGGACAATATTATTAGAGACCAGAAGGCCAATCCATAATAATGCCATCTTGTATCAATTGCTATCGAAATCTACGTTGATGTGCAGCACAGCCATTTTAGGGTCAGGTGGGAGCTCCCATACCAGCACCTCTCCCAGTGTGGAAAGCACCATTTGAATTGTGCTCATTTGTGTATGGGGAGCCAGTGGAGCTCCTCCTCCAGGTGTAGTGCAATGAGTGTGTGTGTGGGAGGTTGAAAGTGATTCTGGCCGCCGAGTTCTGAATGGTCTGCAGCCTTCTGGTGAGCTTTTTCTTGATCCCGCAATAGAGGCTATTGCCACAGTCCTGCTAGCTTGTGATGAGTGCGTGTGACGGTTTTCTGGGTGCTGATTGGGAGCCATTTGAAAATCTTCCTCAACATCTTCAGAGTATGGAAGCATGAGGTGCGGATGGTGCTGATTTGGGTGGCCATGTTGAGTTAGCTGACGTGGACGATCCAAAGGTTCCAGTCCTAGCTCTGTTGGCCTCCAGGTAGATACCCACGGTGAAGTGCTCTCCCTGAACATCCTGATTTCTTTCTTATCGGTGTTCAGCTTCAGACAGGCTTCCAAAGTCTATGATGACTTAAGTATGCGTGGTGTAAATACTTAAGCTGAATGAGTCTGAATTGTGATGTGAACGCGGCTTAACTCTAATCATCATCTGTCAGGGGGTCCAGGCACCTACCTAGGACTCAGTTCAGTTCATAAAGCTTTATTCGATTGTTACAAATTTACAATCATAAAAGCACAAATTTAAAAGTCATTAATAGCAGCTATCATATTGGGCAAAACGCAATCATAAAAATGGACAGTATTATTTAATGAAGAATTAAAACCATTCGAATAAAAAATTATAATTCAACAGTAATAATTAAACTTTTCCTTAAATAAAATACTCTCTTTAAAAACATGACAAGTCTCCATACTACACGATCATTGTCCAGTAACTGAAGTTTTAAAAAAGCAGGACGACATTGTCTTAGGCCATAAGTTTTTAAGAGCGGGACCAGCCAGACTTTTCTTAATTCAGAATAAAATTTGCAGAAAAGAACGGTGTGGATTGTAGACTGGCGTGAGTGGTTATCGCATGGACACGGTGCAAGTTGTCTCGACCAATCGTTCATTTTGGGCCACGAGACCATTCTATGGAATATATTTAACCTACATCTAGCCAATAACATTCTATCAAAAGTAACAATTACATATGACAAGTATGGCTCCATTCCAAAGGTAGTTGAAATTATTTGATGATAGTTAACAGTAGGTTTAGTAAGTTCACTAGACAGTCTGGCCTCTTCTAACATGCAGAGCCCCTCCCTTTTTAGTGTTTCCCGCGAAATTTTCTGTAAGGAGCTTGGGTATGTAAAATACTCTATGTGCCCTAAATCAGTCATAAAATCCCGAACGAAGCTGATCCATGGTATTTTTAACGCTCCATCTAGTTTAAGGCAATCAGCAAGAACATCCCGATTTAACTGTGTCTGCTCCTTAGTCCAGATACTATGCCACAATAGTATCGGCTCTATTTTAATTAGATCGGATAAAAAAGGGAGGCCCAACTCTTCATGGCAAATAAAAGTTGATGTACCTAGGACTCTCTCAAGCTTGCCAAGGAGTCTGGAACATTAATCACCAGGGACCTATATATTTGCAAAAGTTCATTTATTTTAATTCTTCCGTTGGGACCTTTGCCTCCAATGGACTAAAGTCTGGGAGCACTGTTATACCTGTGTGTGTCGGAGCTGCAAGTAACTAAAGCATTGCCTGTGGTAAAAGTCACATTCTTCCTGTGGGGTTGAGAAGGCTTTAATTGTTGTTCAAGATATGACCACCTAGTCTAGAGATGCCAATAATGTCCCAGTACTGAACTCCTTGCAACTCTGACACCTTGTGTAGCCACTTCCCTGCCCATGATGGGGTTTCTTTAGTGAGTTTATTTCGCCAGCCTACCGCTTAACTTGTATTATGTCAGATTTGAAGCATCACCACTGTAGCAGGCGGAAGGGTGAGGTGGGTTTTCTCCCCTTTTAAGAGATGCATTAACTAACCGATGCATCACCCATTTTTCAGATGCAAAATCAGGGTCATTGGGTGCATCGTACCATTTGTTGAGGGTCATCAAATGAGAAACACTACAATAAGTTGTCGACCAATGCCATCCCGCTCTCAAACAGACTTAAAACATTTCTGGAGGGCGATCTAGAGTACTTCATAATTCCAGAGAAAACCTCCAAGTATAGAATTTACCTTTGTAAAGAAGCTGTAGGGGACTGCATTGGGGACATTTTGTAATTGGTAAAGCAAATGTGGAAGGGCAACCATCTTAAAGATTACCAAGTGCCCCAGGAGTAACAGTAGGAGGGCCGCCAAGAATTTAACATCATCTTGTAGCCTATCAATCTGTAGCTGGATATTCGTATTCCCGGTCCTGCGTAACATACACCCATAAGAATTTAACTCCTTCTGTAACCATCCGTAGGGCCAGGTCACAAGGAGGGGATGTCCACCAAGAATAGTGATGACTTGGTAATGTTTATGAAGTCCATTGCACTTGCCAACTATCTGAAATATCTGCAATATCTTCGGAGCACATCAATGTAGATTGCTCACGAACACCAGGACATCTTGTGCATATAATGCCATTCTGTTCTCTAACCCCAGTTCCCAGTCAAAGCCCTTTACTTGGGTGATTGCCCGATCCATTCCGTGAACTGTTTAATTGCAATAGCGAAGAGCAGTGGGGACAATGGACAGCCTTGCGCCCAGTCTCACCTGAAACTGTCTGAAGTGGCCCTCCCATTCCTCACTCTCACCATCAAGTACGACTGAATATAGCAGTCTCACATATGTAAAAACTTGGGACCAAATTGGAGTCCGTCCAACAGAAGAAACAAGTAATCCCATCCCACTAAACCGAATGCCTTTTCAAAGTTGGCTAGGAAAATTGACAACTCGCCCAAGGCAGCCATCTCTGACAATGCCATCAGTTTGTGCTCACATTCTTTCGAGGAAATCAGCTATGGTTGAGGTGACTAGATGTTCTCCTTTGAGTGGAGGGTACCAAAGATTTGAATGTCTGATTTTATGCCTGTAATTCAGAGCCCTACAGGTCTGTGTTAAACAGATCTAGTACAGAGTTCTCTTCTAGAGGTGTCAGCAGTGTCAAGGGAGGACTTTAAACAGGTGTTGGAAGGAAAATGTTACTTTCCCAGTAATCATCTGTTCATGGAATGTAGTGCTGTATATTCACATGCTGCGCATACTCCGGCCATCTAGTAGTGTAGTGTGTCTCCTCCTCCTGCTTGTAATGAGCATGGTCTTCAGTTCCATTGTTAGATTCTTTTCCCACATGGCCGGTGAGGATGGAGCTGGAGCACAGAAGAGGGAAAGGGAGAGAGAGAGATTGATTGATGACCATGCAAGAAGTAAGAAGGAATGAGAACTGCAACAGCCAGAGGTTTCCGGGGAGGAGGGTCGGCACATGTGAATCAACAGCACCACATGCCACAAACAGATACTTACAGGGTAAATAACATTTTCCATTCGAGGAATGTGTGGCTGTAGATAACATGCTGTGCATATACTGTATATCAGTCCTCCCATAAGCTGTGGCTAGCCTCTGGGTGTTGCAGAACACTGAAAAAGGGTGCAGAGTATAGACCAATTTTGGCCTTTTGACGTGCTAGTACATCCACACAATAGTATTTACCGAAAGTGAGTGGTGTAGACCAAGTAGCTGCTTTAAAAATGTCGGCTATTGAGATGTTTCCCAGGAAAGCCATTGAGGCCCCTTTCTTCCTAGTAGAGTGGGCTCTCGGAGGAACAGGCAAAACTCTTAGCTTTTGAGTAACATGTCTGGATACATTTAACTAACCATCTGCCTGATTTTGATAAAGCGTTTCCTTTATGCAATTCAGAAAAAGCAACAAAACGTTGCTGAGTCTTTTGAAAAGGTATCACCCGATCCACATATTACATTAAGGCCCGATTAACATCTACGGTACGAAGAGCCCTTTCTGCAATTAAGTGAGGTTGAGGGAGGAAACTGGTAGTTCTATAGATTGGTTAAGGTGGAAAGGAGAAACCATTTTAAGAAGAAACTTCGGGTTGGTGCGAAGAAAATCTTAAAGAAGGGTTCTTTTAAGGTTAGAGCTTGGAGCTCACTAACACGTCTGAGTGAGGTGATAGCCACAGGAAACACCCCGTTCCAAGAGAGAAATTGAAGGAGGCATGCTAGGAAGGGATCAAATGAAGGATCCAGGAGTCTGGTAAGGACGATGTTGAGATTCCACACTTGGGCCAGGGGGACCCAAGGAGGAATGACCCTCTTGAGTCCCTCCATAAAAGCTTTAATGGTCGGGATCTCAAAAAAAGAAGAAATGTGTTGCTTTTTTAGGTCGAGCCTCTAGTAGCGCGCAAGCGCTGCTTAGAGGCGAAGACTTATTGTAAGCGAGTTTGAAAAGCAGTCCCAAAAACGCTCGTGCGTCGTGGCTGGCCTTTGGATGGGTACGCGCGGCAGACATGTGTTTCCAATTATCGTGCCCAGACGCGGGCGCGATAATTGGAAACACATGTCTGCCGCGCGTACCCATCCAAAGGCCAGCCACGACGCACGAGCGTTTGGTCAGCTCTGCAGGCTGCCGCGCTCGCTCGCCCCCGCTCCCTGTCCCCCGATGCGCCCCGTAGTTTCCGGCTTCGCTCACCTTCTGCGGCTCACCTTCTGCGGCTCACCGCTCGCGGCCCCGCTCCCCACATGATTTCCGTCGCTCGTTTAAATTTGCACTTCGCCCACTGACGGACCTTAACCCAGAAAACCTGCCCCTGCATACCACCTTCATTATCATTACTACTTCGTCAGCCGTTCCCAACACAATATCGGTCTGTTAGTCTTTGATGCGAGAGAAGCGCGGCTTCTTCGTGGTCCAGCTGTATAGTGCCGTCTACTATAGCGCTGTCTGCTGTGCCACCGATTGGAGTGAATGTGAGCACTGTGGAGAGAAGACACCTGTTCACAGCATATAACCTTCCTGCTCAGCAAAGTTATGCTGCTGCCGCCTGGTGCTCGTGCCCTGGCACCCCCTCCATCCTGGGAGATTGATTCACGGGGTCTCAGACAATTTACCCGATTCTACGAGAAGATGGCCATCATTTATCGCCTTCTGAAGTGTCGGCGCGCGCCGCTGCTGGTAATAGGCTGCCTAAGGGACATAAATAAACCCAGCGCCTGTCTGTCCTGTGTCAGGGCGCTGTGATGGGTGACCAAGCACGGCAGGGACCGGCTCCCCGGGGGTCCTTGACACATCCGTGGCTCTTCGTCCTGCTCTTTAGACACCAGGGCGCTACTGAGGCAGGGTTTGGAAGAGCACAATAATGTTTGTCACTGAAAGTGTTTGTTTGACCATAACTGGCCTCTAAGATGCTGGCCCTATGCGACATTAAGGTAACTGTATAAAGCTGCAGAACACCACCACAAATAGCAAGTCTCAACAGGGTGCAGTGCTTTACCAACTGTCCTAAAAAAAGAGAACTTGTGCTAGGAGAAAGAGTGCCCAAACAGCAAAAAGTAATTTTACTTCTTACTATACTAAATTTAAAATGAATAGGACAGTGCTTAATTTGAGCCGATGCTTGCTGGTGTTGACCACCGACACTCATTTATGGGGAACGGCACTTATGTTCCTACATCAGACATTTACAGAGAGTAAAAGAGGAGGAAACACACAAAAGGGAAAGACAAAGGAAGAGAAAGACGGAAAAACCGTCACAAAGAGAGAAAGCAGGAACCCGCAGGAGTTATTTATAGGGTCAGGGAGTGTCTGGTTCACTGAGGGAGTGCCTGAATATTAAATATTGAAATATTCAGGAGTCTGTGAATGTCGCTTGAAATTCCCCTCTTTAAATGTAAAGGCCACATTGAGAGAAAAAAAAACGCTGTTCACTTTTGTATGCACGGGGTTGCATGGTACCGGAACAGCCATCTGGATCCAAAGTTACACGAGGCTCTCCCCTTTTAAGCAAAAAGTTGAAAACGTGGCTTTTCAAATACGTGCCTTGTGTGCCAAGAAACCATCGGTGTGCGCTGCGCTTTGTAAGGGGAGGACGATTATAGTGTGTTTGGTGTGTTCTCACGTGGTGTGTATGCACATAATTATCAAGGTTGGCTACTGCAATAAAGTGCATTATTTGTTAAGTCAATTTGGTCTACATGCTTAATTAATGTAATACTTTTTAAGGGGGTAGTTGTCCATAATTCCTCAGCTATTCTGTTAATACCAAGTTAGTTAGCCACGCATCAGCCACCTTTACAGAGCACTTTATTTCTAACTCATTGAAAGTAGATGTGGTCTCTGCTTTTACAAGCTATGAATTGCAAGTGTTTGGTAATTAAAAAAATCGCATAGTAGCTACTTATTTAGCAGAAGGAATCTCCACCAGCCATAGGTTAACAGCACCAGACCATGGAAGAACTGCTCCCGCAATAAACAAGCATTGGCATAGCCAATAGGTCTCGCCTTTGGGGCATTATAAGTGTTTAGCCATGCAACAGTTGTTGCACCAAGGATATTGTGCTGCATAATTAAATACTTATAAGGTCCCAAAGGCGAGACCTATTGGCTATGCCAATGCTTGTTTTTTTATTGGAGATAAGCAGCCACAGCAGCCAAGTGAAGCCAAAAAGAGGTCAAGGCTAGCCCACAGGTTTAAAAATCCAGTAGGTAAAAAACAATGTTTTTGATGCTAGCTGTTAAGGGGTTAGTGTGGTTTGAGAGGCAGTAGCAGACAAACCTTTTCCATTTGGCAGCATTACATGCTGAGTAATAGGCCTGCGTGCCTCCTCGAGTCAAATCATCCATTCGGGGGTAGGTTGGGGTAACCAAACTCTAAGACTTGAGGAGCCAGATAACAAGGTTAAGACTCTGTGGGTCTGGGTGCCAGATTTCTCCATGGTTCTGTGCGAGAAGGTCCGATCTGTAGGGGAGCTTCTCGTGGTGAACCACCAACAGCTTGATGAGAGTGGTGTACCAGGGCTGTCTGGCCCAGGTGGGAGCCACTAGGATGAGGGTGAGGGAAGTCTGCCAAATCCTCAGAATCACAAATGGTAGGCGGGGGACAAGCAGAAAAGTGTAGGCAAATATCCCTGACCAGATCATCCATAGTGCATTGCCCATGGGAATCTGGAAGTGAAGTTTGGGCATTTTGGGTTTTCTGCTGTGGTGAAACGGTCCACGTCTGGAAACTCCCATCACCTAAAGTACAGGCGGAAGACTCTCGGCTGAAGTTCCCACTTGTGGACTTGTTGCTACATCCTTCTGAGGAGGTCGGCAATGTTGTTCTCCACTCCAGGAAGGTACTCCGCCAGCAGGTGGATCCTGTGGCAGAGAGCCCACCATCAGGTGGACTGGACTAGCTAAGAAAGCTGGGGAGAGCGAGTGCCTCCCTGCTTCTGAAAGTAATATATGACTCATGTTGTCGGTCCAGATGATGAACACTTTGCTCACTATGTGGGGAATGAAGGCTTTGAGTGCTGGATGGACTGCAAACAGCTCCAGATAGTTGATGTGGAGGTCCTGTGACACTGATCCCACTGATCTTGGACAGTCGGGTTGTGTAGATGCTGCATCCATTGTACCATTAATCTGCGGAACTGGGTCGAGAAAAGGACAGCCTTACAACAAACTGTTGGTGTTCCACCACTGCAGCGAGCGATGTGTGGCGGCTGACCAACACCAGATCTTCCCAATAACCCTATGCCGGAGACCAATCCTGAGCATTCCTGCAGTGGGCGCTTGTGTAACCTTGCATGGGGCACTTTAGCAATGCAGGAGGCAATCATGCAGAGGAGGCACATGACTATCCAGACTGTTTATCTGGCTGAAAATGAGGGAGAACGCATGGAAGGACTGGACTCTTGCTGGACTGGAAAAGGCTTTGACGACCTCTGCATTGAGGATGGCCCCTAAATAGGGTTGGATTTGAAGGGGTTGGAGGTGGGACTTTACAGCGTTGCTGGTAAAGCCCAGTTCATGCAGCAGGTTTATGGTGGCTTGTGTGTGTGGGCGACACTACTATTGTGTTACGCTCTTTCTCAGCCAATCGTCCAGGTAAGGGAATACATAAATACCTTGTCTTCGCAGTTGCCCGGCCACTACTGCAACGCATTTTGTAAAAACTCAAGGTGCAGTGGTGACCCTGAAGGGCAGCACTTTGAACAGATAGTGTTTGCCCCTTACCACAAATTGGAAGTAGCGCCGATGCTCTAAATGAATTGGGATGCGGAAGTAGGCGTCTGAGGTCGAGTGCAGCCATGAAATTGCCTGGCTGTAGCAGTGGAATGACCTCCTGGAGAGTGACCATGTGGAAATGTTCTGACAGGATGTCCTCATTGTGGGGTCTGAGTTCCAGAATGGGCCTGAGGGACCCGACCTTCTTGGGAATGAGGAAGTTGAGGGAATACACCCATGAACCCTGAGGTGTAGTGGCACAAGCTCTATAGCTCCTTTGTGAAGGAGCATTTGAACCTCTTCCCGAAGCAGCTGTTGGTGTTCTGGGGAGAGGACGTATCTGCAGGGAGGTATGTGGGGTGGTGTGGCTGTGAGCTCTAGACAGCAACATTGTTGAATGATATCCAATACCCACTGGGTTGAGGTGATGTGTTGCCAGGTAGGGAAGAACATCTGAAGCCGCTGCCCCTCCCCCCCAACAGGTGTTATATGGTTGTGGGGGGTCAGAAGTGGCAAATCATTGCTTGGTTGAGGCTGCTCCTTTGGGGGAGCCACCTTTGCATCTAGCTTTGGCACTGTTACGACGGTAGGCACCTTTGAAGTAGCCTCTTGTGGAGGTTTGCTGGGCAGGCTGATGCTGAAAGGACATGGAGGCTTTATGGGAGGAGGTTTTGGATCCTCCACGGTAAGCCGAGAGGCAATAGGACCTGCAAGAGTGGGTGTTTGTAAGGCATCCATGGTCTTTGCTGTTTTTGTGTCTTTCTTTTTCTTCTCCAACATCTTATCAACCTGGGGCCCAAAGAGATGCTCCCCATCAAAGAGTAGCTCGAGGAGTTGTTGAAAGTCTGACTTGAAGCTGGAGACACGGAGCCAGGTGCGTCTGTAGAGGAGAACGCAGGAGTTGATGCCCGGAGCAGCTGTGTCAGCAGCACCTAAAGTGCATCGAATAATGCTGTTGAGATGAGCCTACCCTTAGAGACCAGGTCGTGTCCTCTCCTACGGAGCTCATCCAGTTTAGACGCACTCTGTTTCGGATCCAAAGGTCAAGTCTTTGACAAGTCGGGAGTGGGCGGCGCTGAATGGGACAGCTTCAGGATCTTCTTCTATACCGAACCTAAGCTGGGGGTGGAATGTGAAGTGGATGGTTGGTGTCAATAGTGGCCCAAAAGCAACGGTGGCTGAGAAACCAGTCTCTGTAGGTCCAGAGCGGCTGAATACCCCCATCAATTGTGTGTCTTTTGCTTCCTCGCCCTAACTGCGCCGGGTATGCCCAGACGTGGGTCCTGGGCTCACTGTGCCACTGGATTCAAGCTATCCTGGCTAATGAGGGGTAAAACCCCGAAACCGGTCCTAGGATGCTTGTTTCCGGTCCAGGGAGGACCTGGCTTGGCAGTTCGGGCTGGACTGTTCCCATGAGGCACAGGGTCAAGACTGATTTGCATATGGCCAGGTCTAACCTGGCTTGGCATGGTGGGCAAAAGAGTGATGGATTTAACCCAGATCTCTTGACTGGGGGTGAATGTTTTGATTTGTTCGGCATTCAGTCCATCAATTGTGTCTCTTTTGCCTTATGGGGTAGAAGCTTGGAGTGCAATCGGTGTCAAGGCGAAAGAGGAGCTGGAGGTCGGAGCCAGAGCTGGCATCAGGTGAGAAAGCCTCCTTGCTGGTGGCGGACGCCTCCGGGTGATGTTCCTCCTCGAGGTCCTGCGTGTCTAAGATGTCCTGGGTGTCTTTACAGTCCCTGCGCAACATCTCGAGTTGATGGGCCTGGTGGGCTCAAAAAGTCTTTTTTGACTAGAACTATCATCGGGCATCGCAGGAGTCCTCGTTCTGCTCAGGTGATAGGCAAAGATTACGGCCCTGGTGAAGGTCGGCCCAAGGGAATTTCACACGATACAGATGACAGTATCAAAAGGGCACCCGTTCCATCACAGGCAGGGTGAGATGGAGCAAGAGGAAGGGAAAAGGACACGAAGGGTGAGCCCCACTGGGGGCCGAAGTCTACGGGAGGTCCTCCCCGGACAAAGCGGCAAGAGTTGACCAATACAAAAGAAAGGGAATGCAATCGAATACAATACCTGCGGAGGGAGAGGAACCATGAACGTACGCAGTGACGGCATTGATCTGGAGCACGGTAACACATGTCCGAACCAGACGTCGGACAGTATATAATGGAACCAATGACCATGAGCATTACAAGCAAGAAGTGGAGTCACATATCCCGTGACTTGAGAAGAATTCTTTGAAGAAAAACAACTTGCACACATCAGTGCCCAACACTAGATGGCAGGAGTATGCACAGCCTGGGCATCTACAGCTGCGCATTCCTTGAACATAGTGTTACATTCTTCCATGATAATCTGTGTCTTTTTTGTATTTTTCAGCCTGGAGTTGCCCTTAAGTTTTCATTTCTTTCCACTGCTGAAGACCATAACAACTTAACGATGCAAAGGATTTGGTAATATGCTACTATGTAGCTGTTGCTCACTCAATTTTCTTCCCAAAATTATCCAGTCTTTTACTCTCAAAAGGTAGCCCATTCGATCTCTTTCAAGCCAAACTGAGTCTGCTTTCACATGTATAAAGCATAATGGATCCTTGAAGATGGTAGCCATTTTATTAAATTCTTTGTGTCAAAGCTCTGTATGCAACTGGATTTTTGAAGACTCCCTTGCTGTGCTGCAAAATGCTTGGCTTCTTGTGTAGAAAATGGCTTTTCCTTTGGAAAGGGTTTAGGGTTTCCAGGAGCCTCTTCTGATTGTATCCCATATCTGTCTTACACCCTTTTACCTGAATCCTGATAAACAGCAAGATCATCTGAGGTGATTGTCTTGAATGGTATACCTTTATTTCTTCCTCTGGGAATTATTCCCATAGTTTTCGCATATGCTCTCATCTTCCTGATAGGTTTGTGCATGTATATCCTGTGCCTGATCTTAGAGCTTGACTTGGCATCTCCTTGTGTGTACTGGTACTTGGTCTGTTCTGTCACATGAGTAGTTGTACCTGGTCTGCTCTCATCTTTCTATGTTTCTGTATCTACTTCCTCCAATGTCTTTTTTGTGCTGCCTTAGGTTTAGTTTTTTTTTACAAATCCAACTTTCATTCTTAATTATGCTTAGCAGTTGTGATTACCTTAAATGGCTTCTCTTTGCAAGTGTTTCAGTATAGACCAAAAAGATGTCTTTTTGTCTGTCATGGTTTTTGACCTCAAAGGTGTAGATTTTGCCTGGAGTCTTTTTTTCTTTAGCTCCGAAGGCAAGTCATGCTCAAGCTTTTTCAGGTTTTGACTTTGTTGAAATATCTTCATGAACAAAATAAGGTACTTCTAAATTTCCTCAAAATCAGATTCAAGAAATTGCTTCCCCTAATCCTCCCCAGTACACTCAATGCTACCTAAACCCTTCTCCTCACAGAAACCCATAGGAGGCTGAATAATGAACACAACGTTGCCTCTCCCTGTTTATATTGTTTTTGGTTTGAACAAAGAGAATGGTACACAATCCCCAAAACTATGGCCACACCTGGGACTGTAAACAGCAGCAATTTTAAAAGGACAATTTGGAAAACATTAAGGAAATATTTTCCAGAATTTAATTTATAATATTGCATCTAAGTGACCCAGAGAAAGGATTATGTTACTTACCCTGAAAGCATCGATTCATAGCTTGTAGTGGTGCAGATTCACATGCTATGCACACTCCTACCATCTGGTGTTGGGCCTGGACTTTGCAATTTGTTTTCTAAAGGAAGGGCCAGATGTACGACCATTTGGAATTGCGACTCGCAAATTGCGAAAAATAGCGAGTCGCAATTTGCGAGTCGCAATTCCAAATGTACAACAGTGTCAGAGACACTGGTAGCGATTCCCAATGGGGTCGCAAAATGCGAGGCTCATCAATATTCATGAGGCACTCGCATTTTGCGACCCCATTGAGAATGGCTGGCCCTCACAGGGATGGTGGCCTGCTGGGCTCAGCAGACCACCATGTCTGGGAGTGCTTTTAAATAAAGCAGCTTTTTTTTTTTAAATGCAGCCCGGTTTCCTTAAAGGAAAACGGCATGCATTTAAAAAAAAAAAAAAAAAAATGAAACGTTTGTTTAATTTTTTTAAGGGCAGGCAGTGGTCCCATTTGCAAAGGGGAAGTGGTCCCCTGGGGACCTCTTCACATTTGCGACTGCATTACCACCTACTTGAAGTAGGTGGTAAATTGCGACTGTTTTGCGACCGTAATTGCGGTCGCAAAACAGTAATACATAGGGCTCAGAGTCGCAAATAGGAAGGGATGCCCTTGAAACGCCCCTTCCTAATTGCGAGTCGCAAATGCTATTAGGCGAGTCGCAAATAAATTGCAACTCGCTAAATAGCGTTTGTACATGGCCCTGTGGGGTTTTTGCATGCGCGAACAGGTCGCAGACCCGTTTGCGCATGCAAAAACGGGTCGTACATGTGGCCCGAAGTCTTTTATGGTCGACGTCATGCGTCATATCTCCTCCTCCTCGAGGCAATGCACATGTTCCGTGGCTCCTTTGTTAGATTGTAAGGTTTTTACCTGCCATGCTGGAAGCAAGGATATATTCTGCCAAGTTAGCGGGAGGGTGCATGTGAATCTGCAGCACTACATGCTACGAATAGATGCTTACTGGGTAAGTAACATACTCCATTTGTAGCATGTGTTGGCTGCAGATACACATGCTATATATAGACTGTATAAAACAGTACTCCTCTCCTGGTGGCTGTAGGCATCAGTTAGTGTATTTCCTTGAAATAATGTGTGTAGAACTGTTTATTCTACTAGAACTTGTTGTCTGGCTTGTACATCCACAGAATAGTGTTTTGTAAAAGTGCGTGGGTTTGTCCATATAGCTGCTTCATAAATGTCTGTTAGCAGGATATTTCCTAAGAAGGCCAGTGGTGCTCCCTTTTTTCTTGTGGAGTGAGTCCTTGGCTTTGTGGGTAGTATTCATTTTGCTTTGATGTAGCAAATTTGTATTCATTTAACAATCCACCTAGCAATTCCTTCTTTTGAGATGGCATTACTCTTCCTTGGGTTTGAAAAAGCTACAACTAGTAGTGTTTTTCAAAATGATTTGGTTCTTTCCACATAGTACATAAGGGCTCTTTTAACTTCCAGGGTATGTAGTGCCCTTTCTGTAGTAGTTTCTGGTTTTGGGAAGGAAAATAATAAATCTAGAGTCCGATTTAAGTGGAAAGGGGAAACAACTTATGGCAGAAACTTTGGGTTTGTGCGTAGTCGATCTTGAGAAACTTAAAAATAAGGTTCCTCAATAGTTAGTGCATGTATTTCGCTAACTCTTCTTAGCAATGTAATTGCAACGAGGAAAAACACTTTCCATGTTAGTAACAGCAATTTGCATTCATGCATAGGTTTAAATGATGTGGAAATTAATCTTGTTAACACGATGTTTAGGTTCCATGATGGTACAGGAGGTGTACCTGGTGGAATCACTCTTTTGAAGCCCTCCATGAAAGCCTTTATTACAGTATGTGAAAAAGAGATGTCTTCTGTTTTGCAGATATGCTGAAATGACTGCTAAATGCACGCCTATGGAAGTATATGCCAGATGTTATTTTTGAAGATGTAGCAAGTAACTTACCAGTTGTTGTTCAGATGGAGTGCAATGGTTTATATTGTGCGCAGCACAATAGTGAATAGAGCATTTCCATTTTGCTGCATAACCCACCCTTGTGGTTGGACTTCTGGCTTCCTTTAGATTCTGAATTTCCTTCTGCATTTCCCAGGGAGGGTGTCTTGTTGCCCTGAAGAAAGTCCAGGACCTATTAAGGCCCATATAGGACTGAAACATGTTGGCATTAGGGTCATAGGACCATAAATACTCCCACTGACCCTCTTTTACGCTTTTAACAACCCTAACAGATCCAAGAATAAAGGGATACTGGGATCTGTGTGCGTTTTTTTTAATCTTTAATTCCCCCTGGCCATATTTTCACCAAGAGCTCCCTGGAATACGGTCGAGCCCACCCTGACTTTTAGGCGTCAGGGTGACCCAATGATGAAGCATGACACCACTAGGGTGTGTGAGGGTAACTAAAACAAAAGGAATTGTTTCCTTCCCCACTCCCTAGTGGGTTACTTCACATAGGGACTTCCCATTGGTACCTTATTAAGGTTTATCTTGGATAAGACGTGGATTTTGTCCACGCACTCAAGGAGTACTTTTCGTGATTCAGTCAGTCACAGTTCTTTTAGAATCTCCATACATTCTGGTGGTAATTGCAAGTGCCCAAATTCTACGACCTAGGAGCCAGATTGCAAGGTTGATTTGTTGTGCGTTCAGGTGCCGGACTCTGCCCTTGCTGTAAGTTTGAATATCTGGAATGTTGTGAAGCTTCTCGTGATGTACTAGGGACAGCTCCAGTAGTGTATGTATCATGGTTGGTGGGCCCATGTTGGAGCTATGAGGATCATTTTCATTGATGCTTGTCTGAGTTTCCTGACCAGATAAGGAATGAGTGGGAGAGGTGGAAAAGCATATGCAAATATCCCTGACCAGTTCATCCATAGAGCGTTGCCTTTGGATCGTGGGTGCCTGGATGTGAAGTTTTGGCATTCTGCATTTTTTGCGGTGACGAAGTGATCTATTATTGGTGTCCCCCACTGTTGGAAGACTGTTGAAAGTATGTTTGTAGGACTTGAGTGCGGACTTCCCATTCGTGGACTTGTTACTGCGTCCTGCTTAGTAGGTCTGCTAGTGAGTTGGTCACTCCTGGTATGTATTGTTTCAAGGAGATGAATCTTGTGACGGCCTATTTCTTTATGAATTATGCTAGTTGAGACAGCTGTAATGAATGGGTCCCTCGGTTTCTGGATGTAGTACATCACAGTCATATTGTCTGTGCATAGAAGAACATTCTTCCCTGTTGAGTAGAAGTGCATTGAGAGCTATTTGAATGGCTAGCAGTTCTAGAACATTGATGTGAAATGTTTGTTGTTGTACAGATTAGTGAACCTGGACTGTAATGTCCTCTCTGTGAGCACCCAAACTCATGAACAATGCATCCATAGTAATTGTCACTTGCAGGACTGGTTCCTTAAAGCCTCTTCCCTTTTGTGTGTTTGGTGTATTCCACAACTGTAGTGCCTCATGGACCCTGGGTGAAACGAACACTAGATCCTACAAGTTGCCCCATGCTTGTGACTATTGAGATGCTAAGCACTCCTGTAGGGGTTGCATATGTAGTCTTGCATGTGGAACTACTGCTATGCAAGAAGCCATCATACCTATAAGATTCATTACCATTCTGACTTCGAGGTGATGAGGCTGAAAATAATCCTGTTGGTTCTGTAGATTGAGAACCCTTTGTGGCTCAGAATAAGCTTTTGCTGTGACCGAATTGAGTATGGCTCCAAGATGAGGTTCTATTTGGAGCAGGAGTAAATGGGATTTTGTTGCATTTCTTGTGAAACCCTATTTGTGTAAGAGGTTGATGGTAGTTTGGGTGTCCTGTAAAAAAATCGGTTTGCTGGAACTCTTGACCAGCCAATCATCCAGGTAAGGGAAGACCTGAATGTTTTCCCTTCTCAGACTTGCTGCTAATTCAGCTAGACATTTGGCGAACACATGTGGAGCTGTTACCCCGAATGGTGGCACCTTGAACTGAGTGACGTCCATTTACCACAAACCGGAGGTACTGGCGATGTGCCAGATGGACTGGTATATGAAAGTATGCGTCCTTTAGATCAAATGCTGTCATGATAGGAAACGTTGATTGAGTGGGTGTAAGTCCAATATGGGACAAAGCGTTCCATCCTTTTTGGGTATTAGGAAGTATAGGGAGTATACTCTCTTTCCTTCATGTTTGAATGGGACAGGTTCTATGACCCTTTTTGTAATAGTGCTTTTACCTCTTCCTTTAGCAGGAGGATTGAGGGTGTGTTTTCTTGGTGGGATATTTGGTGGTTGAGTTTTCAGCTCCAGGAAATATCCCTGACTGATGATATCTAACATCCGCTGGTCTGATGTTACCAACGGCGACAACTGATGGAATTGTTGTAGCCTCCTCCCCAACAGGTGATGTGTGAGCGGGAGGAGTGGTTGATAAGTGACTGTTGAGTTAGATTTCCCCTTTGTGGGTGTTCCTCTACCCTTGCCTCTTGATTTAAAACCACGTCTGTGATATCCTTTCCTCGATTGCTGGTGATGCAGTTGCTGTTGGAGCTGGTAAGTCTAAGGGGTATTATTCTTTGAGGCCCCTGTTCCTTAGTACCTCAGAAAGGGCTGGAGTTTTTGAATAGTAGACTGCAAGGCTCCCATTGATTTTTGATTTTCTCAAGTTGCATGTCCACTTCTGAACCAAAGAGATGCTCGCCATCAAATGGGATGTTCAAAATGTGTTGCACTTCCGGTTTAAAACCCGATATACGAAGCCATGCATGCCGATGGAGCATCACCAAGGAATTAATCCCTCTTGCAGCTGTGCCTCCACTATGTAGAACACATCAGATTGGTGCATTAGATATTTGTCTCCCCTCTGCAACCAAATCTTCCCCTTTCTTTTTGTATTGCACAGGGAGATGCTGTAATAGTTCTTCCATTTCAAGCCATGTAGCTCTATTGTAGCGTGATGGGAGGCCCACTGAATTTGCAATTCACCAGTGATTGGCATGTCCTGTTAAAACCCCTTTTCCTGCAGCGTCAATGCGCTTACTTTTCTTGTCGGGAGGTAGAGCATCCCCAGTGTTTTGTAAAGCTAATATTTTATCCCTTGTAGTCACGACTAAGGAGTCTGCAATAGGGTGACCTCTGAATGTAGAGGGGATCTGAAGGTGAAGGCTTGTATTTTCTTTCACTTCTGGGTGTAAGTAACTGGATTTAACTGGGTCTTTAAATATTTCTTCAAATACTTTCATCAGACAGCCTATCATTGGAAGGTACTGCACTGTGCGTTACGTCCTGGAAAGTGTCTCTACCAGGAAATCCGTCTCCTCCTCTGTATTTTGCACTGGCACCTTGGGATATTCTGCTGCCGTTTGTATCACATTTTGATAAGAAGACCTATCACCTGGTGGAGATGCTTTGGCTGGGATAGGCAGTTCTATGTCTGGGTCTGGAGGGACCACATCGTAGTCATCCCATGGGTCTGGGCTTTGTTGTGTGTTTCCATCTGAGTCAGAGAATGAGGCTCATTCTCAGGGCTATCTCCTCCTTGGCTTCTTGAGTGGGTGAAGGTGACCTAATGCATGATGATGATATTGGGCGATTTAGTGGCATGGGGCTTGTAGCTCTATGCTCTGTTGCTACTGTTTTTGTAGCAGCTGTGGTACATTCAAGTCTTGACCTTGTCGCTTGGAAGTTTACCTTTGATGTCGTTTCTGCATGAATTTATGAAGGCCTTAAAAAACTTTGCCTTCTTCCTCTTGCATTATAGGTTTTTGTGCTGTCTTTGCCTGTTTCTCTGGCACTTTTGTCATTCCAAAGGAAGGTGTCTTAGTCTTTCACGTTGTAGGAGCCAAGGTTTTCTTTGGCGTCTAAGAGTGACCATAGTCTTTCGCCTTTGTTGGAGTTGTGTTTAGATTCTGTATGGGTCGACAAAGATTGCTTACTCCGCTCCAACTGCTTGTACTGCACCGAAGCATAACAGTTGTTTTTTTGGCGCTGATGTGTTTGCTGTTTCTGCATCGATGTGGCATGGTGTCAGCTCCATGCCACGCCTTAGGCCTTGTCGCCCGATCATGATCGAGAATGTTAACGTCCCGACTCAGAGGCTTACTTTCAGTGTCGACCAGAGCCTGAGGGCTGTGGTGCACCTTGGCGCTGATGGGGAGGTTTATGTAGTATCTTCTTTAGATGGGGTGGGTCAGTTGTACTCACGGCCCTTGGGGTCGTCTTCATCCTGGACCTGACCCTGGCAGCAGAGGCTGGTGCAAAGTGTCCTGGACCTGCACATCCAACTCCTCTCCCCCACTGGACTCATCAGAGGTGACAGTGATAGCTGGCGATGACGTATCCTCTCCAGCTGTGACACTGGTGTCCACCTCACCCTCACTGGTGGGCTGCTACTGAGGAGAACTCAGCCTCCGTTGCCATTTCCATGTTATCAGCAAGTCTACAATCCAGTCTACTTCACAGTGTCTTTTTGATTCTGAATAAGTTGCACGCTGTGCAGTGCTGTTCTTTGTGCCCTGGTGTGAAAACACAGGTTGCACACGTCGTGAGTGTCTGAGTAGGCGTATTTCACCTCGCATCGAGGGCACTTTCTAAAAAGACGGTCCTTTGTAGCCTCCATTACCTGGAGACGAACATTCTCGGCTGGATTATGGAAGGCGAGGATGCCGAAGTTGGCGGAATCCGTCCTTCCGATTGACTCCTAAACGGTTATAAAAGCCGCAAGAGCTGTGTACATGTTTCTCTTGTCGATTTATGATACGTTTTACCTTCTAGGCGTCCGTAGGGCGCATGGGCATTGAAAACTTCACAGAGCTCTGATGCAGTCCGTCCGAGCCCGATGAAGAAAAAAATAATCTAACAAAGGAGCCGTTAAACATGCACATTGCCTCGAGGAGGAGATACGACTCAACGCCGACCATAAAAGACTTCCTCAAGAAAAACAAATTGCAAATTCCAGTCTCAACCTTAGATGGCAGGAGTGTGCATAGCATGTGTATCTGCAGCCAACACATGCTACAAATACAAACTCACCAGAAACAGGTATTTTCTATCCCGGATCTCCTACGGTCGAAGACCAAGCAAAACCTAGCTCCCTGACATTTTTATGGGCAGCTTTGACCTCCACATTTGTTGAAATCAACTTCAGTATGTGATACTGGCCTTGCTGTGCTCTTGGTCACTGAAAACATTTCGATGTACAGAGTCCAGTCTCTTTTCCAAACTTACAGGCATTAAAAAAAGAAAATGGGGGGCGTGGCCGGGCAAGATGGCCAAGCGGACGTAGCCCGTCTCGGCTCCCGGTCCGCGCATTGTTCCGGAGCAGACAGCAGCGGTCTTACAGCATCCCGCACGCTGTAAAGCACCTCTATGCTCAGCGGAATATGTGAGGCACAGAGGGGGAGCCTTTGGGCGTCTCCAGAGCCGCAGGAGAAGACCCGGTGAGGTTTGTCGAGAGACCACCAGGCGCAGCTCAAAATGGCGGCTTCCCGACTGGGCTGAGCGATTTCGGGCGCCGTGGACCGGGAAACCCCTGCTTCCAGGTCTGCTTCTCGATTTTACAGAGAGCGCTACGGTAGGCTTGGCCGGGGGGTATGCTTTAAGGAACTTGCCCGGATTGCAGCTTCATCGGCGATTTACCGCCATGCCTGACCTTAAGATGGCGCCTACACGGTGATACAAGGCCATGTCCCACCTTCGGTCCCAGTGGCCCCAAGCCTAGCTACCTGCCGTGAGCCACCTCAACGGGCGTCATCACCTCCTGCTTCTTTTCGCCCTGCCTGCTGAGCGGCTGAGGCCCCACGAACGCCTTTGTCACCGTGGGAGCCCTCACCCCGCTATTACTTACACCCCGTAAAATGGCGCTCGCTCAAGACCGTGCGGGGCCAGGAGTACGAGCTGGGGTCGAGGATTGAGGCAAGGCCCGAGGGCCACGACGAGCTGCGACACTTCCCCTAAGCGAGCTCTTCGCTGATACTGAAACCCCTGCTCTTCAGCTCTCCGGGGGGGAGTGCTTCCAACTAGCGGGCCCGACTAAACCATAGGACGCCTAGAGCCCCGAGTTGAGGTCCGAACTACGGGGCGACACCGGCCTGCTACCGCTGCTTCGATTTGTGCCACTGGTCTACCGGGGGCTCCTGGAGGTGGAGGTTCCCGCATCCTGACTCCCGAGCCTCCTTCCGCGGGCGCCGCGGTTGTGGGGATCCTCCTGGGCCGGTCTGTATGCCGCCTAAGAGAGGGACGACCAAGACACCCAACAAGGTCTCTGACTTTTTTGGCCCCTCAGAAACGCTCGACGCTGGGTGGAGACGCGGAGTCCGCCGACATGGCCCTCACAAAGGCGGATCTCCTGTCTATGCTAAAAGACTTCAAAACTGAGCTGTGTAAAGACCTTACCCAGGACATTAAAACTTCTATAGAGCAATTGAGGTCGGACCTTACGGGGAGACTGACCTCCCTACAACAAGATGTCGACTCGGTGGGCACCAAAATGCTCGATATGGAAGCGCACCAGCAAGATCAGGAGAAGCTCTCCTCCGACCTGCGTGAGGATGTGCGCACCCTCCAAGATCAGCTCCACCAGGCGCAGCTCAAGGCAGAAGATCTCGAGAATAGAGCACGGAGGGAGAACCTACGCGTCAGGGACCTGGCGGAGGGAGTAGAAGGGCCGGATCTTGAGGCCTTCCTAGAGGGGCTCTTTTCCGAGGTTCTGGGTCCACATACCCTCTCAATAAAGCTAGAAAGGGTCCATCGTGTGGGAGTCCTGCGGCCCGGCGGGGAGAGGCGCCCCCGTGACGTGCTGGCGAAATTCCACTCCTACAAAGTTAAAGAGGCGGTGCTCCTAGCGGCTAGGAACAAGGGGACTGTCACCTTTCAAAACCACTCATGTTCGATCTACCAAGACTTAGCACCGTCCACTTTGGCACGGAGGCAGATGTTCCGACCCATTACCACCAAATTACGTGATGATAAAATTCGATATCGGTGGACCTACCCGTTCAGACTCGCTTTTGAGCTCAACACCAAGCAGCGGCATATCACTGACCTAAGAGAGGTCCTGGAACTCCTGGGTCTCCCGCCGGTTGAGACTGACTCCGATCATAATAACCCCCGAGAAGCTCAGCGAGGGTCACCACAGACAACAACATGGTCTATGGGCATAAGGAGAGGCCGAAAATGAACTGCCAGCGCATACACCCCACATGGACTCGGCGCTGTCTCTTGCACTCTTGAGAAAACACGCTGCATCTTACCACACCTCATTGTGCGGCATGCTTTGTGGTGAGGGGTGGTCCGATGGTCTTGCGGGTGAACTGTACCTAACTACTACCTTTGACAAAGAACCCACCGTGGTCCTGGGGGGGGGGCCCCAGGCCCCTATCTGTTTTCTAAAGATGCGGAACTATGGTCCATATCTATACCTCCGCGCAGAGTCCTTTCGCTTTTCCTGCACACGGCTCTGGAATGACAACTAAGCCATGACCGCTTAAGCGGTTTGTTTTTTATTATGACTTACCTTCGGACGGCGCGGACGGGGTCCTCGGACTCTTGGTCCCCCTAACCCCTGATGAGCAGGTTGCCCGCGAACAGGGACCAGTTAGCGGCCGTTTTGCCGCACTTGCTGTTATTGTTTGTTATGTTTTTTTTTAGGGTTGAGGGGGGGTAGGGAGGGCGATGGTGGCAGCTTTTTCATTTTACTTACTAGGGGCTTCTTCGTTTATCTCGGTCTATATATGTGGGGCACTGCCAAGGGAGATAGACACGCTTGGGGAGGTCTTACTTGCATATCCGGCTGGACCGGCAGAAGGTGTCTCTGAGCTATTTACCTCTACTTTAATACCATGACGATAACTATCGGTTCTTGGAACGTTAAGGGGCTTAACTCCCCTCAAACGCCACAAAGTGTGGAAATATATTATAGATCATCACCTTGATATAGTGGCCCTCCAAGAGACACACCTATCTAGATCAGAGGATTCACGCCTCCGTCACAAGCGCTATCCCCTAATATACAAATCATCTGCCCTAACAAAACATAGGGGTGTAGCACTCCTGTTCCACTCCACCATTAAGTTTCAGCCGCTGGACTACCGTTCAGATAAAGATGGCCGATGGGTTATGGTCAAGGGCCGTTTGATGGGCAAGCTTTGCACCTTCGTGGCATTGTATGCTCCCAATACGGGACAAGCGGCATTCTTAAACACACTGGCAGGGAGGATTTCGGATAAGGGCCATTGATTATCTTGGGCGATTTTAATCTGACATGGCAGGGAGATCTTGACAGTACTCACGCACACCGCTCAGACCTGGGCTCCTTCACCTCCACCACTAAACACTTTCACGATCTAGGTTTGATAGACACTTGGCGAACACTTCACCCTCAATCCCCGGACTACACTTTTTACTCCCATGTCCACCACACATACTCCCGACTCGACTACATTTTTATCAGTCAATCTCTGCTGGGCGCCCTCCAGGCAGCTAAGATCTTCCCCCTTTCAGTGTCGGACCACAGTCTCCTTTCCATTTGCGTTGCCTGGCGCAGCAGTGTCTCCACCACTCCTCGTTTTTTTCCACCATCTCTCACGCACGATAAAGAATCCCGCACTAAGTTGAGAGAAAGCATCACCGACTTTTTTGATTTTAATAAGCCTGAAGACACCTCGGAATACACTAACTGGGATACGTTTAAAGCGGTCATCCGAGGGAAATGTATCGCTCTCAACTCAGCACTGAACACACAGAGTTGTGGAGCGGGAGGCGCTGGAAATTGAGGTGGCTTCTGTCGAGCGCACACACAAAGCAAACCCCACTTGAGACAACCTTCGCAAACTAACGGCACTGAGGGGCAAACTTAGATCCATTTATAATAACAGGGCAGAATTCACGCTCCTCAAGCTCCGACACCTCTTACTCCCAGGGGAACAAGGTGGGTAGGCACCTAGCTAGGCAGCTTAGGGGGAAACGAGAACGGGAATATATAGGAGGTATTCTGGGACCCAGCGGGGAGACTACACACAAGGATGAGGAAAAGTCAGAACTTTTTGGCTCTTTCTATAAGACGCTATATTCAGGAGACCACCTAGACCCTGAAGCCCAATATGAGTACCTGCGGACACTGCGCCTTCCTCAGGTTTCACCTGACTGGAATGAAACTCTTGTTGCTCCCATCACGTCTGACGAGGTAAACGCGGCCATACAAGCACTTAGGCCCCGTAAGGCTCCGGGCCCGGACGGCTACACCGCTCTTTTCTATAAAACTTTTGCCCCCGATATCACTCCGCACCTCACTCGCCTGTTTAATAGGATGGCAACAGAGGGAGAGACGACGGGGTCTCTATCCGAGGCGGTGATCTCAGTTATACCAAAACCCGGGAAAGACCCTCAGATATGCGCCTCTTACCGCCCCATCGCTCTACTAAATCTCGAACCGAGACTTTATTCCTCTATTTTGGCTAAACGGTTGAATGATCTTATGCCTGATCTCATCCACCCGGATCAATAAGGGTTTATTAAGGGCCGGCAAACGCACGATAACACTCGCCGCATAGTCCACCTCATAGAAAAAGCTAACAAACGACATATTCCCGCAGTATTGGTAGGACTAGATGCCGAAAAGGCTTTCGACCGGGTCGATTGGGCATTTTTATTCACTACCCTCACTAGCTTTGGATTCGCTTCTAAATTTCTCACTATGCTTCGGGCCAACTACGTTCAACCTCGCTCCCGGGTGCAGGTAAATGGCATCCCGTCATCCACCTTTTCTCATTCTAGAGGCACACGACAGGGATGCCCCCTCTCGCCCCTCCTTTTTGCCCTGAGTATCGAACCCCTAGCAATAGCTATCAGAGCCAACCCCGACATACATGGCATCCCCTTTAGTGGGGATTCCCATAAGATCTCTTTGCGGACGACGTCCTCTTGTCGCTCGCTGAGCCCGAGCACTCCCTTCCCCAATTAAAGACGGAATTGGAACGATTTGAAGAGGTGGCAGGCTTTAAAATAAATATGGGCAAGTCATATATCCTTAACCTTACACTCCCGCTGGCAGAGGTGCACCGGCTCCAACCCCTCACTCCCTTCAAATGGGCAACCTCATCCATACAGTACCTAGGAATACAGAGAACGCCCAGGGTGGAAGGATTATATGCTGCCAACTTTCCCCCCAGTCTCGTACGAATGCAGGAGGAACTAGTGAGATGGAAGCCACTCTTTCTTTCTTGGCTTGGCCGCATTCATGCGGTCAAGATGACTCTCCTCCCTAAACTTCTCTACTTGTTCCAAGCCTTACCGATAGAACCAGACAGGGACTTCTTTCTCAGAATTAAATCTATGATCCTTCAGTTCATATGGCAAAAAGAACGCTCCCGAGCGGAGGGAGGAGTGGGGCTCCCCGACCTTCACTTATATTACAAGGTGGCACAGTTGAGTGTTGACTGAGTGGTCCAAACCGGAATCAGATAAGCATTGGTTGCATATGGACCGTAGTGTCACAGGACGGACGATATGGGATCTTGCTTGGCGCCCCAAACGAGACAGACCCAAGAACGTGTACTGTAGCTCCCCCACACGAACCACCCTTCGAGTGTGGGACTCGGTAACGGGAGATGACAGATGGACCACTTTTCCCTCGCCGTTTACACCGTTGCACTTCAATCCTGCCTTCCCCCCCGGAATGCGGGAGGGGCCCTTTGATGCTTGGCGAGAAGGGGGTTGTCTTGCCCCGACACACCTCTTTCACAATTATGATCCCTTAACTTTTGACAACTGTAAAAGGGAATACGACCTGGCTGACTCGGAACGGTTCCATCATGCCCAGCTGCTTCACTGGGCTCTCACTCAAAAGGTCCGAGATGCGGCCACTCGGCCTCCCACTGGATTCGAATCCTTCCTCTCTAAGACCACCACAATGAAGGGGGTGATATCGTTCATCTATAACTTTTTACTTACCACTTCAACCTCACCGCACCCGCGCTACATGGCTATGTGGGAGGGGATGCTGCAGCGCACTGTGTCGGGGAGAGAGTGGTCTCACTTGTGGTCCGACATTTTTAGGTTTAATCACTCCATAGACCTCCGAGAAGCCCACCTAAAGACCATGATGGATTGGTATCTCCACCCTTCTAGACTCAAACAGATCTTTCCCAACACTACTGACCGCTGCTGGAGAGGCTGCGGCCTCCTGGGTGACTTTCGACACATTTGGTGGGATTGCCCAACGATACGCCCATTTTGGGCAGAAATACTAGCACACATTAAAGATATTCTGGTGTACCCCATCCCAACCACTATGGCGGAGGTCCTCTTGGGACTGCGAGATCCTACCTTAGTATACCAGACACGTGCGGACAAAGCCATTATGTGGCTATGTATAGGAGCGGCTAAGGTGACTTTAGCGGCCGCCTGGAAACAGAGGGAGGCCCCGGCGATCTCCCTTTGGCATTCACGGCTAGGGCGGCTTCTTAGCATGGAAAGAATGGCTGATATCTTTTACGACAATTATAAGAACTTCGAGTTCCGGTGGGGACCATTGGTGGCCTTCCTCTCCCGGGGGCTCCCGTCAGCTGTCTGTCCCAATACAGTCCGCGCATTACACCTCTTTCAATATTAAATGCATTGTTATTACCCTCAGTTGCTATATTATCTATGGTTTTGCTGCCACCATAGTTTGGGAGGGGGTGGGGGGAGGGGGGTATGGGGTTTTTGGGTTCGGGGAGTTGGTTTCTTAAATTCTTCGAATACGCCTTATTAGATTCCCTCAGCTGGAAAGATTTGCTTAGATGTCCTTGCAGACATACGATGAGGCACCTAATTACGATACTGTATAAGGCTGTTGCCACAAAGGACAGCCCGCACCCCCGCCTTGACACCCACTGTATCTTTCACTAGCGTTCTTTTGGAGGCGGGGCTGGGCACATCCTGGAGAATGTATAATGCTTTACCATTTCAGTCTTATCGATATGTTGGTGCTCACTGCGCTGAGCGGAATGATATTGCTATTCTGTGATTTACCTGGAAAAACCTAATAAACATATGTTTGAAAAAAAAATAAAAAAATGAAGATTTACATACTGGGATATTGCGTGCGTGTGGTCGACATCATAGTGACTCATATTGACTCCAGCAGTGGTCAGTGCCACAGATAACTCTGCTTACTTTGAAGATTATTTCTGTACCTGGACACTAGATGGTAGCATAATGCATAGAATAAGTTCACCCTTCAAAATGTACTAATGTCAAGCAAAGCACACTGCTGCATCCAGGTTAATTTCTCTTCCTTTCAAGACCCCTCCACCGGTGTGCATTGACAATTGATATACAGGATTTCCCCTCACTTGGAGTATAAAAGCAACCCTAAACTACCACCTTCTATGATTTGAAGGCATAAAGTAACTACTAATCAACCCTAGTTCAGTGTAGTACAAATGCATGCATTTTGCATTTGTGTTCTAAAGTACAGCAGCACCTTTTTCACCTTACCTTGATGCCTCATTTGGTATATGTAAACTACACAATTTGTCTAACATTCTATGCACCGTTATCACCTTCTACATTTGTTATCAAATTTATCATGCTGCTAGTTAATAAATCCATACTCAATCCATTTGTGGTCAAATCCCTAGGAATAGTTCAAAAATACTTACTAGTTTTCCAGGGGCTGGGTTTCTGGTCCCACGTAGGGCTTATTCTACCGTTTGACTTTTGTTCCATTCTTGTAGATCTAGCAAAATAAACAAATTAGAAATGCATTCTTGTCATCCCTAAACTTACCAATAATATGAAAGTCAATCCCTTCTTCACTCATGCCAATGAATTATACCAAAATTAAGGTTTTTCATGCTTTCAAATTTCTGCCTCAAAAATACAGAGCAAGCACATTTAAAGAGGCCAGCATCCTACAACCCGAGTACAACCTTCAGTCAGTATATTCTATTGGATCTTATCAGGTGTTGGCCTGCAATGCTTAAGAAATAATACTATGTGCTATGTCAGGAAAGGAAAGCGAAATAAATACGTAAATGGAGTGCTTCACTTTTCTTACTTGTACTTTTGGTCTATGGTGAAAACCACCGATGCATTTTTTTACACCATGTAGTTTTGTAATTGACACACATCCAGTTGTCTAAAGCATTCTTAGACATTTTTCTCATTTTCTGACAGGCAAGTAGCTATTTGTATTGCATTTTTTTACTGTGAAATTTTATTGACCACTTTGTACTGATTTAGCTCTTAAAAGACAACTGCCCTGAGGAACGAGGTACTAACTTCATGTTTGTCATATCAGCTTTCTGCCATTTTTAAACATTGTGATTAAAACCATTACCCAGTTTCAGTATGTGTACTCAATTTACCACTCAGGAAAGATGAAAGGCTACGTCTGCTTTGCCAGGATTCAAAACTCTTCACCTGATGATTACTGCATTTACAGTAGTGAGCGTTTGATCCAATGAGCATGGACGAATTGAAAAGTTTAACCAGAAAACCTAGGCTTAAATCAATTCTTTGAAAAACGTGTGTAAAAAAAAAATACATGACTGTACCGGATTGTTCTTAATCACAAAATGTGAGTGCTGATAGTAAATGAACCAAAGCCGAAGCTTAGCTTAGTAAAGTATTGTGCTCCTCCATTATTATTGGCCTTTTATATAGCGTTCATAAAAAATAAAAAAACTTTTTGCTCATCCAGGGCAAAGTTATCTAAACCTTCTTAAACGTGACTAAAATGCATGTTTAACAATCACAATTTTTGATAATTTCCAATTACTGTCATCTAATGCATTAATCTAAAAAAAAAAAAAAAGTTAATTGGTTTTTAATTTGTTAAAGTTTGCGCAGTCTTGTCACATATGACAATGTTAATGGTTCACACAATGGATTTTCGTTGGATCAGCTTGCGCTTTAGCTATTCGGCTCTTGCTTAACTCTCAATATGAATTTAGTGGTTTACCTAGATCAGTGACCCTGCTCTTGTGTAGTATATATACTGGGACACTGGTTAGGAGCCATCCAAAGTGGAAACCTGCAGGCAGGCTCATTGCTTTAGAGGCTTTCTTCCCCCAACCAGAGCCCTACTTCAATAGACGATTTTCAGTAATTTTCCTATGTGCCATTTCACTAATAACGACCATTTGTATTGTATTCAAAAGAAACTGAATTCATGTTTTAAAAACTTAATATGTGTCAAATACTATTCAAATTGGAGGAGCCCCTTTTAATATTTTTAGAGGAATAAAAGATTAAAGGTAAAATCTGCAAGGACCCAAACATCATGTCCTTGAGTGAAAACACTTCAAAACCCCTGGGGAAGGTCAGCCTCAGTCAGCAGACCGTGATTTTTAGGTCGCCGCCAACCAGAAAGCACAGTTGTCTGGTATGCGAAAGACATCTTGGGGACTGTCAGAAAGTTTACCTGGGAATGCATTCCGCCTGTGGCTTGCTATTGGCTTTATGGTTTGTAACTCACGTTTTCTGGTTTCCCATTTGCTGGCTTTATTTGCTTTAGGCTGTGCAGCTTGAATTCCCACCTCCCCATGCTAAAGCTGTGTCTACAGTATTCTCCCACGAACTAGTTTTCTGTAATAAACAGGCCTTTAAGTCTTGTACTTATCTCGTCACATTTGCTGGTCATTCAAAGACCAAGGTCAAATGTCAAGCTGTGTTTACGTGGGAACCTGGTGTTCATTTTGCTTTCGGCTGACTTTCTCCATGGAGCCCGCTTGTGCCCTTGTGGCGAGGTGACTGCCCATGATCCACGGACTGGGGACGATTCGGACTTGTTCCCCCCTCATGTTTCCCCTCTCCTCTATTTCCAGTCTTCTGCTGCTGTCAAGTACCAGGACCCGCACTGTGCCTTTAAGGATTGGGAGCTCCAACCTCCTGGGCCGACACATGTGACCTGCTCACATGCACCTATCAGTGACTGGTGGCGTTCGGAGGAGGAAGTGAAAAGGACCGGCGTGAGCACAACGAGCGCGTCTCCCGAGTCGAGTGGTCTCCTGCCAGAACCTACAGAAGCGGAAACCGATGCCCTGGACGTCCCGGTGCGGAATCCACCCCCCAGCGGAAAGAGGGAGCCGAACCCGATTCGGCACTGCGACCACGCCAGCCACGTTCCAGGAGGAGCGTGGCTACAAGAGGTACGTGATCGTGTCTCGGCCTTTTGGGTTAAGGATAGGGGAGGCGGGACGGTATCTGGCACCCAGAAGCCAAAGTAAAAGACGTGCTGGCTTAGCCCGGATTAAGGCGCGCGATTCACTGGTGGCGGTACTTGGGTCTTACGTCCCCCCCACTCCCTTCCCATTTGCAAAGTATAGCCTCCACGGGGCCCAGCCTTACTTTTCCTTCTCTTTTCTTTTTGACTCCAATCCCTGAATCACGGAGCGTGAAGATCCGAAGAGGACGCAACGACTCCTGGGCCCGAGCGCTGACGAGCACCGAAGCGGATGCCTCATATCCCCCCCCCCTTTTTCCGACTTCCTACCTGCAAACAAGAATAAACATCCTTGAAACGCTACCTCTCTCCGTCCTTCTGTCCCCCAGCGCCACAGCCCTTTTTAAAAAAATATATATATTTTAGACATCTCAAAAGGTATCTTGTTCTTCAGCTACTCAAAACATTTGCACGTGTTTTGCAAAATTCCTTTTCTTTGGTGAGTCCATTTAATTTGTGAAACTGACTTTTTGGGAACAAAGTACAAAACCACATTGGTCTCCACGTCAGCCTAACATATGGTGATCTTGGGCAATTTACACGGTTTATGGCCCATTCAATGTCAAGTACAGGATAGGATCTATTCACAGGAAAGAGCCAGCCACATTGTAACACAATTTAACTATGCTTGGTTTTCACTTTGATGTGTAAAGCAAATGCTTTATTTAGGACATCTGTAGCAACTGTATTTGAAGAGTAGGATAAGTTTAAAGCCATTTTTTATGAAAGCTTTTGTGTTTATGTTTAGCTACACAGTAATGATGTATTCCATCTGCAACTGTGCCTTTTCTGGAAGACATATTACTGGATCTAAACTATTTCCTAGTGTGTCCTTGCAGGCATTAGGGTCATGATTTCAATGGTGCAGCAAAATGTTTAAGAAACCCACTGAGCAATGATTATTGCGATATTTTACTACTAAACAAGCAGACACAAGTGCAATTATCTTGCATACACTAGGGTCATGATGTGAATGGTGCAGCAGGTGCAGTGGCACAGACGCCAAAAGGTCTGGGAAACCCACTGAGCACCGATTAGTGTGATATTTTACTTCTAAACAAGCAGTCGCAGGCGCAGTTACCTAGCAGGCACTAGGTTCACGATTTGAATGGTGCAGTGGTACAGGGGCACTGGGGCCAAAAGGTCTTGGAAACCCACCGAACACCGATTATTGCTATATTTTGCTACAAACAGTCACAAGTGCAGTTACCTTGCAGGCACTAGGGTCATGATTTGAATTGTCGTGTAGTTCCCCACTTCCCAGTAGGAACTGCGCATTTGTTAGGCAACATAGGGATGGTGCCAGATTGAATCCATGCACCCCGTAGGATATGTTGTCCTAGAGATTAGCTAGCTCACAGTGCCCCCATATGCACCCCTAAACCTAGACAGGTAGCAAATGGTTTTGGCAACCACAGAACATGGCAACCACAGAACATGACAACCCTGACTCTCCCCGAGATAGTGGTAACAGATCTAGAACCTTTTCGCTCAGTCACTCGTGCTCTCTTTCTCTCCGAGAAATATACAAGGAATATACAGTGGGGCATTTTCAATGTTTATTGAACTATCGTGATTCTTGTATAGAATATATGTGCTGCAATGATCAATAGACAGAAGCATATGAAAGGGATTAGCAATATAAGGACAGTGAACAGAATGGAAAGTTCCACCATCTTGCTAAGAATGTATATAAGTAAGCATTTAAAATAATGTATATATGTAGCGTACTCCTACTATATGTTCCCTAACCTAGATGCCTAGGATGTATGCATGTGCTCTGCCAGGAATCCCCATTGGATGATCCAACCCCATTACCTGAAATGAAAGAATGCAGGTCCCTGTTGTCACAAGTTGGACATCCCTCGCGGAGGGATCAGCGAACAGCTGGGCGGAGGTTTCATCATATAGCGACCTCATAAATGACAGCAAGTGCTCCTCTGCCCTTACTCGGAAATGCTTGTTTATTTATAACAGGAAGCATCCTTGCCTTGAGGGGAGATTTTAGTCAGGCTGCCATTGTTTATGTACTACAGATAGCTGTGTCGCCGCTTGGATTAAAACAATCACATCTGCACAATGCATATATGGACATTTTACGCGAAGTTCAAGGAATCATGATAAAGTACTTGCAAAATTGATTTTGTAAGCATGTAAAGTTTTATGGAAACTAATCCGCACTGTCATGGTTGCAAATGTGTCATAAGTCAGTGGGCGAGAGTGAAGGCAACTTAGGAGAAACCCGTGTGCATGTAAAATGGCTGTGTTTCCCTTTAACCATAACCGGGATACATGACAGAATGGTGCAGCAGGTGCAAAGGCACAGGGGCCAAAATGTCTAGGAAACCGATTGAACACAGATTATTGCTATATTTTACTACTAAACAAGCAGTCAGAAGTGCAGTTACCTTGCAGGCACTAGGGTCATGATTTGAATGGTGCAGCTGGTGCAGTGGCACAGGAGTCAACAGGTCTAGGAAACCCACTGAACACCAATTATTGCTATATTTTACTACTAAACAAGTAGTCCAGAGTGCTTTTTTGGGTCTTTAACCATTGCACCCAAAGTAACACCTATCCTAAAGCATCACTGTAATAAAAGCTATAACCTTTTGGACTTTTCTGTCTACCTACATCTTATGTTACATTCAGCACATGTATATGGCACATGTTCACAGTTGTTGTAAGGTCCTAAAATGCTTCTGAATCAGGACACACTAACACCTTGGCAAGGGCCTTCTTCATTCTATAACATTAGCACTTCCGTGTAAACACTATATAAATACTTTTAACTTACCATATGGCATTTCATACCAAGCATTGGCAAAGCCAATCGATCTCGCCTATTTGAGATCTTTTGGCTTTGTCAATGTTTTTTTAGCCATATCATCTAGCTAGCTTCAGTGCAGCATAACTGAAAATACAAGCATTGAAAATGCTATAGGTCTCGCCTTTCATTAAGTTAAAGCCATTTGCTTTGCTATACAATACCATTAGCAAAGCAAATGGCTTTAACTTAATCAAAGGCGACACCTATTGCATTTTCAATGCTTTTTTGCTCATGCGCACAATCTAAACACCTATGTGTCTTATCAAGCATTTATTTCAATATTGAGCTTATTTCAATGAATGGATTATAGTTGTGTGTCTCCATATTAGAATATAGACTGTATTGTAAGTCCTCAGAGGATATCGCCACCCCTGCCTGCACTGATTTTTACGTCATTTAAAAAATACTGCCATAATGAATCGCCTAGTATAGTAAAA
This sequence comes from Calotriton arnoldi, assembly GCA_963921515.1. Taxonomy (NCBI): domain Eukaryota; kingdom Metazoa; phylum Chordata; class Amphibia; order Caudata; family Salamandridae; genus Calotriton; species Calotriton arnoldi. The sequence continues at coordinate 2,066,813 of CAWUFW010001727.1, forward strand.
TGGTTGGGGAGGCGGGGAGACAAGTTGCTGGGGCAATTTTGCACAGTGCTGTCACTGCGAGAGCCACAGATTCGCAGGTCACACTTCCACAACGATATTTAGTTTCTGAGTGCACAGCAAAACATTTTGGGAATGTCAAATCTGTCAAGGGGAACTCTGCTACTGAGTCTTTTCTCTTTCAAAGTATGACTTTTCAGCACAGTACAGTGCTTGGCATACAGTTGATATCTACAACCGCGTGTTGCCAATTCTAAGGTCAAAGAACACACGGTTTCAGGGGGGGCGCGTCCCAGTTTAGCATACTTAAATGACCATGGCTCTCATCACAACTAAAGTAGCGCAAGAGACGACCGACTCGGCACAGCTGAAACCCAGCAACTTATCAAAGAAAAAGCATCACTCTCCCACGCCTCCCTGTGCGCAGACACAGGCAACGCTTGTTAGAATGTAAACCTTCGAAGCGACCCTTCAGACCCAAAGTTTTATACAAATAGTGTTGTTAGAGGACAAGTTTGTTGGGGCCTTACCAAAGTGTGGATTGAGCCTGTCTGTCTCCAAGGAGATCTGTGAATAGAGCAGCTCCCCAGTCCCAGTCTCCACCCCCAGGCCAGCAGACCTAGGACTGGGGATTGGCTATTCAGCTCCCAGGCAACTCTGAGCCCTCCCCTCACACCTGCCCAGGCCCCTTAAGGCTTTGCTGGGTGCACCCCAAATCATTCTCCTCCATCTTGTGAGTTGCAGCCTACCTGTGCCCCAGATTGCAGTGAGCAGAGTCCAGGAAGTGGTAAGGAGGCAGACTAGTGCTGTCGCTTTCCTAAAAAAGTTTAAAAAACGATTTTCCCTACCTGTGATTGCATCATCTTATTTTTTCTTTTTAAATTTCTTTAACTGTCTTTGCCTGTGGTTGTTACAGTTTAAAATTGTAGTTTTAACCTGCCAGTGATTGCATAATTTATCCCATGTTTTTGTGTTTAAACTTGTGTTTTTTCCTGCCTGTGACTGCTTCCATTTAACCTGTTGAATTGTGGGATTTGCAGTCCAAACTCTGTAGTTTTTCCCTCTCATTCCCTGTGACTATCAGTTTTTCCCTCCAAATGTCTCCTTTGCTCTGTGCTAAGATCTGTATGTTAAGCAGTGCACCCCCAGCGACCATCTTGTGTTAACAAGTCAGTGAAACCAGCCCCCCCTTCCCTCATGAGTCAGCAGTAATGTGCTGTAAGCGGTTTAAACTGCGTTTAATAGGGACTGTGCACTTCGTTTTTTGGCCAGGAGAGGGAGTAAAGTTTTATACAAATAGTGTTGTTAGAGGACAAGTTTGTTGGGGCCTTACCTGCAGAAGTCCAAAGTGTGGATTGAGCCGGTCTGTCTCCTAGGAGATTTCTGAATAAAGAAGCAGCTTCCAACTCCCTGGCCAGCAAACCTTGTCTGAGGTAGCTGGGACCTTATATAGTCTGATATGGTTTGGTACATGTGTACACTGATTGGTGGTTGTATCTGATGTTTCTATTGGATTAGGGTTAGTGTCCTCATTGGTTGGGTATTTGAGGGTTCTGATTGGTTTCTGGGTCTGTGATTCAATCAATGTAGGATTGGGGCTAGGGCTAGGGTTAGTATTTCTATTGGAAGTAGGGACTAGGGCTTCCTGTGTTATTGGTTGTTGGGACTAGGGTGGGGCTAGGGTTAGGCCATTAATTGGAAGTAGCGATTAGGGCTTCAGGTGTGATTGGTTGCTGGACTAGGTGTGGGACTAAGAGTAGGTTTAGGCTTTCTATTGGAAGTAGGGACTAGGGCTTCCTGTCCCATTGGTTGCTTGGACTAGGGTTGTGACTACTGGTAGGGCTAGGGCCTCTATTGGACGTAGAGATCAAGGGTTTTTGAAACTGATTGGGTGCTTGGACTAGGGCTAAGATTGGCTGTAAGGTCCTCGTCTCCTATTGGTTCTAGATTTTAGGGCTAGTGCTGTGATTGGATATTGTTAGGGCTAGGGTTTCCATTGGTTGAAGGGGTCACCTGACTACTAGGGCTATAAACGGCCAAGGCTTAGGGCGTCTCAGCCAAGGGTGGAGAGGACAAGGGTGAGTGCCTGTTTGAGCCTGTTCGAAACTGGTCGGGACCAGGGCCAGGAATGCTGCCCATTTTCCCATTCATTAATACCCACCCTATGTATTTGTCCCTCTGTACATACGCATTGATTTCACTATAGATATGTGCCTATCTTCGTGTATTGCTTTGTATAAACATGTACAATAATTATGTTGTTATAAAAACAAAAGGAAAAGAAAAAAAAATCTTCTTTGGTCTACATGTACTTGCTCCCATTGGGCATCTATGTACCTCCATGTACTTGGATCTGTGTGTCTGTTTCTTTTCTCCTGAAAAAGCATATCAAATGCACTACCCTATTTCTCATCCGCTACCTCTATCAATATCTTTAATCTGCATATACTTACCTCCTTTATGCATCTATATACTTTCAATGTACTTATGGATCTATATATTTATCACTTTCTTCAAATTTAGCATTTCCAATGCACTACCCTATTTCTCAGCCTATACTTCCCTCAATATATCTTCTAGCCCAACTTTCTGACTTATCTCAAACTTCTTTCTACTACTCTTTCCAATTCACTACCCAATCTCACCCTATACATCTATCATTATATCCTCTACACCCACTCTCTCATTTATCCCAAACGCCATACCACTACTATGTTCCCCAAAATAACCCTTTCTTGACTCTCTCCTACTCTACCCCTCCTTGCATCTTCTGACACCTCCTTTACTGTACCGATCCCCCAAAACAAACCTTTCTAAACTCTTCCCTCGGACTCTTCCCCTCCAAAAACCCTTTACTCATCCAAAAGCCTCCTCCTACTGCTATGACCTAAAAAAAGAAATCCTTCACTCTTCTATCCCTCCACTATCCTTTTCAATCAAAATAACAGACTAGCATGTTCCCTTCTCTAATTCCATATTCCACTATACTAATTCACCACTAATCCTTTATGGGTTCCAGAGTAGCGTGCTACTCGCCAATAAAGCGTTTCAACACCTCATCAGGGTTACAAGCGCTATAGAAATGCAAACCTTTTTTTCATTTTTTACCCCTCCCTAACCCTTCTCAATCCAAATAACTGACTAACATATCCACCACTCAAATTACTTCATATTTCACTATACTAATTTTCAACACTAATCCTTTATGAGTTCCGGAGTAGCCTGCTACTCGCCAGAAAAGCGCTTCAACACCCCATCAGGGGTAACAGGCGCTATATGAATGCAAACCTTTCTTTCCCTTCTATCCCTCCGCTATCCTTCTCACTCCAAATAACTGACTAATATCCACCACTCAAATTACTTCATATTTCACTATACTAATTTTCACCACTAATCCTTTATGGGTTTCCGGAGTAGCGTGCTACTCGCCAAAAAAAAGCGATTCAACACCCCATCAGGGGTTAGAAGCGCTATATAAATACAAACCACCTTTCCTCTTCTATCCTTCTGCTATCCTTCCGAATCCAAATAACTGACTAACATATCCACCACTTAAAATGTACTTGCATGTTTCACTATACTAAATTCAACACTAATCCTCTATGGGTCCCGGAGTAGCGTGCTACTCGCCGAAAAAGTGCTTCGACGCCTCGTCAGGGGTAGTAAGCGCTATACAAATGCAATTACAATACAATACAATGTGACAGGTGGCAGCAGAGGGCCGACAGTGCCAAGGGGCCAGCTGGCAGTGTGCACGCGCTCACCACGGGCAGGGCGCGGACAGCGCCTGGACATCACAGGGTTCTGACGCTATTTAAGAACTATTAACGCACCCACGGGCGTGCTGCACGCACAGAGGCTGGTGCGCATTCGTGTATAGGGTGCCTGTGCACACGCAGGGGCACTCACTTAGGCACACACCAGGACATACAATTAGTGATCGCTGGTGGACGCGCGGCGCACTCTGTATGCTCAAACCATACGAGAGCGTGCAGCACACAAATAATACGGAGTCGGCCAATAATTGTATGGATTGTTTGTGCACCGCATGTGCACAAATGCATAGAGTGCTCGTGCACACGCAACCTATGACCGTCGTTGGGAATGCACGCACGTTGCCACTGTGGAATCCTGACATGCACAACTGTGCGCTCCAGGCATGCCAGGGCGTGGGCACGCTGTGCAAGAAACAGGTGCCAGAGATGTCGTGCGTGCCCGCTGGTGAGCCGCGGACTCACACAGATGGCGCACAGAGATGGCACGTCTCGTCATGGAGTAACTTCCGAGAGACATAGAAATAGGAGAAGATGTGTGGCAGCAAAAAACATTGACACAGAGAAGGGACTTGCTATCAAGGGGCATGGGGTAGTTTAAGAACTAGCGCGCTAACTTATCTGCATTAAAGTCCCAAAGCAGGCGCCGTGATAATGACATACAGAAAGCGGAATGTAATTCTCTAGCCACCCAGAAAGAGACTTTCTATTTTCTTAAGGACACGGAGACGAGGATTTTATGTCAAGTAACAGATAAGATGTAAAGAAAAACAAAGTAAGAAAAAGCAGCTACGCAAGCCATGCACACCTTGGAAGGACGCCCAAAGATGCGGAAATCCTACTAAAACAAGCCCGTTACCATATGAAGTGTTCTCACAGCGCCCAATCAGAGAGCAGGACTGGCGCGTGCAAGGCAGCATGACGAAGCTTCTGATAAGAAACTTCGTCACGACAGCCGTAATGCAGGCGAGCCAGTCCGGGTGGGCCGGCCCAAAAAGACAAAGGGAGGCAACACAGATAGCTCATTTCCAATGGCAGGCCACCGTTTAGCATAAACGGTGACGCCAGCCAATGGAAATGAGGGGCGGGGCTTAAAGCCCTTTTGTAAAAGTACTTATTAGCAATAAATCTCGCCGAGCGAGCTACGCATGTGCGCAGCATTGCTAGGCGAGACCTAAAAAAAAGAAAGAGCTATAACGTGGACAATGCTGGCTGTGTCATGAAGCTTTCTTACATCACTTTCAGCCATTTGCAACATAGCTACAAAACATTAAGAGAGCCAATAAAACTCACATAGGCAAGACCTATTGGCTTTGCCAATTCTGGTTTGTATTATTTCCCAACATGTCATACAAACCTTGCAAACACAAATTCATGGTTTGCCTAAAAGTTATACAGAAAGAGATTTTTGTCATATTGACTGCCTAGGCAGAGTCCTTTGAAATGCAATTTTGTGGGTGTCATGACTTTTCTGGTGATGTAAGTAAGTTGTGGGCTTATAGAGCACACAAATGCCGAGGCGTCTTGGCGCTATAGCAGGAGACTGGTTTAGCAAAGGGGGAGTGCCTTACTTTGGCCTGGTGAATAGCCACTTCTTCAGCAATTTCCAGAACCGAGGTCTCGAGGGTTGTAGTCTGATGTCGTCTGTTAATTCATTCCATAACTTGGACGCATGATAGGTCAGGCTTCTACCTCCCCATCTAGCCCTTTGTATTCTGTATCTGGACTAGACCTTTGTTAGCAGATCTAAAATTACGCAGAGGAATGTTCTCATGGAATAGTTTCTGTAGGTCTGCTGCTCCTCCACCAAACCGGGCTTTGTGTACCAGGCACTGAGCCTTAAATTCAATTCGCTGTAGCACATGCAGCCAGTGAAGTGTTTTAATGCTGCCAGAAATGTGATGGTACTTTGGAATATTTAGCAGCATTCTAGCTGCAGCATTTTGTAGAGATTGTAGTTTGGACATTTGGCGCTTGTTTATACCCAGAAAAAGGGCATTACAGTAGTCAATCCATGCAAGGATCAAAGCGACCACCAACGATTTCCGTAGTTCCGGGGGAATAAAGGGAAACATTTTACGTAGGACTTTCAGTTGAAAAAAATCAGGCCGATGTTAGCTGATTAATTTGGCCTATGAAACTTAGTTGATCGTCCAGCAAGATTCCCAAGTTCCTGACCTTTCCTGCAGGTATTGGGCATTGACCCGCTTCCGCTGGCCACCACTCATGGTTCCAGAGCGGTGCCCCAGTTCCAAACTCCATCACCTCTGTTTTTCCAGTATTTAATTTAAGGTAATTCTGGTGCATCCAATCCATAATATGTTTTAGACAGCAATGAAATTTCTCAGCAACGGTATCCACACTTGTAGAGATGGAAATGACAAGTTGTGCCGTCAGCGCACGAGACCAATGAGAACCCATGCCTTCTGGTCAGCTCATCCAGAGGTGTCACATAAATGTTGAAAAAGTGTTGGGGACAGGGCTGACCCCTGGGGAACTCCACAGGGGACGGAGACGCTCTCTGATTTATACTTGTCCCAGCACACCCTCCGTTCCCTTGCCACGAGGAACAAGGCCAGAAGGCTTAGAGCCTCCTCATTGATTCCTATTGCCTTCAGCCTTTGAATTAATACCCGATGGTTCAACGTATCGAATGCGGCTGTTGTATGTATGTTAAGTAACATACTAACCATTCTCTTTATGACGCCTCATTTGGGGTTGCGGGGCAATCAGAGGTTTTGCAGCTTGTAGTGCTGTAGTCTTGCATGTTGTGTACAATACTGCTACCTAGTGGTAAGCTCAGAATTTGCAAGTTGTTTTTATTTTAAGAAGGGTTTTTGGTTTCGAGGAGACTTGTGATACCACCCCTTGAAGCCCACAATGCACCAAGACACAGAGTCTACTTCAGATTTTGTTTTTCTCTTTTGGATAAGTGTGAGCATGAAGATTCAAAGCATAATGTCTGTACACTGGAATAAGAACATGTAATGGTAAGGAAAATTACAAATGTCATTACCGGATATACTACTGTATGCTCACATTTGTGCAGGTGGGTAGAGCTCATGTGAATCTGAAGCTCTACAAGCTGTAAATAGATTGTTACAGGTAAGTGACATTTCCGTTTGCAACATGAGCTGATGTATAAAACATGGTGTGCATAGACTGAAAAGCAGTGCCCAATGCCCTAAAACACTTGCCTGTGAGCAATAGGAGATGTTTAGAACGATGTTTTAAGTACAGTTTGTCTGACTTGTGGTTTCTGTCATGCATGAATGTCTAACAGTAGTATTTTGTAAATGTAAGGCTAGATGACCCAGTAGAAGATTGGAGGATGTAGAATGTTCCCCAGAAAGGCCATTGTAGCACCTCTCTTGCGAGTAGAATGAGCTCTAGGAATAGTAGTCTATGTACATTTAGCTTCAGCATGACAGATTTGAATGCAAATTACAATTCCATCTTTAGAAATTCGATTGTCCAAGTGTGGATGGGCAAACCCAAGAAAAAAATGGTTTGATTTTGCTGTTGGACTTAGTATGATCAACATATAATGTGGAAATGCTTAATAAATTGCAAAAAGGAAACTCAACAATATCATCTGTACACATTATCCAACCTCATCCAAGACCACAGTAAAAAAAACATGCTCTACTCAATCATTTGCTAATTCCGGTCACTCAACCTTCTTCAACCTTATGTTTTTGCTCATTGTGCATTTTCCTAGATTTTACCCCACAATGAACATCACGGTGGAGACACAAAGTGATCCATCTAGTTAGTGATAACCATCAGGAAAGAGGGTGTTAGGTCACATGTGCAGTGCAGAGTCAAGCATGAAATCTAGGTGAACTAAGGAACAGTGGATGACTTGTATGCCGAACCACATTTCCTTAGTGAATTATAAGGTAATGACCATGAAACCAGTGGACACAAGATGGCCCAGTGTGCTTCAAGTAAACAACATTTTTTTAGGTTAGCCAGGTGCTAGCAGTGCAAAGGCTATCAGGATCCAAAACACTTTGCTCTACAGTCCTTTTGAGGTAGGACAAAATCCAACGTTGACATTTCACTATTCAGGGTACTAGCCCAGAGACTTTAATCTGATGATCAGTGAAAATATACCTATTCTTGACAAAAGGAGACGTACTTCCACATAATCTTACCTTTGATAATTCTGGAGACCATGATTTTCACTGTTTTTTTTATTGCAATTATGAGACGATGAACCACCCATATCTACAAAACAGCAATATTAAAGAATACAGTTATATGTCAAGTGAAATCTTTACAATATTAGTCACAACTGTTTTTTTTTTTTAAATCATTTTTTTAGAGTGTAACATTCAGTTCTAATCATTTATAAGCTTGGAACTAAAAATAAGTAGTTGCTTAATGTATTATTGAATTTGTTTTGTTTGGGTGTGCTAAAATATTACATTGGAAGTTATTCTTGTCCTGTCTTTGTCTAGTGTCTGGCCTTTTTTTTTTTTTTACTTGGCTGTAAATTGACCATAGATTCTTAAAGGGACAACATTTTCTGAATAGCAGACCAAAACATGCTGTGCCTTAGAATGTTAATTGCTGTAATGCACTGATAAGAAGGAAAAATACTTTCGAACTTTAAGACTACAAAGAAGTTTTCTTTATTCAAAAAGAACAATGGATCTTGAAGCGGTGGGGCTTAAAGGTGGCTAATTAGGGATTGATGTTTATACCACTTAATTCCAAATATAAAGGTATGATTATTTTGATACAAAAAAATTAAGTTGTCAACTATTAGATTCAGATAAGCATGAAGGATAGTTATTGGTCAAAGAAAGTTTCAAAGGAGCGTTATATTCTTTGGTAAATCTATATGCTTCAAATTTTAACATTTGGCATTTAATTTATAATTCGGTTGCTAAGAAAATATCACCTCTGCATTTCCATGGTTTAATAGGTAGGCAAAAAAGATCTTGGATGGATTGATATTCAGAGACTCCTACAGGCAGCAGAAATATTTTACCTGTTTAATCACAGGTTCATGGTAGTGCTCAAAAGGAGGTTACTTTTGTTCTCTTAGATTGTTAAATATAGTTGTTAGTATAGCGGATATGAATATGTCTGCATTGAAGGACACTGCTGGAAATTAAAATGTGTTTCGAACCGAATGGAGTGTTTAGCATATACATACACTGTGGGTGACTTATTTGAAGTGATAAGTGATTATAAATTGCTTGGCCAAAAAGAAAGTAAAAAAATCTTACGTTTGAGATACAGTTTTCAGTAATAATTAAGAAAGGTAGTGAAACTACAATACGAATATAAGAAAATGTGCTCAGAGCAAGCAGTATTATTGAGCGTGTAGTGAGAGAACAGGAGGCGGATGGCTCAGATTGCACATGCTTTTAGTGGATGTACATAGAGGGAGAAATTGTAATGGTAAGATGACAACTTTCACATTGGAAATTAATGATGCCCTTTTGAATTATTATCAGAAGTTGTACACTTGAGGGAAGCAAGGATAAAAATATGTTTTAGGTTCTTTTATACATACCAATGTTGTTTGATAAAGTGGCAAACGCTTAACTCTCACAAATCCAAGAAAAATCAGGTATAAGGAGATGAAAATGGGAAAAACCACCCGATTTGGATAGTTTAGCAGGAGAATTTGATCAAGTATATGTGGAAGACGTTCTACCTACCTTACTCAAATGTAATGAGTCTAACCAATATCAACTTCTATCTCCATTTAGCAGATTAGCAATGATTGCTATGACACAAAAGGAAAGGCAAGAGCTATCCCCCTGTGATAATTACTGGCAGAATCCATTTTAGAGGGCCAGGGGGCAAGCAGAAGCTACTAGGCCTGACCATGGGGGTTGAGGCCTTTTAATCCTGATGTCTCGGAGCCCGATATCCTATGGGTACTCAGCAACTGGGCGAAGTACCCCTTCAGCACTTTACTCTCACTGGTAGCGAGGGTCGAGCAGTTCAAGGCTTCTCGGGCGGGGGAGGGGAGAGGGAAACACAGGCACATAACTCAGTATGTTCAATAGCAGCAATAAAAGTTTTTCCAGTCAAATATCGTCTTTTATGACAAAGGTAGTATTTAAATATGAACACAAATACGGCATACACTATCACCCCACACAGCCCCCCGAGGTCAGAACACAGAGCCACTATAGAAACTGGGCGTGGAAACTGTGCCAAAAAAGATCAAAGTATCTTTGAACCAAGAACTAGAAAATGGAAATGAATTATATAGTAATACCAAACCAGCATCTATAAGGTCTGACCGAATGGTTAGTTGAATCACACAACTACGTGAAACAGTGATCACATGTGGATAAAACCAGCGCTAGAAAAACGGTAGAACTCTTACACCCTTACACTACAGGTCATTTGCAGAACGGGGAGGATGGGTATGGCGTTAAGGAATCTACGGCTAGACTATGTCTCTACCCGATAATGCATTACTGGAGGTAAGTAACTTGTTTATCTAATAGAGACATCTAGCTGCAGGTTCCTTAACTCTTGAATTAAATACCATTGCTATACCTACCCAGAGTAGGGTCTGCGAACGAATCCTACAAAAGTTCTCAGAGAACTAACCAGTCGAAGCTTAACCAGAGACCAGATGTGCTTAGGAATTAGATGAACAGGAGCTTTGGACTCCTTACAAAAAGTGTGGCAAAGATCATAGAAAACGTAAGTAAAAACAACCTTACAGGCACAGAACAACCATGCCCCAAGAGTAGCAAAAATATACTGTGCCAAAAGACAGTCAACAGCATGACAATAGTACAAGACTCCCAAAGAGTAAAGTAAGCCTATGGACTGTGGCAAGGGCCACAGGCAATGCCATTTAGAAAAACCCTAAAGGCACTGAGTGAAAAACCATTTCCAAAAGGCAGAAGAATAACACTGCTCAGAAGACAACAGATACCAGTGAGACAGTACTACAGGACCACTAATGGGTGAAATGAGCCTATGGACCAGAAAGGCCAGAGGCGATAATGAGTGCCATGTAAACTACAATTCTCTACGCCTGTAAGGAAGTTTTCAATGGAACCCCAAGAAATCCAGGGAAAAGATTCGAGAACACCTCCACATTAGAGTCCCGATGAAGAACCATATTCATCAGAAAGAACAAACTAAGTACAAGGACTGACGCCAATCAAAATGTGTCCTTGAGGGAAGCATCATTAGATAAAGTGGCCACTACAAGGATCCACAATGCATAGAACCCGTAGAGATGGAAAGATGACAATTATACAGATATGAATCTGCCACAAACAATGATAAAAAAATGCCCCAAAACGATATAGTCCGTGTGAAGAGAGTGGCAAACTGCCACTCATTAAAATGTGCAAAAATATAATACTAATCTGCCTTAGTGTATATAGCAGAGCTATATCTAAAAATGTATAACGCAGATAATTTACACCTACTTATACATCATATACTCGTATAGATAAAATAGAAGTGAAACTAACTCATGGATACCTATACAACTAAAAAATGAAATAAAAACAAAAAGAGCGAAGGGATATAGATATATATATATACCTCCGACAACAAGTCCACCGTTTTTCAATTTAACAGCATCAGATTGGCCACTACTAAGTGATTTACATGAGTTAGCCAATGAAAACGACAATCCTTGTTTGGAAAACACTACAGACAAGAGGACAGTACAAACTAAAGCGACTACCACTCCTTTTAAGCCACGGTCCAAATTCAACCCCATTACACTGAGGGATTCGATCGATATCTTTCAGGAACAAGTGGTAAAAGGAATTAAGCAACTCAACCACAAGGTGCAAAGAGCCAAGAAAAATAAAATCAACAAAAAAGAAATGCAATACCATATTTTAATGGATAAATTAAAATCAAATAAAGAAATAGTCATTCGCAATGCAGATAAGGGCGGAAACCTCGTGCTATGGAACAAGAAAGACTATATAGAGGAAGCCATGAACCAATTGACAGACAGCATGCTACTGCAGAAGTGATCATCCTGAACTGAGAGCTACATACAACATATATAATACAAAATTGGTAGCATGGAAGAATGCAGGGTTGTTAAACTCCCAGGAATATCAGTATTTGAGAAATGAAAATCCGGTTACTCCGATCCTATATTTTATTCCAAAGATGCACAAGGATGCTCTCAAACCCCCAGGAAGACCGATTATTTCGGCGCACAACAGTCTCCTGGAGAAAACTTCCCGATATGTAGACTACCATCTACAGGAATATGTGCAACAAATGCCGTCCTACATCAGGGACACGGGGACTTTCTCTCTAAAACCCAAAATATTGCATGGCACCATGATTATCTGCTCATTGCGATGGACGTGACATCACTTTATACATCCATTAATCACCAAGATGGTCTCCGAGCACTGAAATATTATTTAGGCAAAAGGACTCCCGAATTTGCACAGCACACTAAGATGCTTTTAAACATGGTTGAGTTCTGTCTAAACAATAATAATTTTTAATTCCAGAATGTCTTATATAAAACAACAACGGGGGTAGCCATGGGTGCCAGCTTCTCCCCCAGCTATGCCGGTCTACACATGGGCTGGTGGGAGGAGCTGGTACTATTGAAGGAACACATGACTACAGTTACAACGAAAATCAAATGTTGGCTACGTTTTTATAGACGATTTGTTTTTAATCTGGCAGGGGTCAACAGAGGAAGCAGAACAATTCATCAGTGAATTAAATGTAAATAGTCTTAACCTGCACTTCACAGCCTCTATCAGTGCCACAACGATTAACTTTTTAGATGTTGAAATTTACATCAAAAATAATCGTCTAGAGACAAAATTGCACAGGAAGCCTACAGCATGCAACTCGATTCTACACGCAGGTAGTTTTCATCCGCAGCATCTGATTCAGAGCATCCCCTACGGGAAGATGCTGCGGCTCAAACAAATCTGTAGCTGCGAAGATGATCTAATAATAGTACAACAAGCCAGCGCAGATAGATTCCGCGCAAGGGGATATTCTAGGAAGTGTATTGATCAAGCCATCAAGAAAAGTCAGATACCCACAAGAGAGAGTTTAATCACTAAAGGAGGAAAAAAGGAGGGTATCCAGCTACAGAAATCTGTAGATTCTTTCAGATTTATTTTGAAATATAGCCAACAGGACAACGCCATTAGAAAAATTATCAAAACAAACTGGCCCCTCGTCCTTGATGATCCCGTAATTGGGCAAACTCTCCCTAAAAATGCTCCCATCACATACACAAGGGCTACCTCTATGAAGGACATCCTAGTTCGAAATGACCCCTTTACCCAAACCAAAAATACATGGTTGTCACAAAGAAAGGGATTTCATCGCTGTAAGACCTGCAAGGCATGCCAATTCGGAGTCAATAAAATCTCCTATGACACTCCATTCTGTCAAGTAGAGAAACCTATAGGGAAATTCCTAACCTGCAAATCGGACTATGTAGTCTATGTGCTGGAGTGTCCATGTGCCCTACGATATGTAGGTAGTACTATACTACAAGGGCACAAAAGGATACTCCAGCACATCAGAGCCATCAGAAACAAGGACACTACATACCCCGTAGCACGTCATTTTGGGGAGGCACATAATGCAGATCCCAAGAATTTAAAATATTTCATCATTGATGCTATCCCACCATACAAAAGAGGGGGGGGGGGGGAGACAGGGAGAAAGCCCTTCGTCGTCTAGAGACTAGATATATCCTAGACCTCGACACAAAGTCCCGAGAGGCCTGAATATTACGGAGGAATTGTACACCTGCCTCTAAAATTGTAAGAACTTACTGTCATCTATCTTAATCAAACACTAGGCATTTGTCCAGTCGCCCAAATACCGACTTTAATAAAAAAATATATATATATATATTTTTTTTATAGTATTCACGGTTTTTTATAAAAAGGGGTTTTATAGATTTTTTTATAAACGTTTTATAGCGTAATTTTGCACAGGTTTTAGACATGGATTTATATAGGTAGCAAGGTGTGCACCCAGACACTTTATTGGATAGGTACTGTATTTTGCATTAGCACTTTAAATAATGGATTTATAAGGACTATTTGGATAGGTATTTATACCAGGATGTATCTAATAGTACCTTTTAACTTTGCATAATTCCAACAGGGATGGTACCTGAATGTATCAATTATGCTAAAAGTTAGGAAATGATGAACAGACGAGATGTGTTCTATTTTCATGCAATACCTTGCACAGTGGTTCGCACAAGCACTTTATATTCTCTTACAAAAATGCTTGGATGGGTATTTATAACAGGATGTATCCGATAATTACATTTTAACTTTGCATAAATTCAAATGGTGCATTTTTCCAGTATGTAATAATTATGCTTGAAGTTAAGGAGATTTTGACTCAACTGGATGTTGTCTATGCGTTACTTTGCACACTATGCACCTGTTACTTTAAATCAATAGAAAGAGAAAAATGGCAAAAAAATGGGAGGAAAAAAACACTGTGTATAAAAACTGACCATTAACTGTGTGGCGCATCATGTGATCAAGGCTCTACGGAGCCGAAACGTGTAATGCTGCTGGTGCTTACTTGAATATAAAACAAAAATCTGCACCTACTTGTGGTCCGTGCTCCTGCAGAAATCAAAGGTTGGAGTTTTTGTGACACACACACCCACACACGCCCACACACCCACACACCCACACACGCAAAGGGCTTTAAACCACACAAAAAAAGAATAATAGCTGATTACAGGAAGGAAATGTCCCCAAGGAGAAGTATAACTACACCAAGCATATCAAAGTATATGAGATGGAAAACTCAGGATATTCTTAAGGAAGAAAAGAACCATAGAAGCCGGACACTGCATCCCAGATAACCTCACAAGCAGTGTTCACGGAACAACCATGTTCCCAAAATGGAAGTAGGATAACAACATAACCTCCAGAAATGGGGGAATAACCATTAGTAATATTGACATACTGTAGAATACCAAATAGAGACCTTGAACCTGCCATATGTTAAGCCTTTTAAAAAGAGAAATACATATCAAGGGACCGTTACCCCATGTGCAGGCAAGGAACACACAAAGTTGTAATGGTGGCAGAACCTCCTCATAGGGCATCCTAATCTTTGACAAAATTCACATGACTGAAAATCAATCCGAGCACCATCTAAATTAAAAGAAAAGTGCACCCCACAAAAACTAGCAACAAGGACAGCAGCCCAATGAAGGAACAGTGAAGTGGAAATCCAGAGTGAACGCAAATAAACATACACTCTGAATAAAAGGTCCCACAAGATGCATAAACAAGATGTCCCTATAAGAGATACCAATAGTAAAAAATACTGCATACCAGCATACCACACTGCTCCCGAAGAAGCATGTGACATAGGAAAACTTCCTAACCGGAAGAAACATCACAAACAATTAACCTCTTGAGCACGTAGCCCATCATCAGAGGAAAAAAGGAAGAGACATTTCTACAATAGGCATCATAATCTGTCAGTCTTAAAAAACAATAATGCCTGCTACTGCAGGAACACCACATTGGGTATCAACAAGTGGAGCTTAAACCACCATGACATGACCAGCCGTAACGGAAACCAAAGATTAATATTCCACCATACAACGCTAGTATAGGGAAAAAAAATCAAAGAGGAATATCATTCGAAAAAAGAGAAACTAGGTCTCTGTTTCACTTCGTCTATCACGGAAACGCCGTAAAGCCGAGTCGGCCTGGGCACCAAAAAGATGGGTGCCATCAAAGGGCATATCAACCAAGACAGCATGGACCACTTCTGAAAAACCGGATGTCTTTAACCAGGCACAATGTCGTAGTGCCACAGAGGAAGCCATGGCCCAGCCTACCGAATCAGTAGTATCCATGCCATATCTAATAATCAACTTCGCTGCCTGTTGTTCATCCCTGATCAGCTGTTCAAGATTAGGTCGGAGGACATCCAGAAGTGTTGGCAACATAGCCTGAAAGGAATCCCAAAAAGCGTGAGAAAAATGCCCAAAAACACAAGACTTGTTAGTGGACTTTAAGGCAGAACTAGCTGAGGAAAAAATATGTCTGCCACACAAATCTTTCCTCCTAGATTCTCTATCCGATGGAGCATTAGGCAGAAAATCCATATTCTGAGAGGCTGACTCAGGCTGTACCACCAGACTACGAGAGGTAGGATACCGGAGGAGACTAGCTGGATCTCCACGCGCAGGCCGGTGCCTGTGAGATGTAGCACGATCCACTGAGACCCCTGTATCAGGTTTAGCCCAAGTACCCAACAGTATGTCGTACAGGGCCTTACTATATGGGAGAACAGGCTCCACTCCTGTCTGAACCTGATAAAGCACATCAATCAGGGGATCTGCATATTTTTCCAACATAGGGAGAGACAACTCCAAAACCATAGCTACCCTCCTAAGCAGGTCTGCAAAGGAAGAACAGGCCTTAGTAGCAAGGCCAGAAGGGGAAAGAAGTCCCGAAGCTGGAGACGACTCCAGTCTACTAGCCTCTCCAAGTACAGACAACCAACTCTCTTCCAAAAGAGGTGGAATGGCCTCAGACATAGGCTGTAAAAAGCCCAATTCCTCTGTGTCACCATGAGAGGCAAGCAGGAAGACACTATTCCCCATAGAGGACTATCAAATCCACACCAGACATCGTCCAACGCAGAGAAGGCGATGCTTCGACGTCCATAGGAGGAGATGGAACAGCCTCGATCGGCGATGCCGATATCGTTGCCAGAGTTTGCTGATCTAGTACAGACGAAGGTGGAGACCACGAAGGGCTGTGCACCGGCATCGAAGCGGAGCCAGCCAAGGCAGTCCGGCTCCAACCCAACGACTCCATAGGCTCAACTGCCACTGAGGGCGAACCCACCGGCGTGGCCCCACTCAACTCGTTAGGTCCAGGCGGTGCACCAGAGGAAGATGGGGGCCCAAAGAGGAGATGTAGAGTGTTCTAGTACTCATTCATCTAGGCCATCGATGCCCCAGCTCCCGGGATGACTGGCAGGTGCGGGCGGATTCGTGCACGGCCTCCTCGACCGGCGAGTGGGAGGAGCCATGGGAGACAGTCTCCACGTGGTGAAGTCAGGGGGTGCAGCGAATTCAAGTGCTTGCACTTACCTTGGGAAGTCAAAGGAGAGCGACGTCCCTGCGAACAGCTCCGGCTCTTGGAACGGCCCGTGAACGGACCTCAGAATGGGAAGAAGATAGAGGCCGTGAAGTCTCCGAGAACCACAACCGGTGCGCTGCCAGTAGTTTCATACGGCGTTCCTTGAGCGTCTTCGAAGTCAACTTCTGGCAGGAGCCGCAATCCTCTGAGTTGTGCTGTTCTCCCAAACACCACATACAAATGGAATGCGGATCTGTAGCCGCCATCTGTCGTGCACAATACCCACAAGGCTTAAAGCCCGATGACCTGGGGGAAAAAGGCACACTGTTCCCAACTGACAAAAATTGTAGAAGTAGGCCAGAAAAAATGGCCTGAGGTACCGCTTTTCTGGATATGAGTTGCAGCGCGGAAAAGAAAAAACTGGTGTCCGAGTGCCGGAGGGGACTTATATGACTCGAATGACATCACAACCGGAGTCAACATCATCACGGAGTTGTAAGGCACCGTCCCCTGGCGCGCAGAGGTACAGCTGAAAAATTTCCATATCCAGTTTGATGCCTGGGTGAGAATTCATAAGTTAAGGAATCTGTGTCTAGATGTCTCTATCAGATATACAAGATTCACATGTAAACTGTTCTCACGCAATATACATGTAGATATGTCAGCATGGGGTCATACCATAAAGGACAAAACATGGCATCCTGTCACCACCACCGAATGCGATACATCTAAAACAGGCATTGTCCACTGTCTCTTTGAGGGCAGGCTTGGTGATCTTCAGGTTATAGGACAGGTCCTGAAACTTGCATTGTCAGGGACAAGCTTAGGCCTCTGTACACATTAGATAAGCAGGACCCACCAGAGCCAAAATAAAAGTTAAGATACCAGTTTCCTATACATCCTGGCACATAAGGCGGGGGTACCTGCCTGTTCAACATGCAAGTGACAGTCCTGTCCCAACCTTTAGACAGTGTTATCTTATAAATAGAAAATTAACAACGTGCTCAATAATCCAAAGATTATATCAGGAAGAACACAACAGAGCAACATCATTGGATGCTTAATTCAGACTCCATGAATAAGGGTTAGTAAAACTTTTAAAAAACAATTCTCAAGGCATTCTCTACGTTTGGGAGATCATTTTGCTTGGATGATGAAGAATGAGTACACCATGTTTGGCTAGCAGGAAATGGTGTATCCGATGGGGAAAAAGGACTAGTAAAACAGCTAGGATCGTCCACCAATTAGATCGATTATTCCACAAAAATATGGTAAAAAAAAAAAAGAACACAAGCTTTAGTTTTTCAAATGCTCAAATTGAATATTTATTAACAACATTTTAGTTAATTTTGACACAATTACTGGAGATTTAAATTCATCTATAGACAATTCTTTCTTTAGTTAACCCTGTGGCATTTTAAATCCTACCTACCAGTTTTCCAATGGTTGGAATTCTGTCCACATGAAGAGCATGTTTGGACCATTATACCATTTGACTTTTGCTCCATTGCTGTGGGCCTACAAAATAAAACAAAATGGTTACACTAAACATTTTAAATGGGCACCTAAACTGACCAATGACACATTTACAAATCACATAGGTCTTAATTTGCGTTTCACAGTAAATTATTTATCCTGCCAAGACTGACAGGAACATTGAATATAATCCGTTTGAGGAGTAAAACTAAAAAAATATACAATGTTGCTGTCAAAGATACAGCTAAGTAGCATTCAATTTAACAGCTATTGCAAGACGTTATTTGAAACTGTTTAGACCTCAGGAGTGGGGTTGGCTGAAGAGAGATGGATGCTACTTCAGCTGCTACAGAAAGGTTTGTAACCTGAGAGGGAGAAAATGATTTAATGCATGCTAGGATATGAGCCAGGTCAGTCTGAATACTATACTGTTGGAATAGGAATGTCCCATGCCCTGCATGTCTTAACTCTGAATATCGGTTATCATGATTTTTGGATTCTGGCCCAACCTCACACTAATCTAGTGTGCTCACAGAGGCATAGGTCTGCCCCTGATTCATGAGGTTCTGGACTTGTCCTGGACCAGAAGCAGCACACCAATTGAACCAGTCATAGTGACAAGCTGGACTACTGTCCTAGTCATGAGTTATGGTGGTGACAGCATACCATTTTTGGGGTGATTATAATTGGACCAGCCTTTTTACCAGTGTCGTGCGAGTCGAAGCCTACTGACCCCACTCATTCAAAGTTCTGCTGCTCACAATAAACCCAGAATCCTAGGGTCAATAGCCAGTGTGCTTGAGCACTTGCATGTATGCTAATGGAAATGTGCAGTACATGGGTGTAGGCGGAAACCAGAGTGCACACAGGTAAGTGGGTGCCATTTTGGAAGCCTATTGCTTGGTCATGTGTGCAAAATGGAGGTGAAGGTGCTGTCCCAGATAAAGTACTGCTGACATTCCCGAGACTAGAGAGAAAGAACCCAGACACTGAAGTGGGGAAAGAAAAGGAAGGCTTCCCCTGAGATATTCAATTAGGGCCTTTATTTTACAGATGGCCGCTGATTAGCCTTCCTGGAACTTCCATTTAGTAGATGGCAAGGATGAGACTGCAGTATTTGTTGTCAGGGTGTGAAGGGTCCTTGGAAGTTGAGCAGCCCTTTGTCTCTTTTCCTGATCACAGTCAAATGGGACTGTTGAAAGCCAAAGTGCAGACTGCTCATACTTTTTGTGCCTTTGTTGTGGGTGCTCCAGCCTGGAGACAATCCTGCTGTGATGAGGATCACTCAAGACAAAGGCTGAGTCTAGAGGACAGCCTGTGAAGGACACAGGCAAGTGGAACCGACCCAAACCGATTCTTGAGAGGCAGACTGTAGAAGTTCATACTGTGTCTGCTAGCTCTCTATTTAAATGGGAGCAGCTGGCTCACTTGTGTCCCAGTTCCATGTTCTCTTCAACCGATGAGGGTGATACTGTGCAGAGTGCTCAAAGGTCCACTTTGCAATGAAGGGCTGGGATCTGCCAGAAATTCAGCACAGCAGAGGTGAGGGACCAGGAGTCCAATCTGGTGAACCAATTTCTGACTTTTCTTGAGACCCAAGGAGTCCTGCCCAAGTGAAGCACCAACCATGCAGGAGAAGTAGATAGTTGGAAGGGGTTGTAGCATCTGACCCTGGTGCAGAGCCATCCAACACTCACAACCTGAATGATAGAGGAGGTCAAGAGCACAGATTTATTTGAGCAGCTTTGTTTGAGACACTGTGGCACTTCTTAAGATTGCCGGCTGGTCTCTATTTACTATCCACATTGTCACCACCAAGGCACTGGAGCTTGTGTGCCCAATTGGCTGGCCCGACTGAAGAAGTAATAGGTAACTGCCTGTGGTACTGGCTATGTGTCAGTGAATGTAGACGAGTCACCCTGGCACTGCCAATTTGTGCCGTATGTTCCAGAGGAAATAGAGACTGCAGTCTACAGGTGCATGGCCAGGGTATCCCTCTGAGTAGAGAGCATAGCTCTACCATAGTTGTGCCCAGAAGCAAACCCTACCCTGGACATCTGAGTCTGTCCCCTCATGGCACAATATGCTGAAGATAGCACCTGGCAGCTGTGACACATGGACCTCAACACTCATCGGGGTACTGCACTGCGACCCAGGAGGTCTCCTGGAAGTGAGTTGTTATTTCAGGAGCCCTCCCACCTGGAGAAGACTGCCAACAGCCTCCACCATGGAATGCCCAGCATGACTGATCTAAGACTCACTGCAATGATGAAGCCGAACCTGTTGAATCATCAAGAAATGACGACGCCCAGTGATTGTCAAAGCCCAGAAGACAACCTACACCAGAAGCACCAGATCCTGCTGTGGCTTATCTGAGAATTGCAGTGTGGACAGCATCTGTTCACCCCCAGCAGAAGTGTTATGCCGTGTGAGAATGCCCCACCCAATCAATCAATCAAGAGTTTGTAAAGCGCACTACTCACCCGTTAGGGTCTCAAGGCGCTGGGGGGTTGGGTCCCAGTGAAGCCACCACTGAGGGACGGTTCAACGCAGCCCCCAGCCACATCACCACAGACAGGTGAGAGACTAAAATGGGATTGAGCCCTTGAGATTGTATGCTGAGAGAAGTGAGGGGAGAGAGCGGCATCCATACTAGAAGCTATGCCACGTTAACCTTGAAAACCCTAAGACTGGACACGGGGCAAGATGTGGATAGAGGGCATGGGGTACTTTAGAACACAAGAGACTCACACCCATAACTTGGGTATTCCGTCATTATTGTAGCGTGTTCTAGTTTGCTTTCTGTGTAATAAAGTACTTTATGATGGGAAGCTCTGGGCTGGACAATTATGTGTATGTGAGTAACTCCACACAAACCTCCTTGAGAGGTCTGTGTCTGCTCATCATCACTACCATTAAGAGTCAAGTGCTGAAGGGTTGTTCTTGGCTCAGCGTGTAGAGACATAGTAGGATAGGCCCCAGTACAGCGGAGGCAAACTACCTCAGCACCCACAGGTTTGGCCAAGTAGCCCCAGCCTGGGCTGTGGCCTCCTGAATGGGGGTCTGACACATGCTGCTTGTTCAATTTTGGAAAAAAATAAAACGTACAAGCAAATTTTCTTCTGCACTACGTATAGTAATGACATGCCCATTGATTCAACAAAAAGGAACTCTTCAACAGCCTCTTACCATTGATCCCCGTCAAGTGAGTGTGCTTCACTTGTGTTCTGATGGCAAAGGGATGACCACCCTACACCTAGAAAAAAAGATACACCACAGCATAGAATTACATCAGGTATATTTGGCTGAAGCAAGTGTTGAAAACCATTACCAGTTGTCCATGTAATTTACATGTTCTAGTTTAAGAAACATTTCTGGGATCGGTACAACTTACTGAAACCACCAGCACAATGATAGCAATAAATACCTATGTGACACCCAGGCATTACAGCTATCAATGTGTTGGTGTGCAAAGGCTGTAAAATGGAACATCGCAGGGGACTTGACAGACAGGATTCAGATCAACCAAGGGGTTAGACAAGGGTGTGTTTTAGCTTATATATTAATGGTGCAGTAAAGAAATTGATGGAGTGTAAACATGATTCTCCCAAAATAGCATAGTTGCCTATACCCATTTTGATGTTCGCGGACAACAGTTTGTTAATCTCGCAAACACCAATGGGGTTGCAAGCAGAACTAAATGCATTTGTCACCTTCTGTGAGGGAAGAGGCTTAGAACTTAATCCTACTAAATCCAAAGTTATGGACCATAAATCCCCACAAAACGTTCAGAGGGAATGTGACCATAGAGGGGGTCCCCCTTGGAAAAGTCCCACATTTCGATTACCTGGGAGTCAGGCTGAGTGACAGTCAGACATGGGGCTCTCAGCTGGAAAAAAGTAAAGCCACTCTCCAATTGAAATCCTCGGTGTAGGAAAGTGGGTTTCTGTTGCAGTAACCCCCCCCCACACACACACACTTTTTGCCAGACTACTGATGCACTTTGACTTGATGTGCCCTGGGTCCCTGCCAATCAGGTTCCCAAGGCCAGTGTTCTTTCCCCAAAACTAACCCAATTGGCATCTCTGGCCACAGGTACCCAGGGCACTGTGACCAGGGAAGACCACTAAGGGCTGCAGCACTTATTGGGCCACCCTTAGAGGTCCTGTACCATTACACTCTCACACTGCCTTTGCAGGCTGCGTGTTGTGGTGCAGAACAAAGTGAAGAGTCGACATGGCACACACCCCTGTGTGCCATGCCTACAACCCACTGCCCTGGCATAGATCAGTCACCCCTCTAGCTGGGTGCCCTATACCAGTGGTGAGGGTACAGGTGCATGAGCCCTGTACCCCTACAGTGTCTAAGTCCATTCTTAGACATTGTAAGTGCAGTGCTGCCATTAAGAGTATATGGTGCTGGGAGTTTGTCTTTACGAACTCCACAGCACCATAATGGCTACACTGAAAACTGAGAAGTTTGGTATCAAACTTCTCAGCACATTAAACCCACACTGATGCCAGTGTGGGATTTAATGAAAAATGCACACAGAGGGCATCTTAGAGATGCCCCCTGAAAACTAACCTACCACTAGTGTCCAGGCTGAGTGGCTGCTTTCAGCTGCCACCACCAGACATGTTTCTGGACCCCTGGGTCGAGAGCCTGCTGCTCTCTGGGGCCTGAAACAATGCACATCCTAGGACGAGGTGCCAAGCCTCCTCCCCCAGGACGGGGCAGGGTTCACGAAAGGGAAGCTTCAAAGCCTTGCCGCCTTTGTGAGCTTCCCCAGGCCACTTGCTGCTTTCAGCAACTGGTCCCCATTGGTTCTGACCCCCACTTTGGGCGGGAGAACCGGTGGGAAAAACAAGTGAGGAAGAGAAGTGTGCCCACCTCTGCCAACTCCACCCTTCAGGTGGGGGAAGCAAGGTGAAGCACAACTCTTAGTCCCGCCATCTTGCAGATGGGGGTACTCCGCCAACCAGGGACAGGCTCATGGCCCCCTCCCACTGGATGGGTGGCATTATAGGGGGTGTACCCACCCCAGGGAAGGGACCCATTGGTCCCTCCCCTTTACCTACCTGTAACGCCCCTAAATCTAGTATTTAGGGGCACCCCTGAACCTTGCTTCCTCAGACAAGAAGAAACTACAAGGAGGAGAAGAAGAAGGACCGAACAGCCGTGCAGCAGCTAACAAGAGGAAGACACCCACTGACTTGGCCCCAGCTCTACTGGCCTGACTCCACCTCGAACCTGCTCCTGTGAAATCCCTGTGTGTCCTGCAGCCAGCAACCTCGAAAACCACGGAGGACCTGCCTGCCTCAACTACAAAGACTGTCTCCCGTGAACACCAGATTTGTTCATCTGCAACCTCTGGTTCCGACCGGACACCGCGGATCCGCCTCACTCTGCACCCGCCGTCCACGGCCCGAGTGGGCAAACACCACAAGGAGGTCACCCCGGCGATCCTGACCAGAGATCCGGTGACCCCTGACCTGCCTCAAGCCTCCAGCCCGCGCCTGTAGCCTAAATCCAGAAGGTGCCCCCCAACCGCGACCAGGAGCTGGTAAGAAAAGGCACCCCTGCACCGACGCACCACGGCCTTGGGTGCCCAAACTGACGGTGCCTAACCAAGCCCTAACTTCCCAACTTACCTCTCGAAGTGGTGGTCGCACCCAGAAGACCTTCGTCCCCAAGCCTGCAGTGCCTTTGCAAACCGGAGGTTCCCCATTGAAACCAACAGGGCGCCCGACATCGAAACAGCAACTTGCACCCGGCCGCCCTAGTGCCGCTGAGGGTGCACCTTTGGTGCTACTTTGTTTCCCCATTTGCCCGGAGCTAAAGTCCAGGAGCTTTGCTCCCACACCCAAGTGGCCTGCTCGTCAGCAGCCACCAACCGGAGGCCCCCTATCCCCCATTGGATAACATTGGGCCTCAGCACTCTGCACCCGGCCATCCTAGTGCCTCTGAGGGTGTAACTAGAGTGCATCCTTGACCCTGGGGGACCCCCGAGTCTACCCCCAGAACCTCAACTCCCACTACCTAATACTTACCTCAAAACCGATAACACTATTTTCCTCCATAGGATAACATTGACTGTTTTTCTTGGAAAAGTTTCAAAGTGTGGAGTTTGAAAACCTAAAGAAATTCTTTAAAATTGTACTATTTAACCAAAACGATTTTACTTACCTGTTTACAGGAAATGTCCCGGAGTAGTATCCAGGCATACTACTCCGAGTAAGAAAAGTAATCCAAAAAGTAACTTACCTGGTATTTTACTGAAAAGCCCATTCAAGTCTATGTACTGTATATACAAAGTATTGCATTTCTCTGCAACTATACTGTAAGTCAAAACAAAGTGCATATACAATTACAATTAAAACTGTTTACAAACTGCATTACTACTGTTAAGTATTTATTGCTTACCTGTGCCAGGCTTGCTTGGTTCAAGAAAATAAAATACATAAAAGAATATTTTTATACAAAAACAATTGGTCTGAAGTTCAGTCTTTGAGTGTGTGAATTCATTTGCTGACTGAGTGTGTACAACAAATGCTTAACACTGTCCTCTGATACTGCCTTACTGCTCGACCACACTACCACAAATAGAGAGTGAGGTGCTATCTAACTTTACCTCTGCCTACCTTTTGGGTTCCACTGGACTCTGTGCACACTATACCTTACTTTGGTATAGTATATACAGAGCCAGCTTCCTACACTCGGTGATTGTAAGAAAATATAGAGCTGCCTCAGGAGGAGCTCTGTCCCCGGTCATCACTGTATATATAGCTTCAGCTGTAACATCTGCAATTTATGGGGCAGAGATTTGGGGCTATGCTGCAGCAGAGGTTTTGACAAGGATTGAAAACAAGTTAATTAGGGCCCTCTTTAAACTCCCGTCAAGCTCACCTATAACGCCAGTGAGATTTGATTTAGCTCTCAATCCCATACATTTAACAATCTTAATTAAACCTTTGCTGTACTGGATCAGATTATGGTCCACCAAAGAACCGGCAACTTACAGGAACTGCGTAAAAGATCTTTTAACCATCGATAGGGACCATAGTACCCCCTGGTTGAAGGCCATAAAAGAAACATTTAAAAAAAAATGGGATGGGTAATTTATGGACCTCCCCGGAGCGGATTACTAAAAATGATGCCGAAGAAGTAAAACATTGCTTCTGGGAGGTAGCTGTGATGCAGACATGGGAGGTATACCCGGACAGTAGCTTAACTGGCCAGTTCCTGAATCACAAGTGCGCACCTGGCTTCGAGCCATATATGGATCGAATGCACCCTTTTTATGCTAAATGTTTATATGTACAATTCAGATGTGGCGTACTGCCATTGAGAAATCATACTTCGAAATGGGACAAGGCACAATCAAAAACGAAATTTTGCCCAAATTGCCCCAATATAGTGGAATCAGAAGAGCATTTTATCCTCCTCTGTCCCCAATATAGGAATGCACAGAAGAAATGGTTGGTCGCAGCACTAAAAATTATGGGAGTGAGACATTGTCAAGAAGCAGTTAGGCTCCTTAAGAGTGATACCAGGGAGATCCTAGCCTTTGGGACATTGCGTTACTTACTCTGTGCCTGGAACCAGAGGAAGAAGATTTTAGAAGGCCCTTGATAACTGTCAACCTAGACACCAATTCTTAACTTGCTTGAGAAAACATTACTAGGCATACATGGTGTTTTGTTTATCCCTTTTATAAACATTTTAATATTTTAATATAGTTACTGATTTTTACGTGCTCAATAACGGTATCCTTACTGCTGAAACATATGATTACGAACCACTTTCTCTTTTCTGTTCCAGGGGAAACATCTTTGTATATAGTAGTGTTAACAACTGTAATTAACTTATCTACACTAATTTTAACAATTATCGACTTTTAACATATTAATGAACTTATTTGTATGTTTTGTTTTATTGACACTTTTATGGCTTGTTAGCCTGAAATAAAGATTATATATATATATTTTAGTTTTATATTTAGGGCCAGATTACTTGGTGGTATGTAAATGTTTAGCTTTGTTAAACCAGATACAGAGGGACTTCATGGAAATCAGGCAACAGTGGTTCGGATGGTTTATCCTGTGGACTGAATTTATCCCAAGGAGACAGCGGAGGGGGCAGCAAAGCATACTGCCATTGACAAAGCTAGCCAGAAAATTAACAGAGCTATGCTGGTGTTTTGTAGGGACAAGGGTATGAGTAGGCCAATTTCTGTAGCGGAGACAGGGTTAATCTGTCTTGTTACGGGATGGGGCTTTATTTGATACAATTAGAAGCACTGGATAGGTCCTTGAACACCAGAAGGTACGTTAGCTGTACCTGAATGAGGGGAGGGGGGGGGGGGTCAGAAAAGCCTGAGAGAACGGGGAAGGCCTTTTCTGACTGGTGGAGGGCAGCTACTTTTGACATGGTTACAGTTTAAGATTAGGGTTGCGAACAGAGGTGAAGTAGGAAAAAGGGGGGGTGGCAGGAAAGTTACAGAGGGAGGAAGCAACAATTTATAAGTTAAGATGTAAGGTGGTTAGATGTTAATAGAAGTAGCTTTAAGATTACAGTAGTTTAATGGTCAACAGTTAAATACAGATTAGGGATGCAGTAGAGCTCACAAGCAGCAGGATGCACTGCTTGTCTAAAATTATATAAGTTTTAGAATACGGGGTGGCGGCTGGAGTAACGCAAGATGCTACACTCTTGCGTTACTCCAACCACCACCCCCATAATCTTAGACAATTTACCCTTTGGCCAGTTCCTTAGGCTGCGGAGGAACTGCACTAAGAAACAGGACTTTTTTTGAGGAATCCGCAGACCTGATGATCCGCCTGACTGAAAGGGGCTACCCGGTGAGCCTACTCAAAAAAGCCCGTAAACAGGCATGGTTTTGTTACAGGGAGTTTCTTTTAGAGCCCAAACAAAAGGTGGCTCTTGAGCAGGGATGGTTGATTTGCGTCACAACAATTTGCACCAGAAGCAATGAAGTCAGAAAGATTATCAACCGTCATTGGCATCTTGTGGCTGATGATGTAGGAATCCCTGAGCCTCCGATGCATGCGTTCAGGAAAGGCAAAAGAGATCATGTGGTAAAGTCTTTACTTCCCACACAAACCAGGGACAATCAACTGTCACTTTGGAACATACCACTGGTCAAGGGCCATTTCAAGTGTGGCAAGTGCAAGGCTGGCTCCATGACCAAGGAGACTAAGAGTTTCACGCACACACACCCTCATGATCACACCAATTGCAACACTACGGGGGTAATATATGCTATATCATGTCCCTGTGACTTCCTATACATTGGGCAGACTACACAGAAAGTGAAGATATGCATACTGCAACACTGCAGTAGAATGCGATGCAAGGTTCAGGGCTCACACCTTGTTGAGCACTTCACCACGTTCGGACACCCAGCCAAGAGCCTGAAGTGGTGGTTCATTGAGAAAGTAAAAACAAATCCCAGGGGTGGCAACTTCACCAACACCCTTAGTGTTAGAGAATGCAAATGGATACATACCCGAGATACTACCCTGAGAGGACTGAATGAGTATGAGGAAATTGCCAGGCAGATAGCCACCTTAAATAATGGCTGAGGTTTGGATAATTGTCTTTATTGTATCTGGCATATTCCTCATACCAGTGTGAATTTCCAATCCAAGATTACAGTGTATATATTCTTTTCCCGTGTACAGTTTTTTAACTTCACATTCCTTGTATTATACACTGTAGCTGTTTTGTCTTTTGCTACAATAGCCGTTTCATTCCTTTCATATCGTGACAATGTAAATTGCTTCATTGTATTGTATGTATTGTTACAGACTCAAGTTCTATTTGTAATTATGTACCTATATGCTTTGCGCCACTGGATCAATTTCTGTTCCGTTTAATCAATTGGTGGGTAATATGTTACACTGTCAACTCGGTGTTAAGCGCATTCCGGTCATGTATTCAGTCTCTGTTTCGTTTAACCAATTACTAGGTAATATGCTGAATTGTCAACCATGTGTTGAGCGCATCCCGGTCATCAAGCTTGTTCTGATATTTAGATTTTTCTTTTAAGTCTGTTTTCCAATACACTTCCCTGGCCTTCACTACTCTTAGGCTCAGGGCCGAGCGTGCTTTCAGAGCGACGCACGGCGCTTTGTTTGCTATGTGCATACGAGGCGTGCACGCTTTTGGCATCCTCAATTACAGACGTTTTACGCTGCGGCCAGTCTCCTTCCAGACACTGACTGGTGAGGAGCGTTCATCGCCGGTGTGAGGAAACCGCTTTTCGAAGGTATTTTTCAAGAGGCCCACAGTTGTGACTCCTTTCACCGTCCTGTACGCGTTTCAGTACTACGGGACAAATGCACTTAATATTTCATTTATTTAATTTTGAGATTGAATAGGGCGATTGCTTCCCCTATCGAATGAATGCTGATTGCTTTCGCATCAATTGCATCTTACATAGAGTATCACGGATGTGTTTAATTGGGGTTTGATTTGGGTTTTGGATACCCCCTCAAGCTTTTCAGCAGATGGGATGTCTTGTTGAGTGTTTCACACTGCACTGTTATGCAGGCAAGTGTTCTCCAGTATTTTTGCACCTTCAGTAATTGAGTTTTTACTGGAATTGGTAATCTAATCTGCACTTCCATTTATTTGCAGACTACCTGTTCTGGGGAGCGGTGATCTGGTTTGCCTTAAATTGGTCAGTAATTCAGGCACCCACAGGACACACCTTTTGATTTCTTTACCATAAATCATTTAATTTTACGCTTATCCATCCTCCTAGGTTGCCTCCCACACTTTCCCCTGTTCTGAAGACCTGCAAGTGGAGGTTTAAAAATTGCCCTCTATGCAATAAGTCGGGTTGAAAAGTCGACACATACCCTGGGTCTGTACCACATTCTACTACCCTGTCCAACCAACAGATGATGTTTCTCTGCACCTACTAAAAAATTTACAAAAATGATGACAAAAGGATGTATTGTGGACAGGCCATAATACACTGGTGTATGTTTTACCAATAACCAGTGTGGATTGTAAAACTGTTGAAACTACTTCTGTTTAATTACCTTCACTTTGAAGTCTCTTTTCCCATCTACTGCGCACACAAGCACTATTCCTTTGCACCCTTTTCCTTATGCAACCTTCTGATTGGTATATACTCGGTAATGCATTTACCTCTTTGGTCTATTTAAGAATCTATAAAATACAAAGTTTTCTACCGAAAAACAGTGGGTGTCTTTCCTTTTTCCCTGGTGCATATTTGAAAATGTTATTTTGGTATGTATTAAGTAGCATGTGCTGATTCTTTCAAGTAACAAATTGTACTTGAATTCTGAAAGTCTTTGACTTGGTCCTCTCTAAATAAGTCTGGGACCATTTGTTATTTATACTATACGATACCCAGGTCTTTAGACAGTGATTGGGTTACCCCATTAGTCTATAATGGTTAAATACACTATGAGGCATATTTATCATAGTTTCACACAGCGCAACGCAGCAAGCCACCTTGCTGCATAGCACTGCGTGGAAGGGAAAGAGCAGGAATGTGCCATATTTAACATCATACGGCGCATTCCTGTATTTTCCATGCACTGGCGCACTTTTGGCTGCCTAGCGCCAATGCAGACCCCCCTTGTACTATGGTGCAAGGGTGCCTGCGTTGTAAGCAGGATTGTTTTTGTGCAGGAAAACAATTTTCCTCTTTTTATGTGTGCTGCATAATGTAGCACACATAGAAAGTTGAAAAAACTAGTAGAAATAAAAATGTTCCTCGTTACCTGCCTCATTAATCCTTTCAGGTTTGACGTCTAGTGGAGGGCGAGGTGAGCAGAACGTGAAAAAGTCACTTACCTTAATGTTTCCCAAACTGTTTGCTATGGGTATTGAATTGTTTATAAATAATCAAAATGTTGCTGTTGCTTTCTCTCCAAGAAAGATTGGGTAGATTTGGGTTGGGGTGATGCCCTTGAGACCATGCTAAAGGGCATTAATTTACTGTTGAACAAGGACATAATGCACCATCTGAATGTAGCATAGCTAGAGGCAATCTCATATAGCACAGTGCATAGAAAGTGTAAATTTAAGGCAATATAAAAAGTAATAATAAATGCATTGATAAAGTAGTGGGGTATGGCCCCACCTCGGATGTGTTCGTAAAATTGACATTTTGTCCTGAATTTTGACCCTTTGTCCTGAATTTTTTTACAGTCCTGTCCTGAATTTGCATCCATATCAGGTGGACACCCTATCCTTAACACCCAGTCCTATTCGCCCTTCCCTGAACACTCACTGTTACGGTGCGCCAGCCCCCCCGTTCTGGCTGTTGTAGACGCTCCTCTCTGTGCTGGACATATTGGCTTGGCCTGATTGGCAGCAGTGAGCACCCGCTGCCTTAGCTCCATGACATTGCCCGGCTCAGTTGGCCAGATTCTGTTCCAGTGCAGAAACGTCCATGGCTCACCCCCCAGTGGCAGCAGCCAGGGACAGGCTGGCCCTCTAGTACTAGGGTTTGCCTCTGGAGCTGGCTGGCTTTGCGGTCTGAGTTTGGCCAGACTTTAGTTACTGATATTAGAAAACACCCATGGTCTTTGCTGCGTTGGAGTCTTTTTTTGATCTGTACCAACACTTTGTCAACCTGTAGGCCAAATAAGCATTTACCATCGAAAGAAAGGTAAATAAAGTGTTGTTGGACCTCAAGACAGAACTCCAAAATAGTGAGGCAGGCATGGTGATGTAGTAGAATAATATTGGCATTGGAAATTATCTTCCCTTCGCCAATTATTTGGATTGCCCACTTTTATAACTGTCTGGGAAATGTTGCACCAGGTCTTCAATATCCACCCATTGATTTCTGTCCTACTGAGACAGAATATACATAGATTTTGAAATATGTTACTGCAGAGCTACCCCCATACCAATGAGTTTACCAGCAGTGTCAATTTACTTACTTTAGTTGTCCAGTGGTTAGCATCTCAGGTTTTCTGGATCAGTGTATTTTCTATGCTGTATGCAGTACTAGCAAGACAGGCAGTACATGCCCATGGATAATTAATGGGATCCTGTGCGTAAGGCTTGTACTTTCTCTTCACCCTTGCTGTAAATACTCTGACTTTGACACATGCCTTAAAACTGTCCCCACAGCATTACAGTATTGTTTTTAGCATGGTCAGAATTTTTTTTATATTGGGGGTCTATGAGGAAGTTATCCTCTTCAGCATGACATGATCTCTTATCGCCAGAAATGGAGTCTAAAGGGGACAGACAAATTGGCTGTGCTCTTTACGGGCTTCAAGTGTACCAGAAGGCCCTTCCCAATCCTACTTGCAGTCTTATCTCTTGATGTCCACCAGGCCAGAAGTTGACTTAATTGAGTCCTATGGTAGCACCTCTGCACGGAGCACTTACCTAGGTCCAAGCTGTTGAATTGTTTTGCTACCAGTTGCTTTACATGCCAAACAATTGATCTTGTTGTGGTCCTCTGGAAGATACAGGTTACAGATCTGATGTTGGTCTGACCACTGACATTTGCTGTTACAAGAAGCACAGAATCCAAATTGTTTTCTATTTAGATCACTCATTCTTGAGGTAGGTGCCATTCCATTTACGTTTGATGCCTACAGTGGTGTAGCAAAAGTGTCATGGGCCATAAAGTAAACAAAAAAAAACCTGATCCTCTGCCTGTTTGGCAGCAAAAATCTGTGTTAATTGCACCCCATGCCTTTGGGCCCAAAAGCAGTTGCATTTGTTGTACCAATGATAGCACCCTCCTGGAGGCCTTCATTAAAGTTCAGAGTCCTGGATACCCGGCATCTAATTTTTGAACTGAGACACAGATAACAGAGGAGTTGAAACCTTATGGCGGAATAAAACAATATCTAAGGTTGAGCCTTTGTCCTGGAGCATTGCAGGTGAGCTACCACAAGTAACCTCAAAAGCAAAACTCAGTTGAAAACAAACTTGCAACTTTACTAGCCCAACTCTAGATAGCAGGACTGTGCACAGAATTTGACCTACATCTACATATGCTTCAAACTCAACTATTCACTGGCTGCCAGGGACGGGAAAAAAGGCATCATTTTGTCTCTACTTCATTATGTATATTGAGATAAGCAGTAACAAAGTATTGTTCCCTATGTTGTTTTTTTTCCCCCACTGCCACATACTATTCGCACTCTTGCATACTGTGCATTCAAACTATCAGCCTTATTTTTAGAAAAAATATATCTCCTCCTTTATTTATTTTTCAATAAAGGATGAGATTTTTTCTGAAAATAAGGCTTATAGTTGGAATGCACTGTATGCAAAAGTGTGAATAGTATGTGGTAGTGGCAGTGAATAAAAAAACAACATGGGGAACAATACTTTGTTACTGGTTACTTTAACCCAGTTCCCTTTGTGTTTAAAGGGTTCCTCTCAAATTTGCTTTTTGAGTCTATTGAGATAAGCAGGACATTTGTCATTTGCGGGATTAAGGTCCCCACACTGATTGATATAGGTCTGATGGAATGTTGGCTTGCCCACATGTCTGCCAGGAATGGAAAGCTGGTTAAAAGTTTCCGGCTGTGAGAAAGTGCCCTCTTTCTGCATGGTTGCCCCCACTTTTTGCTGAATTGCTGATGTGCTTTGACTGAGTGTGCCCTGGGCTCCTGCTAATCAGGTACCCAGGGCCTATGTTCTTTCCCTAAACCTGCATTGAAGCCTAAACCCAATTGGCATCTCTGGTCACAGGTCAGCCCCTGGTAAGTGGTACCACAGGTACCCAGGGCACTGTGACCAGAGAAGGCCTCTAAGTGCTGCAGCACTTATTGTGCCACCCTTAGAGGTCATGTACCATTAAACTTACACACTGCCTTTGCAGGCTGTGTGTTTTGGTGCAGAACAAAGTGAAGAGTCGACATGGCACACATCTGTGTGCCATGCCTACAACCCACTGCCCTGGCATAGATCAGTCACCCCTACAGCTGGGTGCACTAGATCAGTGGTGAGGGTACAGGTGCATGAGCCCTGTACCCCTACAGTGTCTAAGTTCATTCTTAGACATTGTAAGTGCAGTGCTGCCATTAAGAGTATATGGTGCTCTGAGTTTGTCATTACGAACTCCACAGCACCCTAATGGCTACACTGAAAACTGAGAAGTTTTGTATCAAACTTCTCAGCACATTAAACCCACACTGATGCCAGTGTGGGATTTAATGAAAAATGCACACAGAGGCCATCTTAGAGATGCCCCCTGAAAACTAACCCACCACTAGTGTCCACGCTGAGTGGCTGCTTTCAGCTGCCACCACCAGACATGTTTCTGGACGCCTGGATCAAGAGCCTGCTGCTCTCTGGGGCCTGAAACAATGCACATCCTGGGACGAGGTGCCAAGCCTCCTCCCCCAGGATGGGCAGGGTTCACAAAGGGGAAGCTTCAAAGGCTTGCCGCCTTTGTGAGCTTCCCCAGGCCACTTGCTGCTTTCAGCAACTGGTCCCCACTGGTTCCGACCCCCACTTTGGGCGGGAGAACCGGCGGGAAAAACAAGTGAGGAAGAAAGGTGTGCCCACCTCTGCCAACTCCACCCCTCAGGTGGGGGAGGCGAGGTGAAGCACAACTCCCAGTCCCCGCCATCTTGCAGATGGGGGTACTCAGCCAACCAGGGACAGGCTCATGGCCCCCTCCCACTGGATGGGTGGCATAATAGGGGGTGTACCCACCCCAGGGGAGGGACCCATTGGTCCCTACCTTTTACCTACCTGCAACGCCCCTAAATATAGTATTTAGGGGCACCCCTGAACCTTGCTTCCTCAGACAAGAACCTGCAACAAGAAGAAGGACCGAACAGCCGTGCAGCAGCTAACAAGAGGAAGACGCCCACTGACTTGGCCCCAGCCCTACCGGACTTTCTCCACCTCGAACCTGCTCCTGCGAAATCCCAGTGTGTTCTGCAGCCAGCAACCTCGAAAACCCTGGAGGACCTGCCTGCCTTCTACCCCAAAGACTGTCTCCCGTGAACACCGGATTTGTTCATCTGCAACCTCTGGCTCCGGCCGGACACCGCGAATCCGCCCCACTCTGCACCCGCCGTCCACGGCCACAGCTGGAGTGGGCAAACACCCGGAGGTCACCCCAGCGATCCTGACCCGAGAACCGGCGACCCCTGGCCTGCCTCAAGCCTCCAGCTGACGCCTGCAGCCTAAATCCAGAAGATCCCCCCCCCCAACCGCGACCAGGAGCTGGTAAGAAGATCCGACCCCCAAAAGGCACCCCTGCACCAGACGCCCCATGGCCTTGGGTGCCCAAACCGACGGTGCCTAACCAACCCCTAACTTCCCAACTTACCTCTTGAAGTGGTGGTCGCACACAGAAGACCTTCGTCCCCAAGCCTGCAGTGCCTTTGCAAACCGGAGGTTCCCTATTGAAAACAGGGCGCCCAACGTCGAAACAGCACCCTGCACCCGGCCTCCCTAGTGCCGCTGAGGGTGCACCTTTGCTGCTACTTTGTTTCCCCATTTGCCCTGAGCTAAAGTCCAGGAGCTTTGCTCCCACAACCAAGGGGCCTGCTCGTCAGCAGCCACCAACCGGAGGCCCCCTATCCCCTATTGGATAACATTGGGCCTCAGCACTCTGCACCCGGCCGCCCTAGTGCCGCTGAGGGTGTAACTAGAGTGCATCCTTGACCCTGGGGGACCCCCGAGTCTACCCCCAGAACCTCAACTCCCACTACCAAATACTTACCTCAAAACCGATAACACTATTTTCCTCCATAGGATAACATTGACTGTTTTTCTTGGAAAAGTTTCTAAGTGTGGAGTTTGAAAACCTAAAGAAATTCTTTAAAATTGTACTATTTAACCAGAACGATTTTACTTACCTGTTTACAGGAAATGTACCGGAGTAGTATCCAGGCATACTACTCTGAGTAAGAAAAGTAATCTAAAAAGTAACTTACCTGGTATTTTACTGAACAGCCCATTCAAGTCTATGTACTGTATTTACTGCATTTCTCTGCAACCATCCTGCAAGTCAAAACAAAGTGCATATACCATTTCAATTCAAACTGTTTACAAACTGCATTACTGCTGTAAAGTATTTATTGCTTACCTGTGTCAGGCTTCTAGAAAATAAAATAACTAAAAGAATATTTTTATACAAAAACAATTGGTCTGAAGTTCAGTCTTTGAGTGTGTGAATTCATTTGCTGACAGTGTGTACAACAAATGCTTAACACTGTCCTCTGATACTGCCTTACTGCTCGACCACACTACCACAAATAGAGAGTGATGTGCTATCTAACTTTACCTCTGCTTACCTTGGCGGTTCCACTGGACTCTGTGCACACTATACCTCACTTTGGTATAGTATATACAGAGCCAGATTCCTACACCGGCCACAAACAATTTTGGTGTGGGCATTTGTGGAAGGGAAAGAAGCTTAGTTGACTTAGCTCGGATTTAAGCTTGTGACTGGCATACACTCTGTATTTCAGCATTAAGTGTTCAATTTACTGAACAATTCTTCCCACTAAACTCTCCTAGAAATATGTTTAAAATTTTCTGAGAGGGGACACTTGCCCCAGAAGACCATAGAGTCTAGCCTTCAACAGGACGATTCACTGCTCAGAGACTAGAAGAGCGCTTCAACTTTTGAATGCTGCGTAACCTATTTTTGGCTCCTCCTTTATACATTAGCCATCAAAGTAGTACAACTACTAGCTTCCCCAACTTGGCTCATCATCGTTGTCGACACTGAGGATGAGATGTGCTTTTCATCAAGGGAGATTAGACAATGGAACTACTTTGGGTTTACAGTCCTGCCTAAAGACTGGGCGGAAATCTGGAAATCCTGGGAATTTGCCTTGCTACTGTGCCCTGTGGAGAGATTGACAGTGTACTTGTGTCGCGCTGCCTGTCAGAAATAACTGTCCTGATCGTAGGAAGAGATGCCCAAGGGCCATCTGTTAGATGTGCTTTCAGGACATCTTGATGGACTGAGCCCATCCAGATCCTCGCAATCCAGCACACCAGGAGATTTTAAACTAGGATCATCACTTGGGTTATGGAACTGTATAATTGCCTATTGTTGCAAGGAACTATCCAGCACCATCCTCACCCCACAAGATCCCGTAGGATCTACTGATCATCCTGAATTCAAAATTGAATCATCCTCTAGTCCACATGGTTTCATAGATGTAGACTGATGAAGTTGGGGGTCAAGTCGACCTCTAAACAGAAAAGTAATTCACAGAAACCCATGCCACCAAGGACTGGAATGGGTTTGCCTGGTGCTTGAGTGCTTAGTCACTGGAAAAATGTTATCTGACCAGTGAGTTTTCAGATAATGACCCAATTTCTAGAATGCACTATTGGACCTCTTTAGTAATAACTAGGTTGGGTTCTTAACCAGTCCGTAAACTCTGGTAACTTTTGTTCAGTGTCTCAAACCGGACAATGGTGATTGAACATAGTGTGATCATGGGCTTTGAGCAGATATTATATGTAACACCACTGACTACACTAGAGTGGGGTCTTTGCGGTTCAGGAGTTTGGTTTAGGTACATCTATTTTTAGGTTACCCTCTTGGGTACTAGAAACTCTCCGTTAGCAAACTTTGTTGTCCATTGGGGTAGGAGAAGCACTCACAAAAGACTTGAGAACCGAGCACTCCTGAAGAACCTTAAGCTAATTCAGCCTAAGCCCCATAATACAATACTGTCCATTTGGCCAAAAGCCAGAAATGTATGGTTTATCACCATGGAATATAATCAAAATGGTATGCCTGTCTTTCAGATGCCCTTCTCATCTGGCCCTTAACTATGCAACCATTCAGCTCAAAATAAATCACTACAGCCCCCCTCTCACACACTCAGAAGCTTATAAGGCCCATATTAGTACCCTTGAATTGAAACATGCATCAAAGGGCAAGTGCACATTGTCTGTCCTCCCTCTTCCAATCTAACAAGCTTTAAACATTGGCTCAACACATTTATTGTAATCAGGTTCTTGATGACAGTAGGAACAAATGCAAAGCATTGGTGATTTGGAGCAATGCATCAGTGGAATACCTGTGGGGGGAAGAGGCGAATGTAGAGACATATCGTGCCCATGGTTGACCTTGTACACACGCCAAGATCTGGGCTTGATGGAGGAATCATTTTCATTTGCTGTGGTTTTATTGTTTGTTTTGCATCACCTGCTAGTTAGCCTGGAACCTGGGGGTTCAGAGTCTCCAGTTGCGAATGACATACATGTGTCACCTGCCTCATTACTTAGAATGCCTTAAAATGCCAATAAAGCTGCTTATTATAAAACAGACACAGACCTAAACATATTGCATAGCTTACAGGCTCCCTTCATACAAACCCAAATAGGATGCAGGCCATGAACCGCAGTCAAAGGTGATTAAAATATTTTTCCAGAAGAGATCTCCTAGGTGGTCCCCGCTCAGAGGTACCGGTTAAAAAGCCTGTGCCCTCAAAAATCAAACATGCTGCCACCACTGTCCTTCAAAGGGTAGCCTTTTTAAGAGGGCTGTGCAACTCTTACTCGAAAAGGGGTGTACTTCAGGAGGCCCTCTGAGATCAGAGCCCATGGAGAACCTCATGTGAGCTTCATGATTGCCAGGCGAAGTGGTGAACAAACACAAAGGACTGCCCAAAATCATACTTAGTAAGGCTGGCACAGATTTGCAAAGCAATGAAAAAGACCGTTGTCTAAAGTGCAAGGACCAATAAACATGAAAGGGGAGATGGAACATTTTTTTTTTCAACCCTAAAGTGCTCAGTGTATGACCTGATTCCTGTGAAATAAGCTTATGCACAAACAGGCCATTCCTCCAACAAACTAAATATTACGGCAGCTCCCAGGAACTTTTTCTACAGGCGGAATTGCAGGACTGCAGGGCTTTTCCGGTAGGTCTGCCAAGGGCATGAACTCCATCACATGCTACATGGACAGTATTATATACTTTAAGGTACATGGTGCTATCAGTTAAAATGTTAGGCACATGATCAAAATACTTAGTCATTAGTGTCTACAGAAAGAGGCCATGGGAATCCTTTACCTGCAAGGAAGCCATGATCTGCTAAGCAGGGAGGACTGGCCTGGCAGTTTGGGCTGGACTGTTCCCATGAGGAACAGGGTCAAGACTGATTTGCATATGGCTGGGTTCAAACTGGAACGGCATGGTGAGCAAAACACGATGGATTTAGGTCCAGATCTCTGTACTGGGGTGAATGTATGACATTGTTCTGCATTCTGTCCGTCAATTGTTCTTTTTTCTTTATGCTAAGCATTTTAGCCAGTTGTTTTGTGCCCCCTAAAGCTGTTTTCTAAGGAAACTGTTTTCTCAATTGGCATTACTTCTGTTATGCACATCAGAGAGCTGCAGGCAAAGAATGCTTCAGAATTGTACACCAATTCTCTTCAGAGCCAAGGGGTGCTTTAAGTTCATCAATTGTTTGCTCCGAAAAGGTTATATAACCTTCAACTGCATGAGAAGACTCATTATGATAATTTTTTTCTTTACATGACATGACATCATCACATTTCCTGGACTTAAGAAACCATTCTTAGCTTCAATTTTAGTCCAGAATTTTACGTATATATGTGCAGGACAAGACCACTCTGTCCCCTGGACTGGCTCTGTTATTTCAATTGGAGATGTTGGTGCAGATAAGAAGACCTCTAATAGCATTACTGTCACTATTTGCAGGGGACATCTTGTGATGTGTATTTCACTGGAGCCAAGGCAATACCAATCAGAAAAATGGAAGGCACCTTCGAGGTTGTGTTGGACAAATTCTGCAGACAGTACGATCGTGAAAGCTTTTTCATGGGGGAAAGTTGATGTAAGCCAAGAGGTTGTAGCCAGTTGCTAGATTTGGCCTATTCTCCTTCATCAAGTCACTCTACTTGCTGTGGAAGTTAGGAATAGCATGGAGGTAGGAGTAGGATAATAAAGTAATTACCTACCTGTAACAATAGTTCGCAGATTGAAGCTCTTTTAGATTTGCACTCTGTGCATTAGTCTGCCTTCTAGTGGATGGGTCAAGAAATGTCATTAAAATAAAGTGTTTTATCTTTGGGTGTCCATCATGGGTGGAGTTGATACTGTAACATAGGACCTAGTATTCACATCACGTGACAACGCAGAGCCGTGACAGAGTTGCAGAGCTGAGGGAGCCTGAGCTGCCGGAATAGCCGACCTGCCCGACCCACCAAACACCAAAAGTGCCCAAAACTGGCCACGGCCAAAAATACTGTGACAGGAGGTCGGAGGCTGGTGGCTAGCCAGCGGCAGTTGTACGTGGAGCACCCGGGAGCCTACGCTCGCCGGAGCCCACGCCTGTGCCATACGCCATGCCGTACACAGCAGGAATTCAGGAAGTCAGCAGCTTTGTGGAGAGCAGAGGGTGAACAAGGAGCACGGGAGAAACCAGCTGAACATTGCCCCAGCCTCAGCTCCAGTTCCTTAGCACATCCTAAGACAGGTGAGGAGAGCTCTAGGAAGCAGCAGGTGGGTGCAGCAGCTCACGGAGGCGGCAGGCATTAGGCCGGGTGGCTGGTGTCCGCTGTTCTACCTGCCCCCACCCACCCCCCGAACCGGTCCAGGCACCCACATGGATGGGCTCCTTCGCACGAACATCCGCACTTGTCTGCAACTGATTATGTTCCTAAAGTACCATGAAGTTGTACTCCTTCAGGAAACATGGGCCGAGACAAGCCTACCACTAGAACGCTACCTATAATATCGGACCTCTGCCACAAGAACTCACAAGTTTGGTAGACCAAGAGGTGGGTTATCAGTCTATGTCTCAGTCAAGTTAAACATGACAACTGACCAGTTACCATTCGAGGAGGACTGGCTTACTGGTGCAAGGATCAGAAGCTCCAAATTACAGAAACAACTGCTGCTGATAAACGTGTACATCGGCCCAAGCGCCAGGGAGAAAAGGTCCAAGCTTGATCATCAACCCAAATTATGTGTGGCCTATTAAACGACCACTGTAGCACAGCTTGCCTGATCACAGGGGACTACAATACAAATTTTTTCCAAGACTTCCCAGAAGACTACGAAGAAATGTGCCCTAGTAGAACCAAAAACGTCATGGAACAAATAAAGCCTAGTGGCTGGAATTACAGCAAGCTCAGCGAATATATGGTTTTACAACTCACCAGCATGGGTTACACAATTCTGAATGGTCGTTTTCCTCGGCCACCCAACTGGAAAAGAACAAATGGGCAAACCCACTCTAACCTTGATTTCACGATCTGCAATGGGGCAATGCTCTCCTTGATTGAGAATTACTGTATTGCCGCACGGAGGGAAAGTGACCATCACCCACAAATTATAACCCTGTCATTTAGCATATCACATCATGTTATAACAAGACCGACAACCTGTGGAATTTACACAGAGAATCTTAAAAGACTAAAATGGACAAATTCCTCCATAATTACCATCATGACAGTATGCAGGGCTTTTTTAGGTGAGAACAGCAAAAACAATGCATCACCAACAACTGCATGGGTGAATTTTACCAACCAACTGCGCCAAAAATTTGCTCGCCCTACTCGTTGATACAACGGAGGCAACCACATTGTCATTACAGCCAAGATCAAGAAACTCAAGAACACACACAACGCATCGCTGAGGAAAGGCCAGAGGTGTCCGAAGGGGCAGAGTTGCCGCTTAACATTTATAAGCAAGCCCAGAAAGCCCTCAGGCAAGCAGTCTCTGTAGAGAAGCACAAACGCTCAGAGCAATTTTGGTTAAGATCATACTTGATATTCTCATCCTAGGTTCTTTGCCAGAAATGGAGACATCTGTTAGTACCATCACAATCTTTTGTTTCTGGATCACCATTGTTGTACTTGTATTGAGCGTTGCACTTTTCTGCAGGTAAAGGTTTTTTTAAAAGGTCCGTGAGCACCAATTAGTGTAGTGGGTCGGACACTGTTGGAATGAGTTCCACTTTACCAGCCCGCCATCTAGGCAAGACAAAATAGGAATAGTTTTGCATCTAGAATGTGCTGCCACTAATAGGAATTTTGGGAATCCTCTTGGTGGCCTCTTGTGCATTGACCACTTTCTCTGGTCTGATATGTTTGTCTTGGTGGTGGTATGTTGCCACGGAGCATGTTCTTAAAATGGTGGAAGTCTCACTGAGGATAATAATTTGCAGTTGGAAACGGTCTATCTTCTAATACTTGGAACATCTTCGGAAGCTACCCGTTGCTTTTGCGAATTCAGTTTTTTCCTTTTGCTTCAAAGTTGTGTCCTGGTCCAAATATTTTTCATCAGTGAGTGGATTACCTATAACTTTTACCTGCACACCGTACCTGAATCCTAAAAAGCATAGCCAAGTGCTTCACAATAAAACTACCTACTTGCTGTTTCTGCTGCAATAAGTGCAAATTATAATTCAGTATAGGAAATAGCTGTGACTTCCTCAAATAATGATTTATATTCTGGCAAATGATAGATTAGCTCGACTATCTCCACCCAATGTAGATGTCTAGAATTGTTCTAAAGTGTGTTAGAATTGGCTACGCTTGAATGAGTGTCAGTTGCTCTCCACCTTACTACCAACTGTTTCCAAGAATTTGCAGTGTTTTTCCTGTGGTAGACTGATCTTTGGATGATTTTCCTGCTGTCCACACTAAATCAGCCTGTGCATGATTTTTAGTAAATGATGGCGTTGTGGAGATGGATTATATTTCTGCTCTATTCTTGGACTTCCCGCAGTACCTGGTTTAGCAAACATTCTTTCGATGCAGCATAGGTGGTAGAATCAGTAAATATTAACTTCTTCCTTTGAAGAGGAATCTGAGTTCGCAATAAAAAGCATGCCTCCACATGATAATCCTCTAATTGACCCAAAAAATGTTGGCACCCTTTTGATAATAGAATGGTAGCCAGCTTCGTCTTCAGGTAGTGATGACTGTGAAGGACAAAGTTCTATCTCTTCTTGAGAAGAGTTAGTGCCCATGTTCCGCCAATTGTGATTGTCTTCATCTTGTATATGTGGATTAGGATCATCAGTTGCTGTGCTGTAGGAGTAGCTGGACCATTCTTCCTTTGGTGTCTCTCTTGCCCCACTTTATGAGAAACTGTGTAGTAGATAATGCTCCATCAATGCTTAACTTCTTATGTATAAAGATGCTACTTTTAGGTCAAAAGCCTTTCATGCATTTTTTGACATGGAGGCTCCTTGCCATATTTTACACTTCAACATCCTTGAGTCGTTTAATTTTTAACTCTAGATCTCCAAAGCCTTTTTTGATCTCCATAATCTTTACAAATCGAGTTCACTTTTGTAGGATTGGCCTTACCGGTTTCCTCCTTCTTAGCCCAAAAAGGGTGCATGTTTTTGACCCGTGGTGTCGAAGTTTGTATTTTTTAATTTGCTGATGTCTTTTTCTGTTCCAACTCTGTTTCCTGAGGCATTGTTGGTTTAGGGTTGTTCAGTGTTTATTACACTATATTTAGAAAGAGAATCCCTACCCTTGAAATTATAAAGATCTTTCTTCTCCTCCATCATCTCTAAAATTTCCACACCCTCATCGTCTCAAAAATACTTAGCCATAGAGGGGGCCCGCATGGACTTTCATCAAATCATTAAACGTTTTCAATATTTTTAAAATTTGCTCAATGTGACAATCTTTGTTTATCTCAAAGTTTAAATATTTTGGGTTTAAAAAGCGAACAGGCGTAGCAATCCTCAGACTTATTGCATTTGGTAGGCATATAACATACTGAAAGCTCATCATTCACTGCATACTTTCTGCTGCAGTTAGGACATCATTTAAATTGAGTATTTTCAATAATTTAATATTCTAAAATGACAGACACAAGGCAATAACCTTTCCCAAAATACTCAACCTAGTAGAGGACCTCATAAAACATGGTTTTTTTTTTTTGGTTTTTTTTTTTTTTAACACCACCATTTCTAGTAGCACTGTGTTCCTTCTCTGCAGGAGTCTCAGTATTTTTCACTGTCCATGTTTTCTTCCCACCCCTCCACATCTGAACAAATGCCTTGTTTCAACAGCCTGAAATTAGCTTTCAAACTCACTGGCGGAAACAACAATCGGATGATGGAGCTGACATACCTGGGCACCTGGCGATCATAGTGAGTCATATCAACTCCACCCATGGTCAGTGCCTAAAGGTGACACTTTACTTAGAAGAAAATTCTGGGTACAACCACTAGATTGCAGAAAAATTTGCATGTTCATCTATAATAGTTTCACTCTGCAAAAATGAACCCTTTGTGTTATTGAGTTGTCCCTTTAGTCCAAAGACTCTGTCCTATTCTCTGTCCTACCATGAATAAGGAGGAACTGGGAAGTTTGCCAGACTTCATACTGGCACACATGTGGTTCTGGTTGCACAGCAATTTGAAATGCACTTTTTGCTCAAGCTATTTGGAGGCGGAGTATTCACAGGATAGGAATAAGAGTAACTTGGGTGAAGGAAGTAAAGAAA
This sequence comes from Calotriton arnoldi, assembly GCA_963921515.1. Classification (NCBI taxonomy): domain Eukaryota; kingdom Metazoa; phylum Chordata; class Amphibia; order Caudata; family Salamandridae; genus Calotriton; species Calotriton arnoldi. Next base: position 2,110,636 of record CAWUFW010001727.1, read on the forward strand.
TTGCACCTTATAGTGACTTCACCCGTTATAGACCCTCCCAGAAATCCCCAGTGCCTAATACATTTCAAAAGGTGACCTTGTGTAATTTCATTTTATTTTCAAGTGTCATACTCCGTTTTCCAACATGACATTTACTATGTACCAAAATTACAAGTAATGAAACTTATCAGGTCTTTCCTGGTAACACCATCGGTACAAAAAACAATGTGCTCTCATTCTACATGAAATACTCCAGCATCCTGAGTAGACTATTTTGGTACTCTATGTCTTATCATATTCGGCCAAGTTAAGGACTTAAAGCCCAGACATTGGTCATAGAAGGCAGCAGTTACTATCACCCTGGAGCAATCCCTTCCACTGACTTGCACCACAGGCCTGTACTATTACACCAATACTTACTAGGTTTCCATGGGCTGAATTTAGTAGTCCAGCGGGGTGCTGTGTCACCATTTGCCTTTAGGCCGGTTTTATTTCTGTCAAAGAAACGAGACAAAGCATGGCAATCACTGCTACAGAACAAAATGTCACAAGAACATTTTAATTAAGTATAACACCGCTTCCAACTTGAAGGCAGTTGAATATGTACATAATCTAATCTCAGTCTGAAATGACTACTATAAAATTAAGAAGAAATGGCTTGGAATGAGTCTACCAGTGATATTGACCTGAATCTCAGTGGTGCTCAATTCAATGGTCATTCTTGCATTTTTTAGACCTACAATTTGTTAAATTTTCTGAACACCCAATACGTCTGTGAAATTAACTACCCGTTGTACCTTCCGCTCACCTCATTGAGAGATGTTATAAGCAAACGTTTCCTAAGAGTAGGATGTTTAATATCAGTGAAGTCATGGAGTTAACGAATGTTAAGAGACAGTAACAATTGGTCATTTTCATCTGGTGAGGCCACAAAAACAATGTCAGTATATTACGCAATAAAGTATACAAAAAGGGATGGATGAAATGCTTGAATTATTCTCAGCCATTGGTAATTACTCTGGGCTGCATCCCAGTCCATAGTTATTTTGCACCCCATGTCACCTCAGTTTGGACCTAGCCATATGCAAATCAGTCTTGACCACCCTGCTCCAATGGGAACAGTCCAGCCTGAACTGCCAAGCAAGGTTCTTCCCGAATTGGAACACAGACAACCTAGGACCGGTTATGGACTCATCAGCGGGGTATAGCTTGGATCCACAAGACCCACGTTTGGGCATACCCGTCCCACTTAGGGTGATATACTAAAGTATGCAAAAAGTGAATTGTGTACACTTTAGTATAATATACCCATCATTAAAATACATGTAGAGCAATTGGTAAACAAGCGCTTGGATCGTAAAAGAGGTCCTTCATCTGGGCCTTCTCATCCAGGGTCCAGCTAGGTGTTAACCCTCAAAGAACGGCATACTATTGGATATGGGAGGCGATGTGGCCTATCGGCTAAAGCGGTCAACTTTTGGAGTGGAGAACCAGGCTTGAATCTTGCCCTCCCCTAAACAAAGGCCAAAAACGGTGTAGCATAATCTGGTTCTCTTGTGAAGCTCTCTACCCTTGGGCCAAGTGTACGCTTTATAAACCTGCAAATACATAAATGCCTCTATATATAATTCCTTTTACCCACTCCTGTATATCAGCAGCACTGGACAATTTATAGGCAATTTACACTGCAATGAAACAACCCGGGAATCGTTATGAAGCACAAACACCTCCTTTGCTTTTCCTTACAACAAGGCGGGTAGCCAACGCTGGTTTGGACAGGATTATGAGTTCTGTCAATCACAAGGGGGATTGCGCGTCAGAGTTATGTACTGTCAGGCACATACCACGATTGTCTAGTAGTTTACAAGTACCTCCGAGAAGGGCAGGCAGGGGGCTTCTCATGAGCGCAGGTGGGAAGTCTGATTTTGTGCTTAGGATTTGAAAACCCCATCATCAGTCGCTAGCTTCTAGATGACTGGGCACAGGCTGGACGTCGAATTCGGGCTTCAAAAAGCCATTTACTAAAATTGTAAGTACGAACTGGAAACCTAGAAGCAAATTACAAATTCACTGCACGGGCCTGCCCTTGGGAAATTACTCGATTGGCTACATGAAGCTTTTGAATACTAGCCACTGTAAAAATGTCCATGCCTCTTGGTCTACCCCAATATGTCCCGCCACACTGGGCACACGGTTTCATTTCCAATGCCAGTTATGAAGACATGCCCTGTTTCTAGGACCAAGAAATACTGTATCAGCGTCTTACCGTTGGCTGTCCGGGAACCCGTGGCTTTCACTTGTGGTCTGAGGGAAAGGAGGCGACGAAGACGCGGCTTCTGCAACACAAAGATATCCAGGAGAAGATATAAATAGGTTGGTGAAAGCGGATTGGACTGAAAGCTTAAGTAGAAAACCAAAATTAATTTCTTTCATATTCTGAATTAAGAATTCTTTCCAGGTACACTGTAATCTTTTGAACCAATCAGACTTGAAATAATTACAACCCCACAATGTTTTAACTGGATTTGGTTCTTTTTTCTTCATTTTTAATATTTATGGTTTTTATGTGTGTTTTTAGTGGTTGTAATATGACTGACAATTGCTTTTATTAAGGTCTTATATTTGCATACATCTAGGTCTATTTTATGGGGTGCTGGCCTTTGTGATGGCAATTTTTAAATTCAAGGCTATGGGGTCTGGGCACGTGCCCATGTGGACTGTCTTAATGAAATGTTACTGTAACGCACATGCACTTTTATGGCCACCGGCCGAAATAAAGTTTGATTGATTGATCATTCCGAAAGGAAGGATTTCCCTTCCCTCCTTTCGTTAGATACCCGTGTTTTTCCTGCTTAGTATCTCGCCTTCTACCTTTCTCTCCCCCCTTAGGAACTGCATACCGATTTGTTTTGTGCTTTGATTGATTGAAATAATTATTGCTGTGCACTTTTTGAAGGAAATCTGATTTACACTACTGTCGTGCTGTCTCTGAAGGATTTTAACAATCAGTTGTGCAAATTTAGAAAGCTTGCTTATGGTATAAATGTAAGAAAATCAACAAAAACATTGCTGTTGAATCCACTAACTCCTCCTGGAAATGTACAACACCTAAAGAGCTTCAGTCATTAGGACTCACCGATGGCCCCAGAGCTTTAGTTACGTTTCTAACGCACTTATTAGTTTTCCCAAGAAAAGCATTATGTTCTAGATTTAGGCCGTTTAGGTCAAGAGCAGCAAATGTTAAAAAATAATGGTGATAGGAGACAGATTACAGTTAAGGTAGTTTAGGTTACATTTAAAATGCTCCGGTTGGTAAAACAATCCAGCTAAAATAACCACCTTAAAGGTACAAACTCCAGCCCAAACTCGCCTCTCCTATTATTCAAACTTTAAATGATTAAAGGGTTGCAACTTGTAAGCCTGAAAAGCTCCATCTAGATTTGCAAGCGTAGTTCAGAAGATCAAGTAATATTGATTCGAATACTGTGCGCACACTGCCATCTAGTGGTTTTGGTAGAATGTATTTGATTTTCTTGAAAGTTCATGTTTTTGGGTTGATCATCATGCAGAATTGTAGGAGTGGGGCAGCGGATTCAGTTAGGACGTCAGCAGGAATTGCACAACGTGCTGTCTCAGCGATATTCTTGACATTACTCAGCCACAAACCAGCTACCGCTCTTATCACTCGTTGACTTTATGCTGGTCTTTGACCATGCACAGAGCTCAGCTGCCCTTTGCTTAATTTTGCGCTATGGAAATGCCACAGATATACATACAAGTCAAATAATGTCCCTACCCACATTTAATTAGGATCTTTTCCCATTTTCATATTTGGATCACTGAGCACGGGTCTCTTTCGCCAACCCTGCTACCGGTATGGACGTGTCTGCTGTGGCTTCTTCATGGATATGCCTCTCAGGTTGGCCCTGAGTTATGGGCAGCATGCAGGTAGATTACTCATTGCGGCTGTCACGTGGTCATAGGAACTGAGTTTTCTATCCCAGCGCTGCACAGCGGCGGCTTTGAGGGCGTCGTGCTGGTGGCAGTACTGTGCCTGACGAGAACTGCCTGTCCCTCGGAGGAGGCTCAGTTTCAGATGCAGGCGGAGGCGAACCCAGCACTGTGCAGTAGATGGTAGGACGTCAATGAGTCACTCCAAATAAACCCTCTGACATTTTTTTTGCTGGAGGCGGTTGGAAACAATCATGTTTAGCTTAGGTCGTTGATGTGGGGTGGATGGGTGTGGAGCGGAGTAGGGGTGGGTTTCTTCATTCAACCTCGATCTTTTGAGTTACCTTTTGAGGTCTTCATAAGGGATAGTCCCAGAGGTGTTTACTGCTCCCTAATAAACCTGTATATCTTCAGTGTAGAGAGGTGCCACACCTGCCCTTCAAAGATCTTTGGAGCAACCAGCACTCTGGTCTTCACCCACAGTACAGTGCTGGAGGCATTATGCAGGATGGGCTGTGCAGTTGCTAAAAAGACTAGACGTAAGAAAGTATCTTGTTGGCTTAGTCCCTCATTCAGATTGGTTTATTCGTGATTGGACATGCCGGTTTGGTTTCACGAAGAAGGAAGCAGCTGGTGCTGTCCTTCTGTAAGATAAATTATGGAGGCTCTACAGAACCTGGTTTTCTCCTGGAACCAACGATCCCAGTTCTCACATGTGACCCTCAGGAGGAGGACAAAGGCTCGAATACTACAAACATGAAAATTAACCCGGGTGCTCCTTGTGTGAGATGAACAGCCTATGGCAGTGGTTCCCAAACTTTGGACTCCTGAGGACCCACACCGAGTCACTACTGGAAGCCAGGGACCCCCAAGCAATTTGTACTATTTAAATTTCGAACATTAAAACAGTAATTCGCAAATAATGCACACCAAACAAATACTCAAATTACTAAAGATTTTATTATTTTATATTGAAAACATTTGCAAAAATCTAAAAATGTTAATGGGAAGGTTGGTGCTGCATCTCGGCGACTAACTTTTCAGTGTTTGGTTTTATTTCACAGTATGAGGCTCCTGCTCCTACCAGGGCCAGACTGGAAACCAAAAGCAGCCCTGGCAAAGGCTGTCAGACCAGTCACTGTATGGTGGACACCAAGTGCAGCAAATGAGCCTTACCACTACAAAGGGGGCTTTGCCCCCCCCCCAAAAAAAATTAGGGAAAAAAACTGCACATTCTACAACACATTTGTCATTATATATTGAATTGTATTAGCTTTTAAAGCATAGTAAATGGATGACCTTACTGTGCACAAGGATATGACAATCTTTGTTGTGGCTCTTCAATGATTCCCTCACCGTCATCCTCCAACAGTGATCTCTCCATAGCCCCTCTGTCACATGTATTTCATTTGTTTTATAGCACCTCTCATACCAATGAAGGGTGTCAGAGCACTTTGCATCAAACACATACAAAGACGATGAATTATATGTGTGTAAATGAATGTATAGAAATGTTACATAAGTAAAGGGGACTACAAGGTGTAGGATTCACATGGCATCCATACTGGTAGGCATTTTTTTTTTTTTTTTTTTTTTTTTTTTAAGAGTGCTTGGTCTGGAGAAGCACAAATTCAGGATTCAGAACATACAGTGGTTAGTGTTGACTTAAATAATAAGAATTTGTTTCTACCCAAACAAACGTTTTTTAGCAGCATCAGGATAATGAAAGACTGGGGAAAAACATAACGTACTAATCTGTACCATGCAGTTTGCATGCAGCTCTTTGATGGCAGTTCATAGCTCACTGTGCTAGATTACGAATGTAACTTAAGAACTGCACAGTAACAACAGAATCTCTGACAAAAGCAGGAACCCACTGAGCTATGCACCTAACATTGTTTTTTGAAGTGCATGGTACACGTTCCTTGCAGCAGGCATATTAACCCTCTGCACTATCTTAGATGAGCCAAAGCTGCCACTGGACAAAACTCCCATCTCTCTCCAGCAGGTACATTAATCACCAAAGTTATCTTGAAACTTTTATTGTTGCCCGAAAACTGCTGATTATGCAAAGAACTTTGCAGTGCTTTTAAAACTGCTGCCTGCGGACCCTCTGAGAATGTGTCACTGACTCCTGGGGTCCGCGGACCACAGTTTGGGAACCACTGGCTGAGTGTGTCTCTCTGTAAAATAAGGTCTCAAAGCTTTTTCTGGTGAACACTTGCCTCATACCACAGACCCTGCTTTCAGGGGGTGGTCTTTGGGAACTGGAAGCTGAAGTGATAGGAAATGAGGGCCGTTGGTGTTCTCTGCTGGCATTCTGTAGCTTTCTTCCACATGGAGCCCCACACTGCCAGCGAGATCTATATCTCAGAGACTTTACTGTCTGCTAGCTTTCTCCTGGCGGATTCCCTGCCTGCGCAACTGCCCGCATCTTGCTGCCAGGATGGCTGAGGTGAAACTCAGTCCCCCAGCACACCGCGCGCCCAGAGGCAAGCGACACGGACGCGCTATGAGCGCCCACGGCAGCCCACAGCGCAGGATGCACCCGGGCGTGCGTCTTAGCATGGATGAGGCTGGGCTGGGTCGCCCCCTTGGTTTTGGACAAAGGTATTTAATGCAAGTAACTGTTACCAGCGCCTAACCTTGGTTTACAAATTTTTACCCAGGTGCAGCTCTGCTGTCTCTGAAAATGGGCAAAAAGAGTACTTCAGGGGGACCCTCTTCAAAAATCCCCCACCACTAAACCCACCTCTATAGATTGTATGTTGGAGAGGGTGATAGGGTAATGAGCACACAGACTTCCTCTCAGAGAGGAGGATTTCATTAAATTTAGGTTCTCCCACGCTGGCCTCCCAATCCACAAAGGCGATCCCCCAAGCTTCGGATATAGCCTCCATCTCTCCCCAGGACCCTCTACGTGCGTCTAGTCCTTCACCAAATATTCCATCCTAGGCACACCCAAAAGAGTCCAAGTCAGAGGGCGATAAATGAGAACCTGCTCCCACAACTTCCTTGGCCCTTAACTCAAAGTCTAAGAGGGTAACTCACACCAAACTGTCTGGCAAGAAGACCTCTGGCTCTGCATCCTACTCAACCAAGCTTACAACTTGACAAGTCCTCTCAGTGTAGTGATTTATCCACCTCACCTCAGTCCCATGAGACAAAAGGGGATCTCCAAGCGCTTAACTCATTGCCAACTTTATAGAGACTTGCATAGAGAAACTCAAACATACTAAAGATGGAACTTGCCCCCCCCAGTCACTTGTCTCGATGCAATGGATAATAAATTAGAAGCATTAAAGGTTCCGCCACCCTCAATGACAGGAAGCTATATTCCACTCATCCTAGAGCCTCCTCATCCAGTTGGGCAGCAGACCCAGTGTAGGAAGCTGGCTTTTTATATAGTATACCAAAAAGAGGTATACTTTGCAAAGAGTCCAGGTATCCTTCACAAGTGGACAGGGTCTTGCTCTAGCAATCCCACAGTGCGCCTTTAGGGGGTAGTGTGGTCAAGCAGCCTTAGGCTTATCAGAGAGGAGTGTTAGACATTTGATGCATACACACAGACAATAAATGATACACAAGACTTAATAAGGAGATCTACACCAAATTATGAAAATAACACATTTTTATATAATTTTAGGCATCAAGATCATGAAAATCAGGTAAGCACGTTTTGAGTTATGAATTTTTACAATTTTATAAATTGTTTTTTTTTCTCTAAATTGTATTTTTACAGTTTTTAAAAATGGACAGTGCAATGTCTGAAGATGTAATGTTATCCTATGGAGGAAAGACACATTGCATACAATTACTTCACAGCGACTTACGGGACCAATCTCCTGGACTTGAGGTAATTATGGGGCAAGGTCCAAGGCAGCACCAACAGGTCACCTCGGGTGGCACTGAAGCGGCTTGGTGCAGAGGTGCTTTCAAGCATCGGGTGCCCAATGTTATCCTTTGGGGAAAAACATGTATTGCATTCCGGCACTTCACAGCGACTTATGGAACCAATCTCCTGGACTTCTGGTGAGTATGGGGCAAGGTCCACGGCCACACCAACAGGTCACCTCAGGAGGCTCTGGGGCATTCGGGTGCAGAGGTGTGTGATGGCGTCTGGTGTCCCATTGACTTTAATGGGGAAGGGTCTGGTTGCAAAGAGGCTGCAAGCTGGTACTGGGAGACTAGTCAGGCCGAACCAACAAGAGGGCTCAGGTCTCAGGATGCCCAGGGACGTGGGGGACACCTTTGGTCCACTTCTCCTCGGGACAGGGAGGCCGGGTGCAGAGATGTTCTGAGGCATCGGGTTTTCGGCACCAGAGACACTCGTGGTACAGGGGGCATGCACAAAGAGTGAGTCCACTGTGGGCAAACCCAAGGTGGGCTTTGTCTCTGGAGGGTCGGGGGACCACGCTGACACTATTGGCCCACTTCAACTCAGGCAAGGGGGCACGGGTGCAGTGGTGCTTTCCAGTGTCGGATTTGCGGTGGTCCGGAGTCTTCAGTTTTTTTTTAGAGCCTGCAGAATGCAGGTAAGCAGCTCTGCTACTCTACGGGGTTCCTGGGTATTCGTTGAAGGCAGGCAGTCCTCCCAGGCTTTTGGAGGTACAGCAGCTGCAGGACGAGACACGTTTGGTGCAAGTTCATCGGAAAGAGCAGACAGGCCGGCAGGGTTGGCGCCAAGTCAGTTGCTTCTCCATAGTCCTTGCTTATTGCGGCTCTTCTGTCACATCCTTCTTAGGTCAGCAGGAATCTGATTTCCTGGAGCAAGGAGCTCCCCTAAATAATAGATTTAGGGGCGTTCGGGGAGTGCAGGGTAGTAGCCAATGGTCTTCTTACCCCTGGGGTCACTAAGCCCCTATATAACCACTTCCTGTGGAAAGTGTGCATAACTGTGTCCCAGAGTTCCTAATTCTGCCATCACCAAGATGGCAGACTTTCTAAATTTCATATCCACATCAGGTAGTCCACCTTAGGGGTAGAACTAGTTTGAGGGTGGACACACCACTCAGACTTCTAAATTTCCCGCCTGTCCAGGCGCCAAATGGGCCCTGGTCAGGAGGGTTGGCATCCCCTCACCTCTGAGGGAAGCCAGATTCGCAAATCAAAGGCGGTGGCCTCTTTGAAGCTACCTGCCTTGGAATGCTAGTTTACTGGTCATCCTGTTGGAAGGGGGTCTAAAAACCTCCCGTCAGAGCAGGCTTTACTCCCGACCTCCTGAGAGAGTAGGCCCTCACCCCGGGGGTCAGAAACTTGTCTGTGGTGGCAGGCTGGTCAGAACCAGTCAGCCAGCACACTAGTAGTTGGTAGGTTTTAAGGGGGCACCTCTAAGGTGCCCTCTGGGTGCATGGATTAATAAATCCATCACTGGAATCAGTGTGTGTTTATTAATACAAGATGGTTGATACCAAACATCTTTGATTTCAGTGAAGCCATCGTGTAGCTGGGGAACTTGTTTTTGACCAATGTCCAGCACATGTACTTAAAATGGCTTCCCTGGCCACTAGCACTGGCAGTAATTGAACTGGCCAGCACAGGGGCATATCTGCTCATGCAGTTATGCACACACATGTAGTAAAGGGCACCCTGCTTTAGGGATGTAAGGCCTGCTGTAGGGGTGACTTAACGATACTGCATGCAGTGTCTACAAGCATAGCACACAGGGCTGTGTGCTATTTAGTATTTTCACTTTTGTCTTCATCAAGACACGCAGCCTGCAATGGCAGTCTGCACTGGTTTGGTGAGGGGTCCCTTAGGGTGACAATTCATGCTGCAGCCCTTAGGGACCCTTTTTAGTACTCAATGCCCTAGGTACCAATGGTACCATTTACTAGGGACTTGCAGAGTGAGCTAAAGGTATTGCCAATTGGGGTACAATTGCACAGTTTAGGGAAAGAGATCGGACACTGGGGACCTGGCTAGCAGGAACCCAGTGCACTTTCTGCCAAAATTGCATTGAATACCAGGCAAAAAGTGTGTGTGGGGGGGGGTCCATGTCAAAAAGAGTCACTTTCCTACACAGGCTAAGAATAATTTACCTACCACGCAGCAACCGCCTAGCTTACTTGCCAACAGTCAAAGACTAGAGGGCAACTCGGAGGTTCGAACTCGTCGCAGCTTGGGGGCACATCATGGAGAAGAAAGTAGAAGGTCCACACCAATCATTCGTCCTGGTAGCGCTTACACAAGATAGCCCCATCTGCCCCCCAATGCAGCCCTTTAATTGGTCTCAAGGATGTACCTTAACTATATCTCAGCTTAAGCGAAGTCTTCATGGCCTTGAAAAACAAGTCAGTTCACTGGCTGAAAACCAATGCTGGATGGCCGCAGGACCTAGCTCAGGAGGTCTTGTCAGTGAGAAGAGCCGCATGGCTCGGCATCATCCCAAATATTCCCCTGGGGACTGCGTTCTAGTGAACTGTAAGAGCCCCTTGACTGTTGAACTGTTATTGCAGCGCTTAAGTAAGACAATACCACCTTCAAATAGGATCAAGGCTCTTACCTTGGGGTACTTTTACACACCATCTACTACTCTTTGCTTCAACAGGGACACTAAACCTGGTCAAAAAATTTGGATGTGGCCTCTGAGCACTCTATTGGCTGTAACGGTAACACCACTGGAGTAATTAGAATTCTCTCCTGGAACATCGCTGGCCTAAAGAATAAAATGCTAGCACCTGATTGGTTGGAGTACATGGAGTGGTTTTATTTAGTATGTTCCAAGAGACCTGGTCAACAGACCCCAGTTTAAAACTGGATACACTACATTCCATGTCAACACATTGCCTTCAGCCCAGGCTTCAGGGGGGTCTTCTGACTTGAGTCAAAAATTTAGCCGAGCGCACTGAGCCATGACCATTGATTCCCCCGACATTCTAGGGCTAAAAATGTTCCTAACAAGGGGGGGGGGGGGGGAGGGGGGAGGGTCGGGACTGTATGTATATGCTCAATGTTTACTGCAGACCTAGGAGTAGGAGTACTGAATCCCCATCTCTAGCCACTTTGCAACACTGAATATTGATTTTGAACCTATCTATGGTATCGATCTGGTCACAGAAGAAGGGGACATGAGTTGGGGTATACCCTCTCTCAGTACTAAATCCCACGTCCCGAGCTCAGTGGCTGCCATGCAGGCTGTCCGACTCACAATATCAAATGGGTTGAGGGCGTGCAACGGTAGGTCAACATCAGATAATCAGGGCAATCCTATATTCAGGAGAGGTCTAACTAGATCAAAAATTGATTTTTTACTGATAAGGGTTAGATTGTGGAATAGAATGGAGGATTTTATAATAGAAGAAAGAGAAGAGTGACCACTACCCCCACACCTTAAACTCTTGGGATGCCGGCCTAATAACCACCTGGCCCCCTATAACATCAATCATTTATTCCTCTTGGTAGCAAATAGTCGCTACCAAGTCTGAATAAGATCTCACGTACCAATTTTGGAGATTTAAAGGTAAGAACACTGCAATCCCCAGGGAGTGTTTTTTCCCTTCTCCCCACCCAGCCTACTCTTCTCACCATTTTAAACTCACTAAACAAGGCCTCTGTTAGTCCAGTTTTTGTCCCGAGCCACCAGAGAGCCTTGTTTCTCAATGCCTCCCATGATTCGTTTACCTGTGGTGTAAGAACCGGTACATTTGCCAAAATTATGGTTAATGGGATAGCTTCAGGGGGCAGACTCAACCTAACCTCCTCCCTATCCCTGTGAACTGCGGGCGAGGTAGATGACAAGGCAATATCACAGGGCTTTGCATAAGCAGGAGCTAAGTTATGTATTAGACCAGTAGTAGTCTTAGAACCCGTGGGCGCCATGTCTTGTATGTGGGGGGACTTAGCCTGAGGAACTGGAGCTGAAAGATCACCATCCGATACTAAGGGATTGAAAGAACGGTCAGTAGCACATGCTCCATTATTATTATTTTTTTAACATATCCTCAATAACCATTAACCTAGCCAGTACTTGTTCTAAAGGAACTATTGCTTGGGTATGAGGTGCTGCAGGGCCCAAGCTCTCCCCAACAGACTGTAAAGGCCTGTTACGGCTAATCATTTTGCTAAAAATGGAGTCCAAATGGTCTAGATGACCCCTAAGCGGGGCAAGGCTATTATCAATCAGTTCTTTCAATTGAGCGCACCCCCCCCCCCAGTCCAACGCAGTATGCACAGGAGCGTTACATACAGGAAGAGCGACATCAGTTTGTGTGCCAATAGTGCGATTTCGGGGCACCTCGGGATTATTTAGGCGAATCCGCTTCTGCTGTTTGGATTTTAGGATGCCTGCCCTTCTCCTTCGCTTCCCTGCATTCTCTCTCGGCTTGTCCTCACTATCCTCAGTGTCCTTGGTAAGAGCAGCAATTGTCCGCGACCTTGTTGCGATCATCGATCCAGATTGCAAGTCCATAAAGGTAGTGTCAGATTTCGGAGGGGGCTGGTGCTGGCTATGGGCGATGAGGGGCGAACGGATTAAAGATGCATCTCCCAGGCCAATGGGGCCTACAGATAAGCGCCTCTGCAGAGATACAGGGTCTAACGATAGGCGCCTCTCAGTTAGTTCAATCTCATGGCAAATCATAGATTCCTCTCTCACGATAAAAGTGTCCAATGTGCCTGCCACTCTCTTGCGTTTACTCATTATGGGTAGCACTTCAGAGCAATTCGCTAGTGTAATGGAAGAAAAAAAAAGAGATAACTGCGCAGGGGAACAAGCAGTAAAACAACGGAATTGGTTCCAGGGGAGAAAAGCTGAATATGGGAGAAAAGCTGAATATTGAACAACCGGAATATAGCACAGTTAGTAAGGAGAAAGAGTAAAAACAAAAGGTAATATACAATTCATAACAGTACCTTGTGGCTGCGAACCGGTATCAGGTACTGCAGGGGTTAGAGGGATTGCCCAGCCCAGTCTCTTCCGGGCAAGGACGGGCAAGGACGGGCAAGGGCTTGGCCCGGGCGCGTCCCGGAGATACTGACAACGCTTAAGGCGCCAGCAATGATGACTCCTCCCCCTAGCAATCAGCTACAGGTGGTGGAGAGCGTTGCACCCTGGGACATGGAGTCCTTCCCAGGGTGTTGCCGTGCTTGGGGTCTAAAAATGAAGGTGCTGGTCGGGCTGGGGTGATTTTCCTGGAGCTCTGGGACGACGGTCCCACCAGAGCAAGCCTGACACGATGCCTCTCCCTTCTTTGCTTGATTTGCGCGTCACATCAATCATTATGCCAACATTGGGGAATGACTGTAGGTCCATCAAATGGCACTCAATTCTGGGGAACGTGGAGGAAATGACAGATTTACAACTTATTTAAACTAGCCTTCTCTGCACTCTCCCTCCCTAGAGTTCTCAAAAGAAATATTCACACCAAACTGGTAGAATCCTTAAAGAGCAAGTTACTTACCTTCAGTAACGCATTATCTGGTAGAGACTATCTAGCTGCAGATTCCTTACCTTCAGTTAATGCTTCATTTAAGGGCAAAAGGGGTTCAGAGGTGGAAGCCCCAGGTTGAAGCACTTCAGTCAGGAGATTAGTCCTGACCCGCTCTAGTCCGAGGACCGAGGATGCCCTCTTAACCACCATGGCATAAGATGCCCCCTCCTCTGTAGCCACAGTTGGCGTAGAAAGCATGCCAGTATCTGGAGAAGTGTCCAGTCCACTGGCTTCCCAAAGATCCCGATACCAGTCCAACTGCTCTGCAGAGTCATCCTGGTGCTCCAAAGGGTCCATAGACCCCTCCTCTCTCGAGCCGAACACATCCTCAAAGTGTTCAGGCAACAACATAGAACCCCTGGGTTCAATCTGCGCCAGAATCGGCGTAGAGCGACGTCGTTCCGAATCCGTTTCGTCGGGGATAAGGATGGGGCTGGCGTCACCGGCGGCACCGAAGGCACCAACATAGGGTCCGACGCCGGAGGAGGTCGCAATGGTCCGACGCCGGAGGAGGTCGCAATGGCACGACCGGCATCGACACGGATCCGGGATCGGATCACGGAGTCCCGCCCGGCGCCGTGGCCGGAGCGAACAGCGTCAAACCAGATGGGGCCCCTCCCAACCCCGTGGGGCCCGAGAGCTCACCAGTGGGGTCGGCCCGCTCAAATACGCGGCGCATGGCCTCGTAAAACTCTTCAATTTGAGCGGGGGTCGCTCCGGCACCCAGAAAGGGAGAGAGGCGCGAAGTCGACCCTGGCTCCAGCTCCACAGAACTGTGTCTAGAGCGTCAGTGCTCCTTACCGCTTTCATTGACTGTCGACAGCGAGGTGAAGATGAAGTCCACTTGGACATTTTCTTCTTCTTGTGCCTCTTCCCCGAGTGTCCCGGAGACCTCGATTGGGACGAAGAGGACTTTGGGCTCCGGGAGCAGTCCCTAGACCTCGTTTTCTTCGATCAGGACCTGGACCTCCATGCAGTCTAGCTGGACGGTGTCAACTGCCGGGCCGCTAGGAGCTTCATAGCCCGCTCCCGCAAGGACTTCGGAGCGATAGCCCCGACAGTTTGAGCACGACTTCGAATCATGGTCACGCTCGAGACACCAGAGACAGAGGAGGTGGGGGGGGGTGGATAACCGACATCATGCGGTGACAGGCACCGCATGGCTCTTCGTCGAAGACATCCTCGCACACGAAGGAAAGTTTTTTCGAATTCGAGAAAAAGCCTGTCAAAAAGCGACAGAGGGATAGCTCTTCCCAGATCGGCGCTTAACTGGTGTGGAAAGAAAAGAACTGACGTCCGCGCGCCTGGGTGGCGTCTATATAGGTACCGCAATGTCATAACTGACGCTGCCGACGACGTCACACAGAGCCGAACGGAACCACCCGATGGTGCGCGCAAGGGGTATTGCTCAGCAAAAGTTTCTGGATCCAGACTGCCGCCTGGGAAATTCAAAGGTAAGGAATCTGCAGCTAGAAGTCTATCATATATCGATTTGGACTAAACCCATTATCAGGAAACACCCTGCCCCGATGGTTTACAATAATGATAGTAACCCGTGGCATACAAAGGACTGTAGTCTGGCCAAAAAAGCTTTGGTGAGCACATTGTAAACCAAATCCCTGCTGGAGTTCGGCATAGTGAGAGTTTAAGAATACATTAGGGTCTGTAAGGCGAAAGCGGGAGGATGCTAGCTGAAGCAACCTAGTGGGGGCTGAAAGGTCTGATGAGAACAGGCTGTTCTGGAAAATCATCACTCATGGGAGAGTATGCTCTGAGACCTATATTGATTTCTATTGAATCCAGGAGCCTGGGTGGACCATTTTACTCAATTATATGATTACTCTTCTAATGAGCATACTGCGCCATGAATTGTCAGACTGGGTTCCATATGTTAATAACTTGAACAATGCCATAGCCTTAGAAGCCCCGATTCCAGACTCTTGGAAAGGAGCGGAGATAACCCCCCGTATTAAAAAGAGAGAAAGGAAGAGCCCTGGCAATTACAGGCCAATAAGCCCCTTGGACATTTCAAAAAGTCTATGGGAGACAGCTACTAGCAAAACTGAACGACTGGATAGAGGACTCAGAAAATCTGCCCCCTACCAAGCAGAGTTAAGACCCAAAGTCAGTACCATAGAGTAAGTCCTGAGGCTGATGCTCATTGTGTGGAAATACACAAAACTGAAAGAAGACACCTTTATATAGCATTTGTTGATCTCAAAGTAGTCTTTGACCTAGTCCCTAGGGGTTTGCTATGGGCATCATTGAAGAACCTACGGGTCCCAGCTGGTCTGCTCAGCTAGCTAGTATGGCTACACCAAGACAACTATGCCCAAGTGCGATGGGGTCCCCAGGGACAATTGACAGACCAAATTCCAGTCTGCAGAGGGGTGAGACTGAGGTGTGTGTTGGCACCCACCTTATTTTCCCTTTTTGTCAATGACGCCATAGCGGCCCTTCATCAGGGCAATATAAATGCTCTTAAGCTAAATGGGGTTAATGTCCCTGCCCTTCTATTCCCCGACGACACTCTTCCAATCTCCCAGACTCTTATTGGACTGCAGCAACTGCTGCATAATTTTAACACCTTCTGTGCAGCCAGGGGTCTGGAGAATAACAAAAAAACAAATTCATGGAAGTAAAACCCCATAAATCATTTAGAAACAACTTGGCCTTCGACAATGTGAAACTGGAGAATGTTTACAGATTTAAATATTTTGGTATTAGGCTGGACAGTAGGGTCTCGTGGTCTCCCCACATCCAAAAGCCAAGGGCAGTGCTCCAGCACCAAGCCTCGACCATTTATATGAAAAAATAAAATAAAACAGGGAACAACCTCAAGGGCCCTACTCTCCACTATAGAGATCTGCAAATTAAAAGCTCCATCAGCTACACTATATGGTGCAGAAATGTGGGGGCATGGAAACATCAACCCTCTTATTGTGAGAGCAAGTTTATTCAATCACTCCTCCACCTCCCCAAGAGCACTCCCCTAGTACTTATGTTCCTAGATGTGGCACTAACAAGGGTGGGACATATCGCCCGGATAAGGACTCTTCTATATCGGGGGAGGATCTGGTCCACGGAAGAGCTTAAGCCATACTGGAATGCGCTGCAGGAACTGCTTGCACTTAATAAGGAAAATGCTACTTACCCAGTATGCATCTGTTCTTGTCATGTAGAGCGGTTTAATCTTATGCTTATGCATAGATCGCCATCTAGTGTTGGGCTCGGATGTTTGCACTTTGGTTTTCTTCTAAGAAGTCTTTCTAGTCACGAGGTAGGTGACTCCTCCTTTCGGTGATAGTGCGCATGGTCATCGACTTCATCTTCAGATTGTTTTCCCGCAGAGGGTGAGAGAATGGAGTAGTAGTAAAGAATAGAGATGTCCATGTGTATGTATGAATAGTAACAAGAGAACTACAGCAGTTACAGGTACCCGGGGAGGCGCATGAGATTCTACAGCTCTACATGCCAAGAACAGATGCATACTAGGTAAGTAGCATTTTCCGTTCGAGGCATGTGAGCTGTAGATCACATGCTTATGCATAGACTATACAGCAGTCTCCCCTAAGCGGTGGCTATCCTGTAACTGATGGAGTGGTCTGAAACAGCGTTTTAAGTACTGATTGGCCCACATTAGCTTGTTGTCTGGCTAACACATCTACACAATAATGCTTGGTGAATGTGTGTGGTGTGGACCATGTTGCAGCTTTGCAGATGTCAGTAATAGGGATGTTCCCTAAGAAAGCCATAGTAGCCCCTAGCTAACGAGTGGAATGTGCTCTAGGGGGTACCGTTAGAGTCCTTTTGGCTTTTGCATAACAAATCTGAATACATTTAATGATCCACATAGCAATACCCGATTTGGATATAGGATTGCCCTTGTGAGGTGGTGCAAAAGCGACAAAGAGTTGTTTGGTCTTACGAAAAGATTTAGTTCTTTCAGTGTAATACAACAGTGCTCTTCTAACATCTAAGGTGTGTAGAGCTCGTTCTGCAACGGAGTCAGGTTGAGGGAAGAAAACAGGCAATTCGACTGATTTATGTGAAAAGCAGATACTACCTTAGGTAGGAATTTAGGATTGGGACGAAGAACCACTTTATCTTTGTGTAGCTGGAAAAAAGGTTCTTCTATGGTTAGTGCCTGAAGTTCACCCACTCTCCTCAATGAAGTGATTGCAATGAGGAAAGCTGTTTTCCAAGTGAGGAACTGTAGTTCACATCTGTGCATAGTTTCAAATGGTGGGCCCATTAACCTTGTGAGGACTATATTAAGATTCCACACTGGGGCAGGTGGAAGTCATGGTGGTAGAACTCTTTTCAGTCCTTCCATAAATGCATTGATTACAGCCACTCTAAAGAGCGATAAATGTTGCCTATTCTGAAGATAGGCCGCAATTGCAGCGAGATACAGTCTGATGGATGTATAGGCCAATGATGACTGTTGCAAATGTAACAGGTAGCAGATAATGTTTAGTATGGAAGCATCAAGAGGGTTGATGTTATTGTTATTGCAATAGATAAATCGCTTCCATTTGGCTGCGTAGCAGGCTCTTGTGGTAGGCTTTCTAGCCTCCTTAATAATGTTCATACAGTCTGGTGGAAGGTTCAGATAACCAAACTCTATGACTTCAGGAGCCAGATCGCGAGGTTCAATTGTTTGGGATCTGGGTGTTTGATTTCTCCATGGCTCTGTGTGAGGAGACTGGGAGTTAAATGTAGTTTTTGATGCGGTACCAGAGAGAGTTCCAACAGGGTTGTGAACCAGGGTTGACGTGCCCATGTTGGAGCTACTAGTATTAGTGTGAGGGATGTTTGTCTGAGTTTCAGAACCACTGATGGAATGAGTGGGAGAGGCGGAAAAGCGTAAGCAAATATCCCTGACCAGTTCATCCATAGAGCATTGCCTTTGGACAACTGGTGTGGATACCTGGAGGCGAAGCTTGGGCATTCTGCATTTTGGGGTGTTGCAAACAGATCTATGTGAGGGACTCCCCAAGCTTGGAAGTATGGGTTGAGAACTTGAGGGTGAAGTTCCCATTCGTGTATTTGATACCTCTGTCTGCTGAGGAGGTCCGCAATCTGGTTGTTGACTCCTGGGAGGTGTTCCGCTAGGAGATAGATATTGTGGTGAATAGCCCACCTCCAGATGTTTTGGACTAAGTGGGACAGTTGGAGAGTGTGTGTCCCCCCCTGTTTCTGTATGTAATACATAGCTGTCATGTTGTCGGTTCGAACCAATACAGCTTTGCCAGAGAGGTGATCTTGAAAGGCCTTGAGAGCTAGAAAGATCGCCATGAGCTCTAAATATTTGATGTGGAGCAACTTTTGTTGGTGGTTCCACAGGCCTTGCACTGTAAGTTGTTGAAGATGAGCTCCCCATCCAGTTAGGGACGCGTCCGCTGTTAATACTGTCTGTGGAACTGGGTCTATGAACGGCCGTCTTTTTGACAGATTATGGGTGTTCCACCACTGCAGAGCGATGAGTACGGCCGCTTACCAACACTAGATCGGTTAATAGACCGTGTGACTGGTTCCACTGACTGGCTAAGCATTCTTGAAGTGGACGCATATGCAGCCTGGCATGTGGAACGATCATGATGCAAGATGCCATCATTCCCAACAGTTGCATAAACACTCGAGCTGGAAGTGATTTAGTGGCTTGAAATTTGAGAATGAGCGCCTGAATGTTTTGAATTCTGGCTGCACTGGGACATGCTAGAGCCCTTTGAGTATCCAGAGTGGCTCCTAGGTAGTTCTGAATTTTGTTTGGCTGAAGTTGTGATTTTAACACATTGACTGTAAACCCTAGCTGGTGAAGTAACTGCATGGTTACGGAAGTATGTTTGCAGCATTGTTGGTACGTGCTGGCTTTGATGAGCCAGTCGTCCAGATAGGGGAAGACATGTATGCTCGGTCTTCTTAGATGCGCAGCTACTACCGCCAGACACTTTGTGAAGACTCTGGAGGCCGTGGTGACTCTGAATGGGAGTACCTTGAATTGGTAGTGTTGACCTGCTACCACGAACCTGAGAAATTTGCGGTGAGCCGGATGGATTGGAATATGAAAGTAGGCGTCTTAAGTCTAGAGTAGAAAGAAAGTCGCCCTTTTGCAAAAGGGGTAGAACCTGTTGAAGTGTTACCATGTGGAAATGGTCTGACTGTATGTAAAGATTTAGTTCTCCGAGATCTAGTATTGTTCTGAGAGAACCGTCCTTTTTGGGAATTAGGAAGTAAAAGGAGTAGACTCCCGACCCCTGATGTTGTGGTGGTACAGGCTCTATAGCTTGTTTTAGAAGCAGGGATTGTACCTCTTGTTTGAGAAGTTGTATGTGATCCAGTGAAAGTTTGTGCGACTTTGGTGGAATGTTTGGTGGAGTGTTGATGAACTCCAGGCAGTAACCAGAACGGATAATTTGGAGAACCCACTTGTCTGTTGTTATTGACTGCCACTTTGGTAGAAATTGTGACAGTCTGCCCCCCACAGGTGTTAAGTGGTCGGGGGGAACTATGGGCAAGTCACTGTTTAGTATTGGAGGGGGAGGTACGTGTGTTGGAACCTCTACCTCTGCCCTTGCCGTTGTTTCCTCTATAACCACCTCTGAAGTAAGTTTTGGAACCTGAGGGTTGGTTATTGCCCTTATAGGTAGATGCAGTGTCCGAGGAAGTGGTTTTGGACCCTGCTCGATAAAAGGAGCGCCGAAAGGAACCACGGCCTTGTGGAGACTCAAGGGCTCCCATTGATTTATCCACTTCGGTATCTTTCTTCATCTTCGCAAGTGAAGAATCAACCACCGGCCCAAACAGGTGTTCTTTATCGAATGGTGTGTTCAATATTGAGGTTTGAACCCCGATATGCGTAGCCAGGCATGCCTTCTTAAAAGGACACTAGTGTTCACTGCTCTGGCAGATGCATCAGCCACATCTAGGGAGCATCTAATTTGATTGTTGGAGATTAGTTGTCCCTCACGTACCAAGTCTTGCGCTTTAGATTCATGTTCTTGGGGTAAAAATTGGATAAGTTGTTCCATTTCATCCCAATGCGCACTTTCATATCTGGCTAGCAGCGCTTGTGTGTTAGATATGCGCCAGAAGTTAGCTGCCTGGGAGGCTATTCTTTTCCCTGAAGCATCAAGGAGCTTTGACTCTTTATCTGGGGGTGGTGCGTCTCCAGTAGTCTGGGAGTTTGCCCTTTTGCGTGCATTAGAAACAAATAATGAGTCTAAGGGTAATTGCCCTTTTATGTAGACTGGATCAGATGGTGCAGGTTTGTATTTTTTATCCACCCTAGGGGTAAGGATAGGTGCCCTGACAGGATCCTTAAATATGTTGTCTACATGTCTGGTCATTCCTTGAAGCATGGGCAACATGTGTGGATTTTTGTGTGCTGTTTAATGTTTCAAAGAGGAAATCCTCTTCAAGGGATTCTTTATGCAGCTGGACCACATGGTAATTGGCAGCCCTGCCTAGCAATTCCATATATCCTACGCTGTCGTCTGGTGGAGAGGGCCTGGTAGGGTATAGGTCAGGGTCATGGTCTGTGGGCGAGTCAATGTTATAATCATCCCACACATCTGTAGGTCCAGGCTGATTATCATCATTAATATCATCCCCGTCCCCATCACCCTGATCGTCAGGTATATATGGTGGTGAGTGCTCAGGTGAAGTTGGCACAGGCAGAGACTGAGGTAAAGGTGGTGAAGGAAGAGGAAGAGGAGGAGGGGAAGGGTGTCCCGACATTTCTCTTCTTTAATGTAATGTGGTATTCCTCTTCGGTAGTAGCACCTCTTTTTAAAGTCACTTTGGTAGTAATGTGGCCAGTTTTTGGATGTATGACCAAAATTTTCTGTTTTGGGTCCGGTCTTTGGAGCGGATCACCGAAACTATGCTTCATAGGTGACTTTGGTGCATCAGTCTGTTTCGGCGACGAAATCTTCGGTGCCGATGGTTTTGGGGCTGGTGTCTTCGGAACCGAGGTGGTTTTCAGTGCCGAGTGGTGATGGTCAGAGCCGGACTTGGTCTTCGACCCCGAAGACTTTGGCTCGGTGCCCGATTTGGAATGGGGCTTTTTGGAGACGGAAGGCTTTTTGGTAGGCTTCGGTGCTAAGCCGGGAGGCAGGGCGTCGGAAGCGTGGTCTCCGTGCCGACCGGAGCCCGAGGGCGCGGGTTGGTCCGGAGCCTTCTTTTTTGGTTGAGTTGGGGCGAGGCAGGGCCTGTATTTACAGTATGTTGTCCCTGCGGCATGTCCTCATCCTGTTCGGAGTCATCATCGGAGAGGGAGGTCTGTTCTTGCTCCTCCTCGGCTCCGATAAGGTTGTCAGCCTCTTCATCCGATTCAGGTCCGAAGAGGTCCGGAATGGAGCCTGTGTGTTGGCTCTGAATATCGCGTCGTCAGGCCCGACGGTCGCGAAGAGTCTTTTTGGAGCGGAAAGCTCGGCCCGCGTCGCAGTCCTGTTCACTGTGTTCCGGTGACAGACACAGGTTGCACACCTCGTGTGAATCGGTGTGCGGATATTTCGCGTGGCACAGAGGACAGAATTTAAAAGGAGTTTGTTCCATCGACTGCGAGTCGAACCGGGGGCTAGGCCCAACGGCCTACCACGAGCTCTCCGATCGAAAAGAGTTTATTGTAAGAACACAATCCACGAAGAATGGATAACACGATCGAAAACAATACAGTTGAGGTTGAATGTTGTACGCACCGAGAGAAACCGAAGGATCGGCGTCGAACCGGAGCGCAGCGAATCACATCCGAACCCGATGGCGGAAAAAAACCAATATGAAGATGGAGTCGATGACCATGCGCACTGTCACCAAAAGGAGGAGTCACCTACCTCGTGACTAGAAAGACTTCTTCGAAGAAAAACAAAGTGCAAACATCCGAGCCCAACACTAGATGCCGATCTATGCATAAGCATGTGATCTACAGCTCACATGCCTCGAACAGATCTTACTTTTCCGTGGTTTAGACAGGTTCGTTCCTGGTTCTTAAGGTTGGCTTTACGAACCTTCTGGTCTGAAGGTTCGTCCCAAGCTCACTAAACGCAGGTTCAAAGATACAGCTAAAATGACTTTATTGGGAGCACATTATAGCTAGCCTTCATCAAACCCCCTCTGTAAGGAGAATGACTGATCAGTTTCTGCTCATAAAGACAGCCCCAATACGAAGCTTTTCAAAACATCCCCAACAGCAGCTGGCGAAATCCTTGTACTTAAAGTTCTGATATGGCACACTGGAAATAGGGTCACATAGGTCTACGTGGAACTCCGGTGAAAGATCTGATCCTAGCTGCATATGCCCAATGTGTAACCTAGCATCTAAGGGAAACTTAATTCATGTAATGTTTTTTGTCCAGCCTACATCAAGCCCAGAAGTAAATGGATACACCCATTGTGTATTCAACTCGAGGTTAGTCGCCATGAGGAGGCTCTAAGGGTGTTGAAGGGAGAGATATCTACACACACTGTGGCTATCTTGGGCAAATATGTATTTGCTGTAGGGTTGCTGAGGAAAGAAAAAGGCCAAACATTTTAAGCTATGAAGAGCCGCTTGGCTGGTCTTTTATGTCAGATCATATTAAGTACAGTAGCTACTTTATCTCTAAAGTACATTTATATTTCTATACTCTAATTTTTATACCATGCTGATGAGAGCATTGGGTATGCACTTTTTAATTTTCATAACCTTTTAAACTTGTTAAACTTTTAACCTATTTTAGCTGATTTTAATAACCTTGTACAACTGTATTTATCTATGAACACTACTATCTGCACTAGCACTTTAGCGTCCATCAGCTTAGTCTGGGGGCTGTTTTTGAGGTTTGCTTTGGGTTATCTTCATACTGATATAGCAACTTGAAATTAAATGAGTTGTATGATTGACTATTACCCTAGTGGTAAAGTTATCTATCTCGACCATCAGGATTGTTTACCTTGCTGTTAGAATCTAAATAATGTGTTTGTTCACTGTTTTTTAGACTGAAATGTTTAATTAATTACTGCACGTTTTATGGAATGAAATTTCCAAAATAAACCTTGTACACATATATACTCTGTGCCAGAGTTGCTCGCCCGAGGATGAAATGTTGTGAAAGGAAAGCAGACTGGATCAAAGCCTCCGGGCGGTGGGTAGTTGGCTTGGTAGTTTGCCTCTCTTTTTGGACCTTCTTCTACTGTGGGCTGGTCCAGTGTCTGCAACTCCTGGTGGGGAGAGCAAACTGGTTCTGTAGTCCACTCGCTGCATTTTTGGAGATTAGCCCCTTTAGTCTGGAGAGCTGCCTTATTTATTCACAGTGACTCAAGGACTCCTGTGGGTGCCTCAGAGCAGTATTTCGTGAAAGAGGCTGGCCTTGGTATTCTGACTTCATAATCCATGGTTACTTTTGTGACCAAGTCTGAGGTGTCGTGATCTTGGTGGCAATGCAGTAAGGCACAGTTTCAGTTCAAGCATGGTTTCCCTTGTGATCTGAGTGGCAGTGCTGAAATCATGAAGGAGAAACCACTGACAGTGGGACAGCACTATATAGCCCGCTACAACTGTGTGGATACGGTCATTACCACTGGTGTTCCAGGAGCACCAATATTTCACTTCGATTGGATAGCCAAGTTACCTACTTTGGACAATTAACTCTCATTGGCTAGCAAAGATTAGCAGTCAATGTTACTCAAAAAGGTCGAAGGGGAGAAAAAGTGAGATATAGCAGGACAGTTAGTGCTCTATTACTTCAATATCCAGCAAGTGCTCGGTCTTTAAATAAGAATATGACTTATTACCAAGTAATTGAAAATAGGATATTCATCAAAACAAAAGGGCGCTAGGCATACAGCATCGATCACTTTATAGTGTTTACACTTTGGGCACCAGATTTTCTATAAAACATTTTTTTGTTGGGACTATAGTCTCCTGCATGGGTTGATAAAAGGTATTCCACCCTACCTTTCTACAGTTATAAGTGACCATGTACAATTAAATAACCCAATGACAATTGAGCATTTCCAGCTGTTGCTACAGGTAGGCAATATGCAGAGGGAACCTATTGTAGATTCACAACAAAAGTGCGCATTATACAGCAGCATCTAGCCTTCAGGAAAAAGGGCAAGAAGGTTGAGGAGTAGCAAACAAATGTAACTCCTTCAGTCCTACTTGGGCCTGCCTTTGTGATTTGACACCTGTACAACAGAGTTTTGTGAAGGTGTGAACTGATGAGCATGTTGCAGCAGCACAAATGCCCATTGTCTAAAAAGTTCCTATGTAAGCTAATGAAGTTCCCTTGGTCTTTATCAAATAAGCTGTAGGTCTCACGGTCAAGGGTTTTCACGCCAATGGCTCTTTTCTGTTCAATGTAATGCAGAACTGCTCCACTAACACAAAGGGCCATATGTATCAAACAAAATTGCGATCGCAAACGCTGAAATTCGCAGAATTTCAGCGTTTGCAATCGCAATTTGGCTTAGTGGTATGTATGAATGAAAAACTGCCTCGCAAAATAAGGAATCGCAAAATTTGCGATTCCCTATTTTGCGAATGCATTTAAGAAAACGCAAATTGAGATTCCTTAAATGCAATGTAAGAAGCACAAAAAAAGTGCAATTTGGCCTTAAGGAATCGCAAGTTACCACCAACTTCAAGTTGGTGGTAATTTGCGATTTCTTTGAAAAATGCACTTTTATGCATTTTTCAACGTGCAATGTGGCGCACAGACATGCCCTTAGGGCATGTATGTGCACCACATGTGCACCCATGCATATTTCAGGGGTGCAACAGGGTGTCCTTTTGACACCCTTGCAACCTTGAAATTGCATTCTCAATTTGCGATTCTCTAATTGCTAATCGCAAATTGAGAATGTCTTCCCATTCATTCCTATGGGCCTCTAGTCCCATAGGAATGAATAGGGAGGGTTTCCTTAATTGCGATTCTCAATTAAGGAATATGTAGGATTCGCAATTTTTTGGGCAAATCCTACATACATCTTGTTTTGCGATTCTCAAATAGCGATTCGCAAAAAATCGCTATTTGAGAATCGCAAAACCTAACATTGATACATATGGCCCTAAATGTTGTCAGCTCCCTTTCGCTGTAGGTTTTGTTTACAAAAAAAAAAAAAAAAAAAAATGGAAAAAGCGGAATAATTGGAATATCAGATAAATCTGAGCAAAGTTTGATTTTGCCCTCATGACCACCCTATCCCTTAAGTATCTTTAGATCGGTTTCTTCTTATACCAATGCCCGAATCTCTCTCACTATGCACAGATATGCGAGAACGCTCAGAATGGTGCTTTTTAGCGTTAAATGCCTCCATAAAGCTTTGTGCATTGATTCAAAACGGGGAAACATTAGTGAGCTTAAAACAATGGTAAGATTCCAGTTTGTTGTTGCTATGGTCTCCAGAGGACACGGTCTCTTGACCCTTTTCAAGAATATTTTAATGTGTGGTATTGGTAAAATGAAATTGACAGCATTTGTGGTCCATGCATGCTCTATTAGCTGATAAATACATCCTTAATCAAGGTGTAGTTAGGCTTGCAATACAGCAAATTCATAAAGTATTGTACCTCAAACTATCTAATTCTTGTAACATTGACATTTTTGTGTAATCCCATGCAAGGCATGTTTTCTATTGAATAGCAAAGCACTCAAGAGGTGTGCCTCTCATTGACCCTTTCAAGATGTGTAAATATTTCACATGATAGTTCAAGCCGTCTACAACCTCAAAACCCATGTTCGGGATCTTGGTACCACACCCTTACATTCTGCATTGCAAATAAGTGTGGAATTGTTGTTCATTTTTCACCATCTCGGTTATGCCATTCATCAGATGGAAATACACTTCCCATTGTGACTTAACAAGAATTAAAATAACCATTGAAGTTATGTACTTCCTGGTGACTAGAGGAAGGAATGGAATTGGTAGAATAGGATAAGCCAATTTCCTTTTCCAATTGACAGAACATTCCCCTGGGAGATGTGGGAACATGGAGGTAAAATCATGTGATTTTGCTTTTCTGCTTGAAGCAAATGAGTCCATGGTAGGTATTGCCTGCTTCAAACATTTTGTCTCCCACTTGTGTGATTTTATTGTATTTCTATTTAACCTGTCTGCCACAGCGATTTACTTTCCTGGCAGATGGTGTGCTACCAATGCAATGTGGTTGAGAATTACCTCATACCAAATCTCCTCTATTAAATTGGACATCTGGTGGAATTCTGTCCCTCCCATCCTTGTTGATTTAAAACATAGTGGTAGTGTCTGTCTGGACTTTTACTGTTTTTCACTTTATCTGGCTTTGAAAGGATTTCAAATCAAGGCATAACATTTTCATTTCCATCTAATTGACATGATTCACTGCGTGTTCTGCGACCAGGACTGTCACATAGTTTGGTGGGATGTTCCCACCACCCTCTGTGTGAACCATCTAATTTTATCATCACAATAGGAACTAGTGATTTCAGTGTACATCCTATCATGTTGTTTTAGGTCCGTCAATCACTGTAATGATTTTTCTACCCTGCGAGTGACAACTATTAGGACTATTTAGTAACTATATAGATGCACATGCATAACTTGGAACTTGAAATATATTGCCACCACAGAACCAAATTTTGTAAACTCCCAGGGGCCTATCTTATGCCAAAGGGTAGAACTATATACTGATATTTTTCCTGCATTACAAACAAGATATTTTTGATGATTTTGATGCATATGGGTATGATAATATGCACACCTGAGCCTGAATGTAGCAGGTTGTCCTGTTCAAGCTGTGGAATCACATCTTGTAATGTGCTCTAACATTTGTTTGACATAGTTTAACTGCATAAGTAGAGTAATAGGCGACTGGGAGTGAGTGTCTGAAAAGTTTCAGCGCTCCGTCCATCATCTCCTTGTGTTTGCTTTGTTCGCCCTAAGTTGGCAGGGTATGCCCAGACGTGGGTCCCTTGCTCACTTTGCCGCTGGATTCAAGCTAGCCTGGCTGATGAGGGGTGTTACCTCGAAACCGGTCCCATGATGCTTGTTTCCGGTCCAGGGAAGACCTGACTTGGAAAGTTCGGTCTGGACTCTTCCCATGAGGCACAGGGTAAAGACTGATCTGCATATGGCTGGGTCTGAACTGGGATGGCGAAGTGAGCTAAGAATGATGATGGATTAAACCCAGATCTGTGACTGGGGGTGAGTGTTGGAAAGGTTTCAGCGCTCCGTCCATCATCTCCTTTTGTTTGCTAAGTAGAGCATTAGCCAGTGTGGTACCAGAATATTGTCAGAATATCATTTGACAAATATTGTGAGAGGAGTTGGCCTAACGGCTAGGGCGGTCGACCTCCAATCTGGGGAACTGGGTTCGAGTCTCGGCAATGACGCTGAACATCCTGTGATTCTGGGCAAATCACTTAATCTCCCCGTGCCTAACAAAAAATGAATGTGTCCTCATGTAATGCAACTGGTGCTATGTAAAGCGCTCTGATACCCGATTCGGGTCAAGTTCACGCTATATAAAACTCTGTAAAATAAAAAAAATAAAAAAATTGTGTTTACAGACGTCTCACACCGTTGGCCTGACAGAGTGAGTGGATCAAGGCAGGGGCCAACCTGGGGCTGCTTAGAGGTGAGCATCGTGCACTAGGCACAGCCAGCGGAGCTCCCCGGGGGCAGAAGTGGCTCGCCTAGGTTTACAGGTGTGGCTTGGGCACAAAGAGGGCCTGCCCGCCTGCCTGCTCTAAGCGATTGCTGACATCAGAAGATCATACAAGCCCCTCCGGCAAACATCGCAGGCCTCTTGGTTTCTGTGGACTGCCAGCCACCGGCGCAACCTGGAGCTCCCTCCCGTGGCCTGGCGGCACCCCGCCGGGGCTGGCACTACCTGCATGGGGGTCCCTGCCTGGGCCCTCTTCTTGCACCCATCTTCTGTTGTGGGGTCCGGTGCACGCCTGGTGGCCCAATGACTGCAACTGCTGCCTTCACTGGGAGTTCTTAGCACCCTGGTTAACTTGGAGTCCTCTGGCACTGCTACATACCTGCGAGAGCTGAGCTCGGGGGATGGGGGGGGGGGGGGAGCTTGCAACCCCCAGCCTCCTGAAGCCCCACCAGCGCTTCCTCTCTGGGGCTACGTTGGGCACTAGAGTCACTGAGAGCCAGACCAGATAGTCTCCGCGGTTGCGCCCAGAGAGTGCCGCCTCTCCTCCACAGCACCATACAGGAGGGGTCAGGCTTGCCTGCTTCCCTGGGAGCCACCCTGCTTCGTGCCCTTCCTGTGTTGTGGCGCTCCCCAGAGGACTTTGATCTCCATGCCACATGACCCCAATCCTCCTCCTCTCTTCCTTGGTTCTAGCATCCTCAGAGGGACACTGACTGCATCCTCTTAGCCCAATCCCTCTGTCCTGCACTGGGCGGCAGCCTTGACTTGTATGCCCAGGAGTAGAACAGCCAGGGACAGTTCGGTGGTCTCCCTTTGGGCCAAATCAGCTACATCAGTCATTGCCAGCAAGAAGGACCCAGCTTCGGAGCCCCTTGTAGCACCCTCCACACCCTCTCCAAAACACAGGACTACCTGGAAAAATTTCTAATGGATATTCGCCAAGAGATAGGCTCCTTGAAGACTGACTTTAAAAGCTGCCTCAATCACTTACGCAAAGACATCACCGCGGTTGGAGACCGTGTTAACGACCTGAAATGCATGGTCAACTCCCGCGCAGAAGACTGAGAGGCGTTTTGGAGAAGTGTCAATCTGTTGGAGGAGCAACACATTGATCACCTGGCCAAGCAAAAAGACCTGGAAAATCAAGAGCGAAGCAACAACCTCTGAATCAGGGGCGTCCCACGAGGGGCGGTACGGGAGGATACTATAACTTTCAGCAGAGACCTTCTGATGATCATACGGGGTGGCCACGGAAGGATCCCCTCTGGTACTGAGTGCATTGAGTTGCTGCTGTCCCAGGTCGGCCTGATACACCCAATTCAATTTTTTTCAAGATAAAGAGACAGTACTCCGAGCGGCAAGGTGTAAGGCAGACATTGTGTAGAGGCCACACACTGCAAATTTTTCAGGATCTCTCCCCGCTGACTCTGAAGATGAGGCACAACTTCAAACATGTGACTGATCACTTACACACTCAGGGAATCAAATTATTAATGGGCCGACCCCTTTGGCTTGCTTTTCACCTTGAATGGGAAGCAGCATATGGTCCACTCCTTACGGAGGCCAGATCGCTCGTCGGCCTCCCGGGGGTCCCCACTGATGAGGACACGCCACCTCCTTCCTACATGTGCCTAGATCCTTGGCGATCCCAGTGGCAGACAGTCCAACGAAGAGGATGTAACCGCAGCACCAAGTCGGTACTAGCCTCGGACGCAGCAAAAGCAGACATTATTGAAAATCTCCAGAAGATGAAGACTTAACAGCCTCACTTCTTGGACGAAGATAACTAACCCCAGCCACGCAGGCCTGGATCCCACTCTTGCTATGGTCTTGCTGCTCCCCGGCCCTCCGATGTGTTGCTCAGTTTGCAGGGCTCGAGAGGCAGAGCCCGACCTCCGCTTATTTGTGGATGGTCTTTTTTCACTTGCCTTTTTCTTTTCATAAGAACGAACTCTTGGACACATTGTATATTAGAGCTACTCATGGCCTTAAACACCCCCCCCCACTATGAGCTTTACGCTGTTGAGGGCGACACCTTGTTGGGTCTGGTATCTTTCTCCTGACCTTCCATGGAGTGGTTCACACAGTTGGGCCCTGTTGGCCCCTTGAAGTTTCCCCTTGCACAATCCTATATCCTCCCTGCACCCACTAGGTCTCAGCCACTGCCATACCCATGATTATGTTACGGCGATTGGGGAGGTAGTTTCCCCCTTTCAATCCTTGTCCTGGAGTCAGCCCTCCCCTTGTCGCAAGACGCACCGAGGACTAGTCACTTTCCATGGCCACCACAAGTGATTTGAAATTACTTTCCCTAACGTCCTCGGGCTTAACCCCCATCAGCAAATGCCATATGCCACCAGGTGTGGTGCCATCTTATACAGGTGAGCATGACATTATCTTCTTACAGGAGATCCATCTATTTTGCGCGGATTGCCACCGTATGGCCCACCCTAAATACCCACACCAACACTGGGCATATACAGACTCCAAGACGTTGGGAGTCACTATACTCTGCAAGAGGGGCTTTTATACAAAAGTTCTTAATTCAACTAGGGACCATGGAGGAAGAATTCTCACCTTGACTGTGGAAAGGGGGAGAGATACCCTGACAAGTCTTAACCTTTACGCTCTTAAACAGGCACAAGACACGCTCATATGCCGTACTCTCTCTGATCAACTTTGACATGTAAAAGGTGACATAATTATGGGGGGGGAAAACTTCAACTTGATATGGGATCCCTCAATAGATAGAAATATATCACACATGCAGGGCAAGGGACAATGACTGGGGGGCTCAAGAATGAATTGAGACACAGACTTAGTGGATGCCCGGCGATATTTACACCCAGACTCGAAGGATTATTCCTTTTATTCACATGCGCACCTATCTTACTCCCGCACCGATCACTTGTTTGTCTCCTCTTCCTTATTGAATACCCTCTCTTCAGCACAGATATCAGATATCTCCTTCTCGAATCACGGACACGTTGAGCTCACATGGACGCCCCGTGCTGGACTAACATCACCGCGTGGACACCTCTGCCTGCAGCTCCTAAGAGAACCTGTTGACAAAACAGCTATACAAGACCCCATCACAGAATACTTCACTGTCAACTCCCTGCCAGATACTCTTCCACCCCCGCCCCCCCATGTTCCATGGGACGGCTTGAAGGCCACCATGTGTGGAGTATTGACCTCTAACTCAATAGATAGGATTCGGGAGGCGCGCATCTTTGGAGCAAAACTTACTGATGAAATCTTCACACTAGAGCGCACCGATAAGCTGCATCCAGTGCTACGGGCCAAGTGTCAATTGGCTATTCTGCAGGGCCAACTTCAGCCACATCGGGTTGATAAAGCTGAGTGCTCCTTACTTGCTCTATAGCAAAAGTACAATGAGGAGGGGATAAGGTTGGTTTCTCTCCTGGAGCGTAGATTGCGTCACCAACACGCTAGGTCTCACATTGCCAAGATGCAAATAGGCGATTCGGACTGGGCTGTTAGAGAGGCAGAAAAACAAAGGGCTTCCCAAGCTTATTATCAGAACCTTTACACTTCGGGGGGAGAGGACCCTACTGAGATTGCCACGTATCTCCAGAGCTGTCTCCATGGCGGCCTTTAGATCCCTCCCTAGCCCACGATCTTGAGGAACCCTTCTCTATTGCTGAGTTCGGCAGCACCCTACACGTGCTTCCCAAGGTTAAATCTCCTGGTCCAGATGGCCCCCCCCCGACTTTTTGCATGGTTTTCCTATCCCAGCTACCTCACTTGCTGGCACTTTACAATTCCTTCACTCATGTCACAGGCCTTACGCCACCCATGGCCAACTCCGAAATCACACTAGTTTCTAAACCAGGAAAAGACACAACGCTTTGCTCATCCTACTGCCCGATTGTCCTTTAAAATACAGATGCAAAGCGCTACACTAAGATGAAGGCTAACCGCCTAGAATGCTTCCTTCCTGGACTGATTGACCCAGATCAGGTGGGTTTCATACGACATCGGCAGGGATCCGACAACATTTGATGCTGGCCCACCGAGTAGAAAAGGCCCAGAGACACTCCATCCCCGCTCTTCTCCTTTCCTTAGATGCCGAAAAGGCCTTTGATCAGGTAAGCTGGTCCTTCTTAAAAGTGGTCCTCCAGAATATAGGACTAGGCCCAGTCATGATTAACAAAATCATGGCCTCATTCTCAGCCCCTACCACCTCCATCCGCATCTACGGCCAGACTACTAGCCCTTTCCCTCTATCCTGGGGCACCCAAGCAAGGCTGCCCTCTATCTCCCCTCCGTTTCGCCCTCATCGTGGAACCTCTTGCAATCCACTTACGACTCAGCAGACGTTAAGGGGGATTTCCTTCGGAGGCCAGGACCATAAGATCTTATTATATGCAGATGACCTCCTCCTCGTGCTAACGGAGCCAGACACCTTCTTCCCTGCAGTGGTTCAGATCCTCCAAGCCTATGAGCGGGTGTCTGGATATACGATCAACCTAGCGAAATCACAGGAACTTAACCTTGCCCTCCCGCCACAACGCCTCGTCCACTTGCAGACACTCTCCCCCTTACAATGGACCTTCCACTCTCTACAGTATCTAGGCCTCATGATCACAAATTCCCTGATGATCAGGACGAGTGTGAACTGGTCGCACCACTGTAAATCGATTCCGGAAGATCTTTGAAGATGGAAGCCACTTCACATGGTATGGTTAGGCCACATTAACTTGGTAAAAATGAACATACTTCCCCCCCCCCCAAGCTTTTGTATTCATTTCAATCTCTGCCCAGGTCTATCCCCTCGGAGGACATCGCCCGATTACAGGCAGATCTCAGCTCTTTCATATAGAAAGGGAAGCATCACCGCATTTCTGCTGTGCTTCTCATGCTTCCACCGAACCAAGGGGGATTGGTTCCGAGGGAGCATGGCTTGTCCCAAACGCCAGGATTATTACTGGGCGGCGCACTTTCGCGATCTTTCCGAGTGGATAGTGCGTGAGAGCGAGAAACACTGGGTCCACATGGACAGAGCAGTCACTTGTCAGCCGCTCTGGGACCTCGCTTTGCTGCCCAGACAATCCTGTCCATGCAGCGCATACATTGCGATCCAGACACACACACAGTATTAGAGATATGGGATAGACTAGTGATCAGAAGGGGCCTGACAACATGCACCCAAATGCACGCAATCCCGAATTCTCCCCTGCCCTCCCCCAGGAATCCTTACCAGATTAGGTTAAAGGCGAGTGTAGGCTACTACAGGACCTTTTCCAGGGCCAGAAAATTAAGTCTTAACCAGTGTAAGAAGGATTTTCACCTCCTACAGTCTGCCCATCACCAATATTTCCATTGGGACCTTCACCCTTCCAATGCAGAAGCCGCCACTCGGCCACTTACTTTTTTTGAGCAACATGTCCACAAATTTGAAGCTACTCGAGGTTGAATCTCTAAGACATATGCTGTCTTGCAACATTCACGCCTCCTGCCTGATCACTATCAATGGAAATGGTCTCCTGACACTACCAGCAATACCAACCAGAAACAGTGGGAAAATCTGTGGAGGGAAATACCACACACCCACAGAAGCATTCCCTAATAGGAAACAGCCTACAAGGTCATGCTCCAGTGGCATTATAGTCCGACCCGTCCCCACACTATGTTCCCAATGGCCCCTGCCTCATGCTGGCGTTGTGCTGCACCAGTGGCCGACTTCCATCACATATGGTGGGCATGTCCTTTGTTAAAAAATCTTCTGGGAGGAGATGCGGAGTCATTAAGGGCACCCTGGGATATCCTATACCGGAATACTATCATGCTATTATCCTAGGCATCCGCCCAACGTCCTTGACCGCCATGATCCATGCAGACTGGTATCTAGTATGACATGACTGGCGCACACCAAAAAGCTTATAGCCTGGGCCTGGCGGGCACCCTTGGACCCTCAACGGCATCCTGATTCACACAAATCTGGCATACCATTGCAATTGAGTAGATGACACTTAAGCTGTCCTCCACAGATAAGAAATTCCTACGCCTCTGGACACACCTCATCACGTACATGTCCTGTTTGAAATAGTTATATTTACAACCTTCCAGATTGCAGGCTCTTCACCTATTTGACGACTTGGTGTATGAGACCCCCCCCCTCACCCTTCGCCTTCATAAGTGACTAATTGGCACACTCTCTCCTTCTCTCTGCAACACCCTTCTCCTATATTATGCGCGATCCGCATGTTTGAGACACCGATTGGGAATCTCTCAATCTCCCCTTTCACTCCTGCCCATATCCCAGTTATAAAATTTTTTTCCCTTCATTTAGCCCTTCACATAGACCCATTCCATCAAGACCCTGCAAGATGCAGACCATTGCTCAGACCTTCCTAAGCCTTCTCATAGGAGTGATTTCTGTCCCTTTGGCACTTATCTTTGCAGACGGCCTGGGCGATGATACTGATGCATTGACATGAAGTTTTGTATGCCTTACTAATACATTCTAATTGTCTACTGAAGGTCTGCCTCTTTGTAATAGTATTACATTGTAATGTTTTTAAAAAAACTCAAACAGAACTTGAGCAAAAAAAAACAAACATATAATAAGGAGGCAGAGACTGACCAAGATTACCCAGCATCAAGGAAAGATACACTTGAACAGCCCACGGCCATCAATTCTTGAACTAGACTAAAAGTAAAACTGACTAAAACAAGGAAATCCAGCAATAAAAAAATATCCAAAAACCCACTGGCTAAAGGACTACACCATCTTCGACAAAAAACGCACAGTGTCAGAAGGGTCTAGGACTGTTCAGGACCCAGTGAGTGAGGACACAACAAACCACAACATTCAACCACTTACACCATCCAACACGATGATAATTGACAATGCGAGCCATGGGAATGATCTAGAGGACTTAGGTCAAACAATAAACTCACATCCAAAGCACAACTTGGAGGACATAGCTGCTGTCCAACTTTGTTCCACAGTACACCAGCCCTCAATAGAAGAGAACCAGAAAAGATGTCAAGAGAAAC
The DNA here is from genome assembly GCA_963921515.1 of Calotriton arnoldi. NCBI lineage: Eukaryota > Metazoa > Chordata > Amphibia > Caudata > Salamandridae > Calotriton > Calotriton arnoldi. Next base: position 2,145,655 of record CAWUFW010001727.1, read on the forward strand.
AGGATCAGGTGCAAACCCAGAAAACAACAAGGGAGGAAGGGATAGCTACACAGAAATCAAAGCCCCAATAATGGCTGATACAATGGTCCTAAACACCCTTTTAAAAAGAACAGTACAAAACACCATGCCAGGGCAACTGATCACCACCAGACACTTGGAGAATGGAGGATCAAGAGACCCAACTGCGGTGGCAAGGAAGACACCAGCAAGTAAGACCAACCTCCAGAAAGGAGAAAAAACTACAACTATATTTCATCCAGCATACTGCTAAAAAGGGAAGCAACGACGTCCTCAACTGAGGCAACATTCTTAAACTGTTAAATCAGATTCCATCACTCACTAAGGTCATCTCGACCGACAGACTGTATCCAATTTACTAACCCAGGCCAGGACATCAAAGTGAATCAACCAGGGTTACCTGGACCACAGCCGACATGTCCCAGAAAGTACTTTGCAAGATCAAACAATTCAGAGACTGGGGAATACTTGTGGAAACCTACCAAGAACCAGGGTACCCACACACCCACTGATGAGGGCTAAAGCTGATAATATCGAGAACATGGACGTACACCAAAAATCCTACTCAGTTTTAAAGAACGCAAAAGGTGTAACACCATAAACAGTGGGTAAAGTGAGTGCCCCAGAAACAATTAACTACAAAACAGCTGCAAGAGTGCAAGAAACCCAGAACAATGAGTGGGGCTGGATTGCAAGAACCAGCAACTGGTCATTGATACTTAAGCGAAAACGCCTAAAACCTCAGAGCTAGGTTAGAATCCTGTAAAAATATATTTCGCCTGTGCTCTTGGAATATACATGGACTGTCAGGCAAGCCGGAGCTATTAAGCTACTTGCAAACCTCTAAAGTGATTACTCTACAGGAAACATGGGCGCTTGAACCTCTCCCTATTACTGTTTATTCTCACAGTGTAGTGAGAGCCAACAAAGAAGCAAAATACGGCTGAGTAAAGGCGAACCTGCAATTTATTTATCCACAGCTCTCAAGGTTACGAGCACAGAGCAAAACTGGAGTCTGACAATCTACAAATTCTGCACATAACATTAGAAAGGAAGGGTGGAGTCAGGATGTTAACATTGTTTAACATCTACATGTCATCAAATGGAAAAGACAGTGCAAAAGCATCAAAAAAGATGTTTTACAACATATTCAAAGCAGTGTCAACCTACCCCAGCTCCCTGTTAATTGTTACAGGAGATTTCAACATGAAATTGCTAGGCAGACAAAAATTAAATTCTAGAGTCACAGGAACACCAATGGGTCATTCCAATACAAGCAACAATAGACCAAGGGAGGTACGAAACAAAGGGAATCAACTTAATTGGCAAATTAGAGCACAAGGGCCTTCGGGGCCTCAATGGCCTATTTTCAGATGACATTCCACTTACACTGTCCTTCCATTCCACCAGTAAAAGCTCTTTAATACACTATAAGCTGGCCTCTTTGCCCCTGCTAAATTACATGCACTCATTTAAAATTGGACAAGATCTGAGAGTAATCACCTGCCTCAGGAATTAAAATTGGCCATTGTCCTGAGAGCGAACATACGCACAGTAGAACGGCTCACCACACACAGTGGATCTAAAGAGAGTAAAGTAGACTCCAACAACACTAGAATCACTGGCTTAAAATGCAGAGCACGATCTACAAACTACTATGAAATAAAGCAACTCCGCAAACGACAACTGGGAAGCATTTACAGACTCTTTTGCAAAACAAAACGCTTCAAGAGTGAAAATAAATAAGCGCACCCCCAGTGACATATCAAGGGAATAGCCGCAATGATCACACGAGAGGGGCAATGAAAGAACTGAAACAAAGTCAACAAGGCTTTGAGGGCAGTGAAGAAATCCCCAAAAAATTCAACCTTAATATCGGATCTGAGGAGCTCAAAAAAAGAACTAAAATTGGTGATCTGGAAAGATAAGAAAAACCACAGAAGTCTTTTGGGCCAAACTAATTTGGACATAAAGCATCACAACTCCAGTCTTTTCTGGAGAACAGTAAATGACCTAAATAATTCACTAAAGCACCGCTTGGACTCAAACCTCTGAGGAATCCTGTGCCTCAGAGAGGTTGAATGCACACTTTAAGGTATATACAAGCGCAGAGCCAACACTGTTGGCAGTAGAGGGCTCATCACTTGAGGGCCACGATAGTCCAAAAGTAAATTATGAAGATGCCAACACGACCCAACGAAATAGCCAGAGCATATGGCCCCACTGTCTAACCATGCCCTAACACATAAAATAATACCAGAGTCATGGAGAGGGTCTATTAGATAGCCAATATTCAAGGACAGCAACACAGCAGTTGCAGAAAACTACAGACTTATTGCTCTCATAGAGGAGACAAAATACTATGCTGGCGTGCTACTGGAGCACCTCTTGAACTGGTCCACTACAAATTCTATAATACCAATTTAAGCAAACTGCATTTTCAAAAACAAAACTGGGACAATAACAAACATGGCCCTCTCTTTCTTATTTGATTCCTCAGAAGCCTCCAAACTTGCTCTTCACCTCTGCTATATTGACTACCAAGCTGCTTTTGACTGTCAATCGAAGCAGGCTCTGGAGGAAACTCAACAACTGGAACATCCCTCCGGTGTTTCTTAGTGGAATTGAAAACCTGTACGCAAATACATGGGTTAGAATTAAACTGGGTAATGGAGCAAACTTATACAGGGCAATACACAAAACTCAGGGCCTTAAACAGGGGTGCGTTTTGGCACCAACACTTTTTAACCGGTTTCTAGCGGACCTATCTCCTTTGACGCAAGTTTTTTCCACGCAATGAAACTTGACTCAATACATTTATCTAACCTCCTGTATGCCGACAATTTAGCATTGTCGGACAAAGGTCAGTCTGCAGTGCATGGACGTCATTTAGGGGTCACAGTTGCAACCCCTAGCTTGCAACCCCCTAGCACTCTCTTTGCGCCCCCTGGCCTCAGAGGTTGAAAAGGAAGCAACAGGAATCGAACAAAAGGCAATCATTCCTCTCACTTCATAGGAGCACCTTCTCTTCTGAAGGCAGCTGCGAAAAGCAAAATTGAAACGTTTTAATGTTCATCTTGTGGAAACAGTTAAGTTGTTGCTTAGCAACACCTTTTGGTGGCTTTCACCCTCCACCAAGCACGGATCTGCTAGACCTGCAGGTTGGGGGTATTGGTGTGCTTCTAGAGTGGCCTGTATTGCTTACCAGTGTTGCTGGACCCCAGCTTTCTTTCTGGAATGTTGCCTGCACTTTTGCAGAACGAAGCATTTTTTGCAACCTGCCAGGAATCACAGCATGGCAGTCCCAGTAAGTGGTTTAATTTTACTTTTTGTTTAATTTGATTCATATTTGCAAACCAATGTGTTATTTTTTTAAGTTGTACAGCATTACATATCTGCCAAGCAGGGCCGAACTGGAAACCCAAAGCAGCCCTGGCAAATGTTGTCAGACCAGCCCCTGTACAGTGTAGAGCGAGTGATCCTGACCACTACAAGGGTGGTTTTGGAGGGGGAGGTTCTCCCGCCAAAACCATATGGGAACAAATGGCAAAACTGGTGCATTTTAAAGCACATTTTTCAGTATATATTCAGTCGTATTGGCTCTTAAAATATAGTAAACGATGACCTTACAGTGCACCAGGATACAACATTCTTTTTGGGGGGTCTTTAATGATCCCTCAGTGTCTCATTTCTCCATAGCCCCTCTCTCACAAGTATTTCATTTGTTTTATAGCGCCTCATACCAATGTAGGGTGTCAGAACGACACACACACACACACACACACACACACACACACACACACACACACACACACACACACACACACACACACACACACACACACACACACACACACACACACACACACACACACACACACACACACACACACACACACACACACACACACACACACACACACACACACACACACACACACACACACACACACACACACACACACACACACACACACACACACACACACCTCTCTAAATCAGTGTACAGAAGTTGTTACATAACCAAAGGGCACTACAAGGGGTAGGAGTTACATGTCATCCATACTGGTAGCCATTTCTTTAGTAGTGCTTGGACCTCGAGAAGCACAAACTCAGGATTCAGAACGTAACAGTGGTTAAGGTTGGATATAAGAATTTATTTCTACTCAAACACACCCTCTTTAGCAACATTAAGATAATGAAAGACTGGGAATAAACATAACTTTCAAACCTGAGCCATGCAGCTCTTTGCTGCTGGCAGGTCATAGCTCACTGTGCTAGACTACGATTGTAACTAACAAACTGCACAGTAACAAAGGGATCTGTGTGACAAAAGCAGTGAGCCACTGGGGCTCTGCAAATAAAATACTGTTCTGTGAAATGAATGGTACATGTCCTTTGCAGCAGGCATATTAACTCTCTGTGCTACCTTAGATGAGTCCAAACTGCTACTAGACAACTGGATCTCTCTCTAGCAGGTATATTAATCACCAGAGTTATCTTGACACTTTTATTGTTGCATGAAAACTGCTAAATATTCAAAGAACTCTGCAGCGGGTGTTTTAAAACTACTGCACTGCTACAAAATCATCCCCCAGTTACAAAACCGACCCCCCACGCTGTCAGCCTCCCGGGGAAATACCCGATGCCGGATACGGCCAATAGCTTGATTTTGTATGTGTGTGACATTTCAATGACTTATTTATGACCCTTTATCTCAAACGGAGTTACTTGGTACTGTTAGAGCGCAAACTCTGCACCTGTAAATTCTGGTATCCTGTGGTAACACCTCACCAGTACCATGCAATTCTGAGTTAAACCCCTTGGAATGGAGAATAATTGTGCGCACCCATAATTACAGGGCAGAATTCTGCACAGTATTTCCTTTTCAGAGAGGTGTAACACATTTAACACCTGCACTGAACAGTTGTCAAATATTTGCAGGGGCTTCAGTGTGGGGCGATAAGGTGATGGGATGGGTGGGAGGAGAAAAGAAATATGTTGGCTTGTGGGGGACCATTACATGCTTCCTCCACAATTTGCTTGAGAGGGAGGCTGGGCTGGTAAATAGGTCCAGACTGCAATGCAGTCCTTTCCTAATGCAATTTTACCAGCAGGATTTTCCATCTGGTAAAATACGGTCTGATGTCCCAGCACTTGGTAAATCCAGGTGCAGGAACTACGCTCTACTCATGATTGTGTGGAGCGAATTCCATACAGGAAGTCTGCTCAACTTAACCCATAATCAGGGCCTTTTAGTGGCAATTAATCACTCAGTTGTGAGAGGTTTTGAGGAGGCTCTAACCACTTACCTTGTGTTGTAACGACATGCGTGGCAAAGGAAAATGTATCGTAAAGGCTTGCGTTGTAAAGGCAATGCGTAGTAATGGATGCATGATAAAGACGTGTCGTTCATGCATGCGTTGTCAAGTCATACAACCATCCGAGAATGTTTGAGGGATGTATAGCAGACGATTAGAGCGAGGGTGAATCAAGAGATAGCTATAATTAGTTGTTAAAGATAAGGGTGAAGTTTGTATGGGAGCAAACAGAGAACTCAAGACAGCTGGTCTAACAGTGCAGAGAATGGTGGTGATAATGAGAGGTGGAGTTGGGGGGAAAATGGGAAAGATGTAGGTGAACATGAAACAAGGAGAGAGAAATCTGTGCAAATTAGAGTGAGGAAGTTGGAAGTAAGAGGCTAATTCTGAACTCAAATTAGAGCGAAGGATGTGCAGAGAAAGGAGAAAGACGATAGAAAACCCGTCTGATACAGGGACGAGAGAATAAGAGGGAGGTATTATAGGAAATATGTGAACAATAGTAATAAGAATTGGTAGTGGGAGTGAACAGTTAATAGAACTGTGAGAATAAGAGTTGTTTATCAAAGTGTAGTCAAGTTGTGAACTGGGAGAGGAGAACACATCACAAGTGATGAGTAGGACATAAAAAGGTTAGAAGATGGGGAAGGAAGGCAATAAGAAGATAGCAGAAAGGGAGGTGAGAGGGGTCCCGAGGCAGAGCTGTGAGAGGTAGAGATGGGTAATGGAATTTACATGGGATGACATGATAAAGGTATGAATGGTATGTCTATGTTATTAACGTTGCACTAATTGTACAATTTATACCTTTAGTGATGTATTTTCTGTGACATCACCAGGATCAAAGGTCACATGGACTCACTGCAGGGAAGACAAAGGCCATATGATGTCACTTCCTGCGATGTCACTTCTGCCACCCCTGGCATTTTGGAGAATTGACGTCCATGCTGCAGCGCCTACGAAATGCTACCCAAGAATACTCGAGCATGAATGGCTTGACAAACATGAACAAGATGAAATTCATGACCTTCAGGAGAAGAGAAACGGGAAAGGCCAATTGGTTCCTCAATTCAGCCAAGATCGACAAAACAAATGAATACAAATATCTTGCCCCACTAATCGACAGCGAAGGCACATTCCAACGCGGGAAGGAGGAAATCAAAGAAAAGGGATCGCTTTGGCACGGGGGGGGGTTTGAGGCCCTATTCAGAAACCTAAGAGGTCCATCGCACACTCCTACCCTAGAAATTGCGAGGGAAAAGGTAGTGCCTACCCAGACATATGGAAGTGAAGCACTACAGGGCAGAGATTCAAACATCCTGGATACAATCACAATGAGGATGTACAGGCACATTTTTGAATTCTCCAGCTACACATTTATTTATTTATTTATTTGTTTATATAGCGCTAGAATCGACCCCCGAAGGGGTATCTCTGCGCTTAGAGCAGACTGTGAGGGTGTAAAGCAACTCCAGCAAAATTTAACACGTGCAGAAAAGATTGGTCTTAAGCAACTTCCTGAATTGCAAGTGATCCAGACACTGTCTTAAGGGCAAGGAGAGCTCATTCCAATAACGAGGACCAAGATGGGAAAGAGCTTTTCCTCCTAATCTTGCCTTACTTACTCGAGGCACCACCAGAAGGTGTTTAGCACTTGAGCGGAGGGATCTTGATGGTACATAGGGCGTGAATTTCTCAGAAAGGTAGGAAGGGCCCAGATTAAGCAGTGCCTTATGAATAGTGCAGCAGATTTTAAATTTGACCCGTTGGCGGATGGGGAGCCAATGCAACTTCATAAGCAGAGGGCGGGAAGAGGTCCTGGAAGGGACATTAAGGACCAACCGCGCCGCCGTATTCTGAACTACCTGCAGTCTACTGAGTGAAGCCTCATTAGCAGAAACCAGTAGGCCATTACAGTAGTCCAGACGACTCAATACCAGCGCCTGGACTAGAGTTTTCCGGGTAGAATCAGGAAGCAAGGGGAAAACTCGGCGGAGCAGGCCTATTACATGAAAACAGGAACCAGCTGTCTGAGCAGCGTGCTCCTTCAGACTGAGGGCTTGATCTAAACGGATACCCAGGTTTTTGACTGTAGACCTGGGAGCAGGATGGGGACCCAAGTCGATCGGTCACCAATCTGGGGTCCACAGGAGGGGGGCCTCTCCAAAGAGCATTATCTCTGTTTTTCCCACATTACACTGGAGGAAATTATTCTTCATCCAGTGTGATATGGCTCTCATCCCATTAGAGAAGGCCAGTCTGACCGCTGAGGTGAATTTATCAAATGGAAAAAGTAACTGGGTATCGTCGGCATATGATATGGGGATGAACCCATGTGTTCTCAAAAGATTGGCCAAGGGAGCAATATAGATGTTGAATAATGTAGGGCTCAAACAAGAGCCCTGGGGTACTCCCCTTGGTCAAATCTATAGGAGCCGAACGATACGGGCCTAGATTGACAATCTGGGAGCGATCAGACAGAAAGCTCCTCATCCATTGTAAGGCTGATTTTCTTAGCCCAACCTCTTCCAACCTTTTGATCAGAATACTATGAGAGATTGTGTCGAACGCTGCGGATAGGTCTAACAGCACCAGAATCATAGAGTGGCCTTTATCTAGGGTCATCCTGATGTTATCTGTGACCACTAGTAATGCTGATTCGGTGCTGTATTTGGGCCTAAAACCAGACTGGGAAGGATCTAAACATCCAGTCAGTTCGACATAGTTGGAAAGATGGGTATTAACATGTTTTTCCATTAGTTTGCTCAGGAACGGGAGGAGTGAAATAGGACGGAGGTTAGAAAGATCCGTCCATGATGTTTTAGTATTCTTACGAATGGGTCTAACCTGAGCAACCTTCCACTCCAGCGGTACATGGCCTTCCGTTAGAGAGAGATTAATAAGAGATTGCACCGAGGGAGACAGGTGTTTAGCTAAAGACGGAATGACTTTAGCTGGAATCTGATCCGAAGGGGACCCAGACTTTATCTTGTGAATCAGTGATTCAACCTCTGCTAATGTAATTGCGGGGAAGTTCTCTAACAACTGAGAGTTTGTTAGATTCAAATGGTCCAAGCCCATAGGAATCTGCTGCAGGCCTCCTATTGCGGTAATTTTACCATAGATAAGCTCTATCTTTTGTACAAAATAAAGAGCAATATCATTACACAGCAGTTGGGAGGGGCCTCTGAGCTTTCACAAGCCTCAGGGTTAATGAAAGACTGAAGAATCTGGTGCAGGGTTTTAGAGGAGTTGCCAGCCTCGGCTAACTGAGCTGTTATATGGGTTTTCCGTGCTATCTTTATATTTTTATGATAGCTGGATAGAGTGGAATAAAACCGATCTCTGTCCGACTCATTATGAGAAGCACGCCAGATTCTCTCCAACTTCCTGCAAAGTTGTTTTTGATCTCGCAGTTGGGTCGAGAACCAGACTGCCCGTGGGCGATTCGAATGGCTCAAGGAAGATTTCAGAGGCGCAATATGGTCAATGGCTGTTAAAACAGCCGAGTTATATTTAGACAATGCTTCCTCAATGTTGTCCGATGCAGAATTTTGAGGCCTCAAAAAAACTGTTTGAAAATTTTCCGCGGAGACTTTCTGCCACTGTCTGCGAGTATAAAATGTAGCTGGTTTAGATATTTTGAGTTTTATAGGGTCCTGAATAAAAAATTCAATGACTGAATGATCAGACTAAGAAAGTTGTTGGGGGGGTTCGCACTGAATCTTAGAAGAATTTGAAAATATAATATCCAAAGTATGACCAGCTATATGGGTAGGGCCTTCATTAAGCTGGGATAAACCTAAAAGGGATAGGTCAGTCAAAAGAGTCTGTGCATCTAAGTTGGAGAGACAATCACTATGGATATTGAAATCTCCTAAGAGTAGAAAGCTATTACACACATTCACATATGGGGCTAATAGTTCAACCAATTGTAGAGAAAAATCAGCTAGGGGTCCTGGGGGACGGTATATTAACGCCCCTTTCCAGCTAGCCTGCATGGGAGGATCTATCCTAAAGACCAACATCTCCATAGTAGCATCGCCACGTTGGTCATAGATCTGTCCAGTCTAACCATTTTATACCCCTCCGGTATGCCTAACGCTATAGCGGGCACAGAGTGGGGTTTAAGCCAGGTTTCGGTTAGAAAGCCCAGTTCAGGTTGAACCGAGGACACTAGGTCCCATACCTCAACAGAGTGTTTGGGCAGCGATCGAACATTGCACAACAAATTTTTCCACCCCTTCCGTGAATTATCCACGGATGTGTTGATAGCCTGACAAGAGGACATATGATTTGCCTGAAATCGGCATACTCGGCAAGAAAACGGGCCCTCTGGATAAGGCCAGATTTCTGCCCGACAAGTAGGGGTTACATTGGTCTGTAGATTCATTAGCTCTTGTCTAGTATAGTGTATTTGTATAGGGGGACCGTGGTTGACATAAGCTTGACCAGGGTCTCCTGCTCCTAGCGACGTCCTGGCACGGACGGGCGCAGACGGGCTTGCCTTTGGCGTGCCTTCGGCGCGCCGCCGGCGCGCCCGCGGTGCGCGTCCGCTGCGCGCTCCGCTCTGCATGCCCCTTTATGTGCAAGTGAGGGTGGGGACTAGACCACCAACACTCAATTGGCCGGAAATGACTTCCCGCCACACAATCGGGATTGGGACCCGCGGTGGACCGGGGAAGTGCACCGGAAGTGTGGCTTTGAAAAGAAACCTCACAGCATCAGGTATTTCCCTCGTAATTATAAAATGTTTAAAAAAGATGAGTGCACACGATAGTAACAGTTTAAAAAATATATGCAGCAAGCGTCATACAACTAGCGCTGGGCAGTATAACAATAATACAACTACCTCACGCGCGTCACCAGCACAGATCAGGTTGGAGTTCGGTCTCGTTAAGAAGACACTAAGCAGGTGCACAGCCTTTGTCAAATTGTGCTATAGATTTAAATTCTCAGAAAAGAACACCATTAATTACAACATATGGCTGGAGATGAACAAAAGATCTCATTCACCAGTCAGAGAATACTTACTTACAACAAATGATATGTTCGGCCTAGCAGAAGTATGGTCTGCAACAGCAAGTTATGAAATTTGCAAATGAGTCGAACAAAACATCTAAAATCCCATCATCCTTGGAGGACAAAGCAACTTTAGAAAAACAGTCACATGCCTGGGTGGTCATAAACGGTTACAAGTTATTAAAACTGCAGCAATACCTAGGAGAAGCTTTTAACAGCAGGCTAAAGGGACAATTTCTGAAACATCGACTGGGCAGGCTGCCATTAAATACACACCCCATTCCCCAACAAAGACCGGAAGTCATAGGAGATGGCAGGTTGTGTGGTAACCCAAAGGAAGAAATAATCCATGTCATATGTCTTTGCAAAACAACCCTAAGCCATCGCCACCACTGGCTCCGTCCATTCTCAAACCAGCTCGGGGTATGCTCTTGTAGACAAGTAGTACTGACCTGCCTCAATTCAGCAGATCTGCAACTTATAATTCGGACTGTGAAATACCTTCAGGGGGTTGAAAGTGGCATTAAAAAAAAAAAAAGGACATGGACAGAATGACCCTAATATGACAGCCACAGGCCTGTAACAGACCTGTTTACGAACAACTGGCCCCAATTGGCTCACGAGATGTTCCGCTGGTGGCCATGAACCAACCGATTAGCCATCCTGCCGAGCTTTAGTTAATCAGTTCTAGCTAACCAATCAAGGGAAACAATCATGCATCTTAACCGGTTTTTGCACTTCCTTTACTTTTTAGCCCCTTGTTATCAGTGCATTGAGACACAAAGCCATGCACTCTAACCTGCTTAGTACACACACAGGGATACCACTTTAGATTTCTTGCCCGGTTTGCTACACTCACAGATTGCACTTTAAAGCACAAATCTGAGCCCCTCAACCAAGTTTGTTCCTTATACGATCTTTTAGTGGGCTACCTCCTAAGATCCTGCCTAGGGACAAACTACTAGTATAAAATTCTGTAGCACACATCTCAATCTGCAAAGCGACACGCAAAACAATGAGATACTGGGGCGATTTCTGTTATTAGTATTTTTTTTTTTTTCACTTTATTTATGATTTTGTGAGAGATCTTGTAATTCAAGGAAGCACAGGTACACTATTCCAGCACAGGGAAACAATTTGTACATCTTGTATCATAATACATAGTTGGAAGTAGACTCAGCACCAATATAGCACATAATACATTAGCAGCTTGCCTCCCCAGGCATATTACAACAGGACAGTCTAGCATTTTAATACATCATTTAGAACCATACCAAGACATTCTACAGGGCCTGGTGTCTGTGTGCTTAGCGTAGCATATGGCCAGCATAGTACCCGTACAAGTCAACATATCTACTATGCAGACGCAGAGTGACCCTCCACTTCTAGGATAGGCGTGGCCTCATCATTAGGGCCTCCCCTAAGGCGCAGCCACTCCACAAAGGGGACCCAGAAGTCCTTAGGACGCGACGCTGTAGGCATTAGATCCCAATAGCTTGCCAACTGCTCCTGACAATACACCGCATCTTGTATCCATGTTTTTACTAGCGGTCTAACCGGTGATCCCCAGTGTATGGCCAAACGGCGGCGAGCAAGGACCAACAACATTGCGATTAAGCGGCGGCACTCCAGTTTATATTGTTCCACATATCCCAGTAGCAGGATCAGTGGAGAGCAACCCAGTGATTGGCCAGTAATGGCTTCAATTACAGACGATACCTCCTCCCAATACTGAGAGACGACAGGGCATTCCCAGGCTACATGCAAGAAGGCAGCGCCTTCACGCCTACATTTCCAGCAGGATGACGTGGCGCGTAGTCCTATTTTAAATAGATGTAGTGGGGTGTGGTAGTAGCGGTGCAGAAATTTAAAATGTATTAATCGCAGCTTATAATTGGGAGATAAATGTTTCATTTGAAAACAGCAGAAGGACCATATGTCATCCGTAAGCTGGTCGGGGAGATCCTCGCGCCACTGCTGAAACGCTCCAGGGTCTATCCACGGCATGTATGATTGTGTATAAGTGTAAAGCCTGGTGACCAATTTCCTCGGTGACGGAGAAGCCAGTAGGTTAGCTAGAGGATGTAGTGTGGGTGGGGGAACTGGAAAGGAAACATGTAGTTTCTTGCAGGCAGCTTTAAGTTGATGGAATAGCAATCTCTCAAGAAATGGTATAGAGCCCCCCGGTTGTGTGACAGGTTCTGGCAAAAACGACTCAGTCGGATATAGATCACCCATTGTTTTAATTCCCATAGTGTGAGCTCTGTCTATGGCTCCCTTGTCCTGCAAAAAGGGGAAATTGGGATGAAGTGCTACCCGCATCGAGGGAGCGTATAGCAAAGGTACTTGAGCGCGGCGTCTCAAACCCTCCCAGGCCCACCTGACCGTCTCCACAGTGTTGATTTCGTTTGGGGTCCTACGATAGGTGTGGTATACCGCTGTGTGCAACGGAATCCTATCTGCGACATCTTGCTCCGTCGCCACATGCGGCTGAAATGGGGTTGGATAAATCCAGTAATGTAAAAATTTAGCTTGCGCACTCAGGGCGTACAACTCAAAGTCGGGGGCTCCCAAGCCGCCTCTAGATAGCGGACGCGTGAGGATGTCCCAGCTCACTCTGGGCTGGCCACCCGCCCAAACCATGGATATCGCGGCAGAGCGCAACTGCTTAAAAAAGGCCTGTGTTAAAGGGATAGGAATATTCACAAATAAATACAAAAATTTAGGGAGGACGATCATCTTAAGTATTGCTATCCGACCTGCTAGCGACAGAGGAAGGGCGGACCAGAATTTAATTCTATCCAAGAACCAGTCCAACTGTTTCCCAAAGTTGAGGCTCCAGATGAGTTGAAGGTCTCTACTGAGCCATATTCCCAAATATTTAACTGCTTCCTCTTCCCACTTCAGCGGGAAGTCCAAAGTTTTGTTGAAAGGAGCGGCAGTTAAAGACAGTATGTAGGATTTTCTCCAATTTATGGTAATACCAGAGAGGCCACCAAATCGAAGCAGCTCGCGCAGCAATGGATTCAGATTATCGTCTGGGCGCCTGACATACAGGGTGATATCATCCGCATACATAGAAGTGATGAGATTGCGGTCCGTAAAAACTAATCCCCGCGCCGAATGGTATTGTCTAATTTTCGCTGCCAATGGCTCCATTGCTATTGCAAATAGCAAGGGGGAGAGCGGGCAACCCTGCCGAGTGCCACGAGAGATCTCAAACGCCTCCGAGATGAGTCCATTAGCAAGTAGGCGAGCTGTAGGCCTTGTGTAAAGTAATTGAACAAGTTTAATAAAGTTAAGACTCAGTCCCAGTCTGGGAAGTACAGTAAACCGGTATGTCCACTCCAGGGAGTCAAATGCTTTGGTCGCATCTAGAAAAACTGCCGCAGATGGGAGCTTGGGGTCAATTTGATGGATAACCGAAAAAAACGTTCGGAGATTATGGGCCGTCGATCGTCCTGGTATAAAGCCTGACTGATCAGGTCTAGCAATGAGGGGCATCAGTGGTTGGAGCCTGTTAGCTATAAGTTTAGCTAGGATTTTAGTGTCCACATTTATCAGGGATAAGGGCCTATACGAGTCACAATTTGTTGGTGGCTTGTCTGGCTTTAAAAGAGTTATAATAACCGCCTCCCTCATTGATGGGGGGAGGATCCCCGCCTCTGACTCCTGGTAGACATCGAGGAGCCGGGGAGCAAGAGTCTCGACATAGGTCTTATAAAAAAGCTTGGTCAATCTGTCCAATCCAGGCGCCTTACCCGATGGGAGGCCTCTGATCACCTGTGTTATGTCCTCTAAAGTAAATGGGATATCTAAGTATTCTCTGTGTTCAGGACTCAACCATACAAGCTGTAAAGCATCTAAATATTCCGTTAGGTCAGTGGGAGCAGAGTGTTGCATTGTAGCATAGAGGGTTGTATAGTATGACGTCAGGTGGGCATGTGTGTCCAATTGTCCTCTAATTGGCGGGGCGTCCGCAACCGTCAGTTCAGAGATAAATGTAGGTGTAGTTGATTGCCGCAGCAGGCCAGCTAGGGTTCTGCCTGGTCTGTCACCCTCTCCATACCCTCTGGCTTTGGCCTCTTTACCTAAAAACCGGGCTTCCCTCTCTGCTTCCCTTTCAAATTCTGAAATAGCTTGTCTGATGGAGGCTAAGATAGTTACGTCCTTTATGGTGTTCTCAAGTTTCATCAGGGTGGTACGTATTGAATGCAAGACCCCAGATCCCTTTGAGATGCATGCGCCCCTTATAACTACTTTGAAGGCCTCCCAGAGTGTGGCTGCAGAGTCGACTGAGCCCTCATTAGTGGCAAAATATTGATCTATGTCAGTGGCTATTTCTTCTCAAAATGCCGCATCTAATAGGGCGTGAGGGGGGAGCCTCCAGCTAAATGCCCTGGGAAGTGTGCTCGGGATGCGCCATTGCATCAAAACTGGGGCATGATCAGAGTGTGCGAGTAAGGTGGCGTGTCCCCACCATCCACGACAACACATCTGCTGAAAGCAACCAATAGTCTAGGCGGGACCAGGCCTGGTGGTAAGGTGTAATACAAGTTCCCTCTCTTAATTGCGGGTTAAATGCTCGCCAGGCATCTCGTAGTCTGTGCTCCTGAATTATGGAGTTTAGTAGCTGGGTTGATTGGTAGTGTGGGTTGCGTGCCGTACCCTCTCTATCCAGGATGTTGTCCAGCACGACGTTGAAGTCGCCACCCCATATAACTGTATCACAGCCCATAAGTGTTATTTTTGCCCAGACATCTAAAAAAAAAAAACTGCGGGTCGTCAGTATTAGGGCCATATATGGCTGCAAGTGTGACGCGTGTCGAATATAGGCAGCCAGATACCAAAACGTAACGGCCCTCCCTATCTTCGAGTGTTTCAAGTGTGGTCCAACCCAGCCCCCGTCTGATCAGTATGGAAACCCCTCTCGCGTAATTGGAGAAGGCCGCAGAATGGATTTCACCCCAGTATCTATTTTGGAGCTTTGGGTCACTATTACCACGTAGGTGCGTCTCCTGCAGAAAACAGATATCAATATGGTGTCTACGCAGATATGCATGTACCAGTCTAGCCTTCTTGAAGTCGTTTAGCCCACGTATGTTCCACGTCAAGCAGTTAGCAACTGACATGAAAGGGGTAGTAAGTTGGCGAGTAAACTACATGCCATGGGATATGTTCAGCCTTTAACCTGGTGTTACCAATACAGTTACATACCGTAGACCGAATTCTCACCTCTGCCGTGGCCTGTGCTAAAAATAGTGTCCAAGAAGTATCATCTCATTAAGTGAACCCCCAGCCCCCCTCCCCCTCCCACTACAACCACCCAATCAGGTTGAGAATATATACCCACCCCCCTACCAACCAACCCTTGAACAAGTATTTGAAATACAAACACATAGGAGATCTCCCTGTGGGGACAGGCAACAACGGTGAGCACCCGCCAGTAGGCAGGGTGGTCGGGCTAAGGATAGTGTCAACAGCAATGACCCAAATCCGCCCACCTCAGACACCCAACAGAGGGCTATTAACATGTTAAAGCAATCAGTGCAATACATTCGCTTGACCCCTCATTGTCCCTGGAACTGGCGCATGGTAGCGATGCTCGCTTCAAATACAGTCAGCCAACGTTGCAAAGGGCGTTTTTAGTCCCATATACTGGGGTGGCAGATGAGGAGCCTTCAACAGGTTAGTCATTATCATCAAGTGTCGGCGATAAATGCTTGTCTTTAGGTGAGCCTTGCTGTGGCTTCCGAGGACAGATGTGCTTTGCATATTTTAAAGCCGATTTGGCATCTGTAAAAAAATGCGCCTGGCCATCGTGGGTAATTTTGAGTTTCGCTGGATACAGCATTGAGTATGGAATGGAGGAGGTCTGTAACATTCCTTTTGTTGGAAGAAATTCTCTCCTCGCCGCCTGCACAGTTGGAGTGTAATCGGGGAAGAAGGATAAAGTGTTGCCCTGGTGGATAACTGGGCTCTTCACTCTTGCCTCTCTTAGTATTGCGTTTCGGTCTGCGTAGTTTAGTAAACGCGCAATAATGGGACGTGGTGGCAGTCCAGGTGCCGGCCTTGGGCCCAGCGAACGGTGGGCGCGCTCCACGGTCATAAGTGGTGACAAGGCAGGGCCAAACAACTCTTGGAGGAGATTGGTGATATAGGGCTCCATTTTTAGGTCGAGCCTCGAGTAGCGCGCAAGCGCTGCTCTGCGAGACTTTAAGTTAGGGGGTTTCGAAAGCTGACCAGACGCTTGTGCGTCATGGCCTTTTCCCTGCGGTTACGCGCGCGACAGACATCTGTTTCCAATTATCGTGCCCAGACGCGGGCGCGATAATTGGAAACACATGCTGGCCCTGCGGGTAATCGCAGGGAAAAGGCCATGACGCACGAGCGTCTGGTCAGCTTTCAAAAGCCCAGGCTGCCGCGCTCGCTCGCCCCCGCTGCCGACGTCTCTGCTGTCCAGCGCTTCACTTATTTGCTTGGCTTGTTCACTCTTCTGATTCGCTCCCTTTTTCCTTGTTCTCCTTCCCTCCCACTCCCCTCGTCGTCTCTCTCCCTCCCTCTTTTCCTCCGGGAGGAATTTGCTACCGATAATATCGCTGCTCTGTGATTTCACTCTGCTTTAGCCGCGGGGTCCAGGTGTGGCTGTTCTGCAATACCACCGAGGAGGGATCCCGGCAGGTGAGTGTGGGTGGGCGGAGCAGGCGTGGGATGTTGGCTGGACCCCTCCCCTTAGCTCCTCTCGTGCTTCGACGTTAATCCTGTTCGCTGGGACAGGGGGCTTGGTGGTGAATACGATTGCGTAATCCTTGACAGTGGAACTGATGGCAAACCTGTTCATGGCAAACCTGTTCATAGGTGTTCCAACAGCGCGAGGTGCACTGGGAGAGCTGCCCGTGGGTCCCGATAAAGGAGGAACATGGGTAGTGCACTGTTGACGTATGGCCGTGTTTAGACAGGTCTGTTTGTGGGCTCAGTACAGGAGTAAGGCGCGCAGGACGTCCGGATTGAGGTGCGATAGGGGAGTTGAGGTATCCATTGGTCCCGGTACTGAAATGGCTGAGGTGTTGCAGGCAGGACTGAAGATCTCTAGCAGATTAGATGTAGGTGTGTGACCCCTGGGATTGCAAATAGGTGCTGCACAATAGAGCTGAGAAGCATTGGCGGAGGGATGGGTAAGGCAGTAGCAGAGAGATGCAGCGCAGTAGTGAGGAGCAGTCGCAGAGCTCTTGAGTATCATGACGCTGCGCAGTAGATTTGAGGTGAATACAAAGAGCAGTGTGGATATCCGCGCTGGAATAGCTGCTGCGCAACAGACCTGAGGTGAATCGGGGAGCCTGTAGATGGCTTGCAGCAGTGGGAAAGAGGGGACGTTACAGAGCAGCGTTGGTGTTCACTGGCATAGCTGCGTGCTGGCCCAGTGCCACTGAAAGCAGGGGGTCTTTGGGGGCTTCATGGCGGATTGAGGTACTCTGCCGGAGCTGCGAGTCCCACTTCTGTGCTGTGTGCGGAGAGGTTGGCACGCTCCAGTCGAGCGTTCCTCTAATTCCCTCAACCGCCAGGATGGCTCAGTGGTTGGCACCCGGCCCTTCGGTGCCATCTGCTCAGGATCTGCCCCTGCCATGCACCGAGCCCACACACACTGGCTTTGCCACATGACAACCAGTGGATGAGTCCTGTCAAGGCGTAGGATTCATTAGGTGTGACTGTGGGAGGAAGCTAATTAAAGTCTGCTGTGAAGGCCGGGGAGTGGGCGTCGCCCGAGGGAAGCGCGGGGGTGAAGCAGCAGACAGAAGGATGGGGACAGGGTAAGGAGAGAAAGAACGCGCAAGAGAGGCTATTTGCATAAACCAGTTCTGCACAGTGCGCGCGCTACCCCTCGGTCTCCGACCCATCAGCAGGGCCGTTGCTAGAACTGACCGAACATGTATTCAGTCCCTGTCAGAACACCCCACCACATAACTACAAAGACACCTGAAGTAAAGTGCTGGGGTGCGAGGGGGTGAACGGCGAGCTCACTAAGGCCTACCTAGGAGGAAGGAAGGCGGCCTGGGCCCCGAGGGAGAGAACAGAAAGATAGGGTGTGGGGCTGAGGCAGTGGTCGAAGGGGGAGGTATTCCTCCACGACGTGCCCATACTTTTATAATTTTCGAAAAACTGTTTCCCTACTTTTTGTGAAAAGACGACCGTCCCTGGAAGGTTTATTCTGAGAACAGAAATGCTTCAGCTGAAGTGTTAAGAAGATAGTCTCCTGTGTTGTGAAACCGAGGGAGGAGCAGGCAGATAACTAAACAAGCCTTCTTGCCAGGGTGCCTGCTTACCTGAAAGAAATGTAACTGGTCAATCTGCAAATGTAAAGGGTACTTGGAAGTCGGTGTTAGTTTTCATTGATGGAATCACTTGAAGCTTCCTGATGACACACATTTATTCTTTTTGAGAGGCATTGTAAGGGAGCTGCCAGGTAAGTTGTGAAGTGCGTGCTTTTAAAAGACAGTTCTATAAAAAGAAAATTGCACTACGTAAAGTCTGCAAAAACATCTATATTTTGGAAACACTATTTTTATTTTATACCTTTTTGTGCATTTCGTAGCCTGTGTATAATGCAAGTTTAAATTAATGACTTGCCTTGCTCATGGCGCTTTCTGTCACAGACTGGGCATTTGTAGCACTAAACATACAAAAGTCACTATTCTCCACTGCACCAACCAGGATTCAATTCAGTGGCGGCTGGCATCTATGGGGAGGGGGAATGCGGGGTGAGCGCGCACATATAAAATTAATTAAAAAAACGACTTACCTCACTCGACAGGACCTCCTCACTCCGAACTTC
Source organism: Calotriton arnoldi (assembly GCA_963921515.1). Classification (NCBI taxonomy): domain Eukaryota; kingdom Metazoa; phylum Chordata; class Amphibia; order Caudata; family Salamandridae; genus Calotriton; species Calotriton arnoldi. The sequence continues at coordinate 2,164,846 of CAWUFW010001727.1, forward strand.
CTTGTTGCTTCTGCAGCCCAGCCACCAGGAAACTCCCTTGATCAATCAGGGCGCTGCTCTCACCAGCATGAAAGCAGTGCCCTGATTGGAGGAAGCAGCCCCACTCGGCGCTCCACAGCTCTCTGAAGATATGCACTTTCAATTTATATAAAAAACAAACAGGACTACAATAAAGACAAGGGAGCCCTCTATAAAGTCCTGCTTTACTTTCTATGTAAAACGAAGATGGCATAGCATGAAAGCCTTGATTATAGCCCCGTGTTTCTTTCTATGTCCTGGAAAGAAACACCGGGCTGTAATAAAAGCTCCCTTGCCATGCAGTTAAAAATACAAGCATTGGCATAGCCAATAGGTCTCGCGTTTGGGACCTTATAAGGATTGTGCTGCATAACTAAATACTTATAAGGTCCCTAAAGCGAGACCTATTGGCTATGCCAATGCTTGTTGTTCTGGCTGTCGACTCCGGAAGGCCAATTAATCGGACGTTATTTCGTCGAGAACGTGCTTCTAAGTCCTCATTTTTCACTCTGATCACTTCCAACACCTTTTCCATATTCAATATCTGTGTTTTGGCCTCAGATTGAGTCTCTTGAGTATCGGATAGCCTGTTTTCCAGAAGGTCCAAGCGTGTCTCATGGATGTCAACTTTTTTCTTGACAGTTTCTAGGCTGGCTGTTAATGAGTCTATCTTCCCATCGATGGTCTTCAGACTAGAGCGGACATCCTGTAGGATTGATCGCAGGTCCTCTTCGTGATTTTCAGACTCCTCCTGCGGCCCCTGAGCTCCCCCCTGTTCAACCGGGGTGTCCATGGTACGGGTCTGGCGTTTCTCAAAGGGGATTTTCGGTTGTTTTGGGTCTGCCTTACCCATGCTGCCATGGAGCAGATCTCAGGGGTGGCCGCTTGTGTATTAGAGGCTCTGTATTAAGGTGGAAGTGCCTTGATCCTCAGGGATTGTCCAGCCAGCACCACCCCAACCACAAGTAGCCACCAGAGCTGCTGCAATTAAAGAGGCCGTGGCACTGGTCGTCCGAACGGACCTCTCAGGCACAATGCATGGTACAGCTTAAAGGAGACTGCGCGCAGAGGACAAAATCAACAAGTCCTAGAGCCCACGGCCGTCCAGCAGGTTGTAGGCCGCCGTTTAGTTGTGCATAGCTCGCATACGACAGCGCAGTCACCAAGGCAGTATAATGTCATCGAGTAGCAACCGGGCGACCCCCGCACACCACATGCAGCACCTCAATCGATATTTCCTCTGGGTCCCGGGGCCAGCGGGAAGTCGAGGCACGTCCGGGTCACCCCGATCAACAACCCCGGCCTCTGCAGACCGGACCGGGCCTGAGCAGTTGTCTCAGCGGGAGTGCCTATCGGGGGACGCGGCTGAATGAAGCCCACCACGTCGCGCCGGGAACCCAAGAGCTCAGCGCTGGCAGAGCGCCCAAGGGCACCACGGCATGACGGCTCTCAGGGCGTCGGGAGAATGGGCAGCAGGAAAACGACCACAGCCCTCTGACACCAGGGCAGGTAGCAAGGGTGGCCCAGCAGCAGCTCCCATGTGGCACGTCGCTGTGGCCCAGCCAAAAGACAAGTAGGGAGTGGTATCCAGTCCCGTGTGCTGCAGCAGGAGGGAGGGCTTAGGTGCCTAGGAGCCGCCGGCACTTTGCAGGCACAACCACCGCTAGGATCCGAGGGTAGGCCCAGCGGCCCCGCGCCCGGGCGGTGAGAACCCCGCTAGGCCGCACAGCAACAAGCTCCGTCACACCTGCAGTCGCAGATAAACGGAACCCGCCGGCAGCCCACGCGTCCCCACAACCGCCCAGATGCCGGCCCCCTAATGCACCACCAGGTCGCTGGAAGCAGGCAGGTGTCCCAGTCCCCACCGCTTCCCCCCCGGCCCGCGGCACCAGGTTTTAGCCCCCCTCCGGTTGTGTACGGCCGTGGGGAGCCGACCAAGCACCAACGCGCCAGAAGTGGTCCCTAAGTGGGGGCGAAGCACCACACCTACCTCTTCTGCAGGCCAGCTTATCCTCTCATCCGAGTCTTCCCCTCGATCGCTCAGCAGGGCCTCCACGTCGTCGGAGCAGTCCAGGCCTCGGGCCCCCGCAGCACGGCCGGTGGCAGGCCAGCGCTCGCTCCTCCAAGGGCAGCCCCCCGGTCCGTCCCCCTGGCCTCCGGCAGAGCGCTCCGGGTCAAGTGCTTCAGTATTTCAGGCACCAGGGCCCACGCTGAGGACAATGAATGCCTCCCGACAACCAGATCCGCCACACGGGCCCGGGAGCTACGCAATGTCCACAAGTGTGCGGGCAGCCATTTTCTCCGCAGCTCCGGTCTCGGCAGCCCAGGATCAGTTCAGCAGGATCCCGGCCAGTACAGCATGACAAACTTCCCCCAGGGCCACCCGGGGTGTCGCGTTGTCGATACCCGCTGTGTTCTCCGGATTCAGCCGATCCGGGCCATGGTATTTACCGGATTTTCAAGCCCGACCTGCAGAGCCCCTTCAACAGGCGGCCATCTTGCAGCACGTCGTGGCAACGCCCCCTATTAGTATTTTAATATTGTTTTATACTGTGTTTTATTAACTCATTGCCCATTCGTAACCTTACACAGGAGACTGGATAATACTAGTGTGGGCACATTTATCCAGGCTCTGATTCACCGCCCTATTGCATACACCATCATGCCGTTCAAATAGCAAGGTTTGTTTTAGGTAGGCCTATCCAGATCAACACAGTTTCATTGACTGTCATGCAAGTAGGTTTTATGACAGACTGATAACTCCTCCCACCCTTCCAGGACGCACACTAATGACGAGAAGCTCCAGACCCAGTAACTCTCTGTATCTAGGGTCCTTACTGTCGCTTTCATTAAGTATCACCTTTTTTACCACCCTGGAACCCAGTTTGGTCCAGTTTTGACGCACGAGTACAGCAGTGGATTACCAAAGCAAAACACGTTAAGTACACTTTAATCTTTCTAAGAACAGTGTCTAATCAGGTTAGTTGCCTTAGTAAGACATTTTCCAGGAACTGAGGTTCTCCCCAGCCGTCTGCCTAGCCACCAATACCCCTATCTGTTCAAGTGGCTGTTTGATCACCTTCCCCACTGATAAGTCCCAACTCTACCTGCCTACTGTGTTGCCTGACTTCTCTCTCAAGTTGTCCCCTGAAGACTCAATAAATCTTCACTTCAACTCCTGAAACACGGTCCCATCTTGTCCGCTGGGGCAAGCTGGCCTGATTCCAGCATGCCCAGGCAACCGAACTCCTAGAGTTTTCAAAATCTACCCAAGATTTCTAATAAAGGTCCTCCTTTTTGGATTTAGCTTTTTTAATAGTGACTTATACACTGCATGACTGCTATTTTACAGTTAAAATCTAAAGGAGGTTGTCCAAGTCAGGGTCTATTTTGCTTCTCTAAAAGAGTGCAGAACCCATTCATACTTCTACTTGCATATAGACTTCCCTGGGTCATAGGTGGGGCAAGGAATAGGTGCTCTAATTCTTAGAAGCTACCAGTTGTTCCAAAATAAGTAGAGAACACTGTAAAAGACGTGGGCTAAATGTATTGACATTTACAAGGCCTTACTCTACAGCTTCAGCATTTTTGTTAACACAGGATCCAGAGCTGGCAGAGTGGTTTTCTACATTAATGAATAAACACCCAGTAATCCTAATGCATGTATTAGAGGTCCACAGGTGGGCTTTGCCAAGGATTTCAAAATTGGGGGGGGCTGCCATTCAGTGATCTCAAATCAGGGGTGCCTACCTCACTTCATGTGATCATGGATACCATTAGTCTAACCTTGGCTTTTGCTTATGCATCATTGCCATCAGGTGTGTGTTAGTCGAATATCACCCAGACAGCGTTCAATTTTCACATTAAAAGTCTGGAATGGAAACACAGCATCTATGGTGATATTGAGTGAAGTGGTCATCCACTGCCTCCTAAAGTGGATGGCTGGGAGCCATGATTTATACCATTTTCATCGATCCAACAGCCCATATTTAATTCTGAAATTCATAACATTGAGACATCTGTTACACAGGCATTAAGATCATCGAAAACTATTCTAATGTACATGGCCGTGTCTGCATTCATGTTAAGATCATCTTAATTCACATGCAATTTCCCACAATATATAATGATGCTGCTCATTTGTGTAGCAGAGTCTTGTGACACGCCACCTGGAGTTATTCATTATCCTATGGATCTGCCATATAGCTGTAGGGATACAGAGCTGTGCTATTAACCTGAAGACTGACTTCACATGTACAATTATGGACATTTTTCAGTGAATAATTTTAGATGCACTTGCAGCTTCCTGTGTGGTGAAATGGACATCACCATTGTCTGTGCCAGTCAGAAGAACTATCGTCCTGGACTGATGCAAACTCTGAATGGCTTCTTGCCTCATACCAGAGAACCTACAGAAAAATGCATACATCCCCAAAGAAGCTTTCAATCTTGCATGGGTACCAGGATGCAATGTTCTCATAATTTTTGTTTGCCTCAGTTGCAACAATATTTATGTATTGTGCCCTCCGTCTGTATTTGTCTAACTTGTCCGGTTCACCTACAGGTTGCTACTTAAAGCATCTGCCACGTCTACCAGGCACAACCAAGATTATTTACCACCTAGTACAGGAAAAATTTCTTCTGGGTGAGGGATAACTTTTTCTGCCTTTCAGTTTTAAAATATAGCTCAGTGTTGGAATTCAATGTGATTTCACCACATTCTCTTTAAAACCAGTTAGACGCCTATATGCATAGTCCATTCACAGTAGCCTTGTATGCTCCCGCTTCAGAAATTAGCAGACATCACAGAAATATTTGAACACCATTGGAATGGTTTTTTTTATCAATAAAAGAGGTCTATTAGCATAACGTACTTGACACATCGTGAATTTCAGCCAATTTTGTGCTTCTTTTCGACCGTGTCATTACTTATTCTTAAGATCGATAATGGTTGTCAAGCCTCTCCCAGATTTAAAAGGTATTACATCCTGCTAGCCAGTCATCCGATATTGGTGAAATCCAGTAAACTGATAACTCTTCTACTCCCACATGACATTGCTTCTCTGGCTGCTCATTTTGTGGTAAATGGCTCAACCACTTCCAGCAGTAGATGTTTTATTCATTATTGGTTTGTGCCTTAGTGGTATTTTGGATGCTTTTTCTTTAAGTGCTAACAGTGCCCCTTGGTCACAGTCTATCACCCACCTATTTCAGGTAATCTGCAGTCATCATTGGGTAAATTGGTCCAGACATCCCTGACTTGGTGCAATGGCAAGGGTTGCAGCAGAGAATTTAAGCGATTGTTATTGAGAGGTAGCACGTATGCAGTTTACAGGGGACGCACAAGTAACAGCCATAGAAGTATTTATACAACATGATGAATGGAACACTGTATGCACAGTTTATGGCTTAAAACAGACATTTACAGGAAAACAATTAAATGTACTCCTAAACAATCCTCCTATGGACCACCAACTTAGATCTTGTATACCAAAACTTACCATGTTTCCAGGGGTTGGGTTTAGTCATCCAAGCAGGTGATGTACGACCAGTCACACCATTTGGCTTTTGTTCTGTTTGAGCACTGAAAATTCAGAGACAAAGAGGAATGGTCACACTTTAACAGAATGATATATGAATGTCGATAAAAGAATGTCAGACAAATACCATTATTTTGAATTTCAGAACCCTGTAGCTTCTCTACAACATGAAAGGGGGAAATGTTACTTATACAAAAACACCATAAATCAACTTCATTTCATCTTTAAAAAATTGAAGGGTAGAAAGGCTGTTATTGGTATCGTTGAAGCCGCTATGTAAATGTATGAATTGCCCAAATCTAACAGGAAACAGGCAAAACACCTTTCCTGCATCTATACCAGTGCAGACACCATATTGGTGGGCATCAAAGCACTAAGAATAGCTCACCCTGCTAGCAACAGCAGGAGAAATATTTCCATAAAATATCTAAGGAGTTTATAAGAAGATTCTTCACATAAGTCTTTGAAAGTGATCACATATTGATCTGCAGATATGATTCATATTAAGAAAATTAAGTTTAAAAAGCAGAAATACAATAGTACAAATATCTTGTGAAATAAAATATTGATACCACACTTCATGTATTTCCCAGATAACAAAAAAGCATCATCTTTCTCTACACATATGCTTTCAAATTAGCATCTATGTCCCTAGGGCCTTTCAATGTAGCACCAGTGGATATTCAAAGTAGATAGAAAATATCCAGTTATTCCAAAAAACAAATGCTCTCCATATCTGCTCTACAAATTGCGAGAGCCACTTGCGAGTGGATAGTACTCATTCTCTCAATAAGGGAATCAGATGTTTTTAAGGCGTGCTAAGTACATTGGACAAAAGAAAAACAGTATGCCTCAGACTCTTTACTGCTGGCGCAGAAGGGGCAGATCTTTGTCAGGGAGCTTGAAGGTCCCTAAGACTGTGTAAATGAACACAATGGAAACATGTGATCAGACACTTCACCAATTGGAGCTCACCAAAATCCAAAGAGATTTCAAATCTTCTCGGGCCACTACACTGCAGATAGGGCTCCGTCAGTCTCCCTTACCGGAGGTTGGTGGATACATGAAGTTCATACCAATTTTTTCAAGCAAGTTTAAATTAATGAAACATCCCCCCCGTGATCCATTCTGGTGCATTCAAATATGGGCCATATCACTTGTCTCTAGCTGTTCATGGGCATACTGCATTCATCTAAAGTTGCTACTTCCATTGTCTGCACCTTCCCAAGTACGTCCTTATAGGGCCCTTGTTCTTTTGCTGTGAAAAGTCTTTGTAAAAAATAACATATTTCAACTGTGCCACTCGTTCAATAATAGGTAATCATAGATCATTATATAGATGCACATTGTGAGGTTTTGACTAAACTTGAGATACTTGAGGAACCGGTTTTCAGCAGAAGCCAGTGCACAGATGTTAGCATTGCCTCAGATCCATAAATGGCTTTGGCCTCAGTGTCGGCTCTGTCGACTTCTAAAGCAGGTGATATTGACCTACCGTCAAAACTTTTTGCTAAGGGTAGATCTGGAGCAGAGCATTGTTCTGGCAGATTAATGCAATTAAAAAAGTGTCAATCGTATTTAGAATTGCCACATATCCTAAATGCCAGAACATTTCACAACAGACACCTCCAACTGAGAGTGATGCAGTTGTGGAGTACCTTGATAAGATTTATGCAGTTGGAAATTTGATTTTGCTGGAGTTAAATGAGCCCCTTGACCTTGCAGAGTGTGGTAAATCTTTCCCAAGAGTTCTTCAGGCTAAGTAGAGTTACTGCAACAATAAGAGTAGCATCTTCAAAGAGCAGAGTGGGGATTTCTTTCCCTATGAGACTTGCGGTACAAATGCAGTTCATGTATAAATGCAGTGGGGGTGAGGGAGCATGCATCCTTGCCTTACCGCTTGACTGATAGAACTAGCATTTGCAATGCAATATGTCTCGCATGTGTTAAAGTTAGAGCTGTTGGCGCTGAAAATAACAATGTTTTTTACTTTTGTTTTTTTATTTGCATAACACTATTGCCAATGGTATAGAAAAGCAAAAGTAAACATTGTCATTTTCAAGCCAACAGCTCTAACTTTAACAAATGCGAGACCGATTGCATTAGAAATGCAATCAGTCTCGCATTTGTTGGAGTTAGTTATTGGCATTATAAATGAGAATGTTTTTTACCTAGCCATGTCGCAGGGTGCAGTACCATATGTGCCCAAAAGAGGTCCCATGGGACCTCTTTTGGGCACATATGGTACTGCACCCTGCAGAAGATATGGTAAATCCACCCTACCCACAATGCATAGTATGCAAGACAGTACCATCAGTACATACAAATAGCTATGTCCATATATACAATTAGTATCTTTGAAATGTGACAAAAGAATTATTATATTAATTTTGTATTAGGTTGTACTCTGTGTGGAGCTGATGAAGGGAAATTTATAGAAGGTCTCATATAAATGGGAGATGTGTTAGTGAGTAAAGTAACCACTGCCAACCTTGCTTAGGACCAAGCATGTGTCCTGCCTGAAGCCCTTTAAGAAAATAGTGCTCCGAGGCTGTATTTAAAACCTAGGGAGTAACAACACATGTAACAGGAGGTATCCTCATGGGAGGTTACAAGAAGAGACAAGGCAGTACTAAGGAGGGACTAAGCCGACTGACCAAAGAAAAGCTACAAAGGACAGGAGCCAATTGAAAAGATGGGTGGAAAGTGGGCGGGGCTTTATGCTAATTTCCTCAATACAGCAGGTCTCGAAGAGACAGTGCAAGCGCTGCCTAGGCGAGACCTAAAAACAATTGTTAGTCTCTTTTTCTGTCCCTCTCTCTGGTGCAATTGCACTCATGTAGATGGATCAGGATGTAATCAGTTTAGTTGTCACTGAAGAGCAAAAGCAGATTTTAAACCACAACAACAATATACAAGGATTGCGGTTTACGATTTACATGCTTGTCAATTAGGATGTGTACTCTAAAAACTTGATTTACTGTAGTGATTTTCCTTGAACAGCTAGCCTGATGTTTAAAGGGGACATCGTTTATCATCGAGGTCAAAATCATTCTGCCAAATGGTTTTGGTCAATTAAACTGAAGACTCATTTGAATGATCACTAGCACTATCCTTCTCAGGTCTAGCCTCTTGTTGGCAATACAAAAAAAGAAAACCCAAAAACTGTGGGCTTACCATTGATTGGCTTTATTGACACTCTTCTTTGCTTGCATCTTATTCAATGGCTTGCCTTCCTCTTATGTTTGTCCCTCTTGGTCTTCTTAACATCCTTTTGAATGGATGACTTGTATTCCTCCACTGCTCACATTCAATAAACTGCTTTTTTCTTTTAGCAGTCCATAAGAGTGCCCATCTTTTCCATCTTTCCTCGCAAATGCTGGTTGCCACCCCACCAAATACCTGCCCGCACTGTGCTCCTTGATGCTCCCTTAACACTCTATGCAAGCTCGCTGTGGTGTTCAGGTTTGTTTATGAAGGACGTGGTTGAGAGGGAAAGGGTCAGAATTTTCATGGTCGGAGGACTGTGCGAAGGAGTTCATCGGTATAAAGGATGAACTCAATCGTGCCACCTTCCTCAGTAGTTTTGACCCATCCAAACCTTCTACTCTTATGACGGACGCAAGCGCCACTGGTTTAGGAGCTGTGCTCTTACAGAAAACAGATGGTGTAGAAAGGACAATTCTGTTAGTCAGCAGACCCTTAAGGGGTGCAGAGTGTAACTACTCGGTAATTGAGAAGGAGGCGTTGGCTGTGTTTTGGGCTGTACGCAAGTTACGAAACTTTGTGGGGAAAGAAGTTCACTATTTTATCTGATCATAAACCACTCAAAGAGGCGTTCACAAAGAAGGGAATAGATTTTGTGTCACACAGAATTCGTAAGTGGGTGGTAGATCTGCAAGAATTTAATTTTGATCTTTTATATCTACCCGGGTCCAACAATGTTCTTGCAGATTGCTTGTCAAGGTTGGGTGGTAATGAAGTTGACCCTGTTGAAGAGTTTAACGATTTTGGAGGAGAAGATTTGGAAGAAGAGGTCAATGTATGTGCAATTAGTGAAGGTGTTGTTTCAGAGTCTGTATGGAAGGAGCACCTTTTGGATGATGTAGTCTTGCAAAAGGTGATTGTTATGGTGAAGGACGGGTGGTGCGAAAAGAAAGACTGCGAGGTTGACTTGAAAGGTTTTTGGCATGTCAAAGAAGATTTGGCTGTTGTTGATGGTGTGCTTATGCGTGGGAGCAAGCTCATTCCCCCACTGGCCCTAAGAGAAAAGTTGGTGGGGAGTGCCCATGCTTCGCACATGGGTATAGCAAAGACTAAGGAAAGAGTCAGAGAAGGGTTTTGGTGGCCCGCCATGGATGTTTCAATAGAGAGACTGGTGCGTGAGTGTGCTGAGTGTGCCAATTGTGATAAGTCTTACAAGTGCAGAACTCAACCAATGGTGGTGAGAGAACTAGCTGTTGCCCCGTGGTCAGACATCTCCTTAGACATTTTAGGTCCCATTAATTTGAAGTCAGTCTCGTTTTCTCTTTGTGTGTATTGATATGTTTTCACGGTGGCCAGAGATAAAGATTGTTATCAATTTCCTAGATGAGCTGTTTGAGCGTGAAGGGTTTCCTTCGACTGTGCTATCTGACAATGGTGTTCAGTTTACTTCCCGTGCGGTGGAGGAGTTTTTGTCTGCGAGAGGCATTAAGCACAAAACAACCTCTCTTTATCATCCACAAAGTAACGGCGTGGTTGAGAGGTTTAACCGGGTCCTCAAGGAAGCTATACAGCAAGCAAGGTCGTGTGGCGTGTGCTGGGAGGTGGCGGTGAAGAAAAAAGTGAGAGAGTATCGTTTCACTCCACACTCCTCTACTGGGGTGACTCCTTTTCGCCTTTTTAAAGGGAGGATAGCCAATGTGGAGGTGGCTCTGGCTTGGATCTCTGGCAAAAGAGCTTTGGCGGATGAGAAGTTTGATTGTGTGGATGGGTGGAAGGACAAGGAACGTACTGGTATGATGAAAAGGAAAATTAGCTATGATCTAAGGAAAGCTGTAAAATGTACCGTTGTTGCTGTTGGTGACTGGGTCAAGATCAGGTTACCAAAGAAAACTTCTGGTGTATCTAAATACAGTCGACCATTTCAAGTGGTCAAGGTGTTTAGAAATGCGGTGAGGACGAGTGATCACAAAATTTGGAATTTGGAAAGGGTTGTTAAATATGGGTCAACTTCCTTTAATGGCGTTTCTCCATGTTCAGGAGAAAGTGATCTTCAATTATCTGGGTGTAGTTCGAGGCCTGTACGGTTGAAACGGGTCCCTCTTCGTCTCCAAGATTGAGACTTGTAAGCTTTCACTTTTTGCTTGTTTTTACTAAATGTTTCTGTGATTCATGATATTAAATGTTTCTGTAATTTATTATGTTCAGGTTTGTTTATGAAGGGGGAGGTGATGTGGTGTTCTCAAGTGTTATCAATATGTGTTTGTTGAATTCTTTGTAAGCCAATGGTTCCAGTACCTGGAACGTGGGGTTGGTTGCCAAGCGCTGCTTGAATGTGGTATCAGCAGTTGCTCCTGGCTGGCTGCTGGATGGGGTCTACTTCTGTACCTTCCTGAAATAAACCACGTCACCCCACTTAAGCGGCTCCTTCTGCTCCTTTCCTCGAGGCCCACCTCTTCACTCGCCCATTGCGTTGTCCACCAATCCTTTTTTTTCCAGCTTCCCCCAGGCCCAGCCACAAAGTCTCTATTATTGCCTCCCCCCTCCCCCAAAGCTTCCCTTCAAAATGCCAATGAAAATTTTGAATACATTTACTGGAATCTTATATGGTCCAGAAGGCACACTCCCATTTTTGGCTCAAAATCACCAAAAGGGCTTTCTCTGTGGTGAATTGTGCTGATGGACTAAGGGTGTAATAAATCCCACTTTGTTACACAGGTACAAAATTATGATGTTACAAGCATATAATGCTGAAAACTGGATAACCCAACTGTCCTCCATAACATGTGCTTCTGGGACTGCAATGACTGATATGCTCACATGTGCTACTAAATGCCAAAAGTATATCAATCTTTTAATTGAGCAGCTTTCGTTAATTCAGAATATTGTTGTTGAAATACATTAAATTTCTTTTGTTTCAGGATGTTTTCATATGCTCTCTGCTGCAAGATAACAGATTCCATACCCCCCGTATAAAAAAAAAAAAAAGCATTTGTTCTTATATTTGCAGTTTGCTTCATATCAGGTTTGGGTTCCAAGCATCTCCTTTCATAACTTCGGAAAGTTTGTCACAGAGGGAAATCATTTATTTCAGATATCTCATTATGCTAATTAAAAGAATACGGGGACGATTAACCTAAAAGTTACAAAACTGAAATAATACTCTATACCTACGGCAATGCATTTCCTTAGAGAACAAAGACCATTTGAGACTTTCAGTAATTTGCCATTTTTAAGTTGCATCCTATTGGTGCCTTCTTTGTGTTGTCCATTCCTAATAAAGCAAAGGCAAAACCGAAGGTCAAAATTAAGGGTTTAAGGTTGCTTTCAATGCAATTTATCCCTTCCATGTCTTCTACGATGTGCCAATGGGAGCACTAATAGGAAGTAATCAATGGTACTGCTTGACAGAGCTAAAAGTGAATTGTGCAGGAATATCCAACTTGAGCTTGCCGTTGGACACAAGCAGACCATGCACAAGTGTTAATGCATCCAGCTGTCGAGCAGATCTGGAAGGATATCTGATCACAGGCAAGAGAACTTTGGGTATACCCCAGAGTTATTCTTCCATAAGAGCTACAAATTACCCCAATAGGCTCCAATGTGGTATTGAAATCACCTGCAACCATTAGTACATTTCGAGAATGTCCTTTTACACTGTAGTCGGAGTCCTTGAGGAATTCATGAAATCTTGCTGAAGTGGGGGATTCTACATTATGCTCAAGGCCTCAATTATATATATTCAATATTGTTAACATTGTCAGAGGAAAGTGAGCTCAAGATGTCGCATAGTATAAATTCTCATAGACGAACAGTTTAGAACAGCTTTAAACCATATAGTCAACCCACCCAATGGACAACCTCATAAGCTTGGTGTTGCCTCAGTGGTTTAGACCTCATAAAACATTGATCAACTGCTCAAGTTTCCAGGAAAACACAGGTTTAATAATTCTTGATGCACTCACTCCATAGTGCTTCTGTCATCGAAAGAATGAGCTGTACAATGTTCCCCTCAGCCAAACCTTCATTTGAGAATTGTGCCCCCTCATTCCAGTGGAGTAGCCTTTCTAGCGTTTTCTGCTATTGTGTTTAAATTCATTGGGGGATTGTTCCCATATCTCTGCCCCATTTGTATATTTTGCGCAACCTTGCACAATGGCTGCAGTCAGTCAATTTGAGCAAGCTCTGAGATGCTATCGACTATTCCTCTATGCATGGCAGGGATAGCCAAAATATGTTCTAGCGTAAGATGGCATGAGCTCTTTGTTCGGAGGTTTTGCTAGTGTTTTACTGCCACTTACTTTAACTCCATACCAACAAACCTTCAGCTAGAATGTGGCTCCTAAATTTCAGATGGATTTAGTGACGTTGCTCATCATGTGAGCGGATTCTTCTGGCCCAATATATATCTAATCTAATAACTGAATAGCAGTGCCGGCCATGACGTACCCAGTTAATTGATTTATTTAACAGGGGATCTTGATCGTCCTTATAATCCAGTGGGATCATTTTAAGACTCCACCATTAAGACTGATGAATCCACCTCTCACTTCTCCCACCCGAGGGTATTTAAACAAGAACAGTGACCTATGGTTAAAAATGTTTTGTGAAGCCGAAGGTGCTGTGGTGAGCATTTTCTTTTAAAAAAAGCGTTACTTTATTTGGAGCCTCGTATCTAGGGCCCTGTATCAGAGTAAGTGGAGCACTCCTAGAGAAAGTGTAATGGGCGGCATATGCAGCAATTAATTACCTCACCTATTGAGTTATGCCAGGGGATGTGGCTTCAAGCCTCCAATGTTGGTAAGACTTTCACATAATACAAATGCCAACCTGTAGAGGGGCCTGCCCTGAAAATCACTTTTGGATCATTGCTGGCTGATAGCTTTGATATGCATTCTTTCAGCATAGTCTCTCAGAGATGATGATGGATTGCTTCAAGCAGGTCACTGAATCTCACTAATTTACATCCTTTGATGCCACTAAATGCACAATTCTTCCTCCTCTTTCTTATCTTCTTAAATGTGCAATAATGATTGTTAAAGCCAGTGGTTTCAGTTGTACACTCTTCTTTCGTCTCAACTAAGTCCACTAATAGGGAAATAACTGGAGCATGTAACAGATCCAATGGCTGGCATAACATTCAGCCACTCTTTTCCCACATTAGGAAAGCATGAATAGCGTGGATGATCTGTTTAGTCTTCATATGTCAATAAGGAATGTTGCAGTACAAGCGTGGTAAAAGATTTCTGTAAGTTTACTCTCCTTACTACTCTAACCATATTGGGACCTTTACGATTCGACAATCTGCAGTATTTCCATTTACCACAGAGGCAATGATCTTCTGATGAATCTTTCTCCGCCAAAAGGAGGGGTGGAAATTGGGGTGAACAAACCACATTAGCTGTCCAATGAGGACCATAAAGTGACAGCTAACTCACAAATTTGAAATCTGATTTAAGTACACTACTCTCAAGACCATGCTGTAGAAATAAAGAATTGCAATAGGAAGACCCAGCCTCCTAAAGAAGTTAAGTCGGACTAGAATTAAGCAAACCAAACGTTTTGTTACGGCCCCACACTGAATAAAAGAACCAGAACTTGATATTCCATAAAAGTGCGCTGATTCTCCATACAAAGCATTTAAATCAATGGAAAATCGCACAGTTTCAATGGAAAAACCAACCAAACGCAATAATAGACTCCGACAGATATTAAATTAATTTGGTTATTGTATTAGAGATTCAAAATTCATGGCAAAAAGCAGTCTTAAGTAATCCGGTTAAATCAATGTACAGAGTTACAGAGTCCCACTACCATCAATGGCAGAAGGATAGTCCATTTATCTAACAGATCACGATTCTAAGGAAAAAAGGGAAAGGTTCGGATTTAAAGTCCACTAAGGGAGAGTCCATTAGTATATGACACAAGAAATAAGGAAAATTAAATGGTTCGCCAAAGAAGGGTTTCAGTCCATCAGCTAGCGACTAGCATTCAGAAAGCAGTCCAAAACTAAAAAGCCTAGGTGAATAGGTATCAAAATCAACAAAAAAAATAAAAAAATAAAGAAATCGATCAGCATAGAGTTCTAGTCTTAACGTAGGAAAAATCAGAATGGCGCTGCTCAAGAGGCAAAATATCAAGTAGCATCTGCTTTGCCCCTCCTTTGGGGTTTCTTCTTTTATAAAGTCACTGTAAAGTCCCAGTGATGTAGCATCACACCACTATCGAAAGATTGTCATGTGCTCAGATTCACATGTCACCTAGGGCATTTGCAACTACAAGATAGTTTCCCATGTTAGTCATGAGAAACTAGAGATTTAAAGCCCACATAGCCCTAACAACGATGGAAAGAATACAAAGTATCAGTTTGTAGTAACAGCTGAAATCCTGTTC